>BSBM01000248.1:6032500-6512500 GCA_027924585.1 Larix kaempferi
GCCTAACATAAGTCACCTTTGGAATTCCTTTTACAACCCTTGGGTTTCCTTCTTTGTCCATGCATTCAAACGTCTTATTGTAGCAGTCAAGTTTAACCCTATGTGATTCTAACCAATCCATTCCAATGAGAATATCATAGGAACCCAGTGGTAAGATATTCAGATTTGCGTAGGTGAATAACCCATCCATCTCTAATGGACATTTCTCTACAATTTCACTAATCTTTCTCTTGGTTCCAGTGGCTAGTTGAACTAACCATGATTTACTACGCTTTCATTTCTTAAAAGCACAAATCTCAACAATTTTAGGAGTGATATAGCTATGAGTAGATCCAGGATCAATCAAAATAGAAATAGATTGCTTAGCAATCTTTCCTTCAACCTCAACCACAGTTGACTAATGATCTTCCTAGTGGTCGTTCAGTGCTGCATAGATTCTAGGGATTATCCTCGCCACCTGATCCACAGTTTCAGCTATTTGGATGTTGTGAACTTGATTTGCATTCCCATTCCGATGTGGACAGTTCCTAAGCATGTGGTCTCCTCCACAACCCCAACATTGAAGTGGCTCTCTTGGCTCCTTTGGATCTCTTGGATTTTCTCCCATCATCCTAGTTGGCTTAGTCACAACCTGTGATGGCTGCCTTTTCTGATTTTTGATATGAGGAGGTTTGAAACCTTTCTTCCTTTGGTCAAAATTCTCATTTTTCTTGTCCTTCCATGCCTTATGGAAATCAGGTTTGCTTTTGTTTTGATCATAGCAATACTTGGCCTTCCTTATTGCCTCCTCTAGAGTTTGAGGTTCATCAAATTCAATCCTATCTTTATATGACTAAGGTAGCCCACTCAAAAAACGTTGAATTTTCACCTTATCATCTCGAATATACCTGACATACCTCAGCAGCTCCAAGAACTTGTTTGCATACTCTTCCATGGTCAATTGTCCCAATCTCAACTCATGGAACTCTTTGATCTTGTCATCATAGTACCTATCAGAGAGGTACTTCTACTTGAAGTATTTCTTGAACTGCTTCCACACAATCTTTCTTTCATTGATCTTCCTCACTTGCCTGATATGATCCCACCATATAGAGGCTCTTCCATTCAAGTTGAAGATGGCGACCCTTGCCTTCATATTTCCAGAGTAGTCTTGGACTTGAAAATACTTTCGCATTCCAAGAAGCCAAGCTTCAGATTCTTAACCAGAATTTACCTCTCCATCAAATGTAGGAGGTTTTTCCTTTTTAAATTCCCCATGTGAATTGTTCTTGTAATGCCTCTTTCTCTTGTTCTTGCGAGATGAAGAGCTTGAACCTTTAATGGATTTCTCAGAGTCATATGATCCACTAGAAGAGATTTCTGGAGTATATGTTCTGTCTCTAGAAACTCTTCTTGAGATGTTGGACCTCTTGTGGGAATTTCTCCTTGAACTATTCCGACTCCCTTCTGGATTTTCCGACTGATGTCTAGGATTAATTTGCCTCTGGATATCTGTCAAACTCTGTAACATGGCTGAATTCAACTGATTTTGTTCTTTCTGAGCTTTAATCATCCTTTCATTATCTTCTCTGCAACTTTGCAACTCCACCCTTAGGCTCCTCATGGTGGCTTCAATATCTGGGGGAGTCTCTCGATTTCTTCTCCCATTGGTTTCTGTTTCAGCATTCTCAACATGTATGTTTTCCCCCATGGCATCTGTCTCAGGCTCATAGGGATCTTGTGCATCGTCCATGATGTTGATAGTCTGGGCCCAACCAAGACCAAAACTTTCCAACGCACTTATCTGGAATGTTGCTTTTATGTGACTATTATTTTACAAAATGTGTTTATAGACACAATTGTTAGCTGCATTATATTACCATAGATTATTTGCATGTATAAGGGAAAATCCTATATTGAAAACTTTGTCCAATCATAGATTTTTCTCACAATCAATGACGGTCTCAGGGGGATGATGGGGGTCAAGGTGATTTTCCATTTTCGACACCTGAAAATCTCAGTGAAAAGCTGCTGTATTTTCTCCATTTGGCAGACTTATCGAACTATACTCTTCCCATGTTGCAAATATTATGGTTAAAATTGTCGCTGGTGGCATGGATCTTAAGGTTAAAATTGCTGCAGGTGGCACGGATCTTAACGTTAAAATTACCGTGGGTGGCGCAGATCTTAACGTTATTTCCACCGCACGCGCGTCGCAGATTTATTCTTAACTTCACCGCCGCGCGTCGCAAAATTATTCTTAGCTTCACCGCCGTGTGTCGCAAAATTATTCTTAACTTCACCGCCGCGCATCGCAAAATTATTCTTAACTTCGCCGCCGCGCATCGCATATATTCACCATAACTTTGTCACTACTTCGCAGAAAGTTAGCGTAACTCCCGCCACAGCGTTGCAAAGTTAAAATTAACTTCGCCACGCGCATGCAGAAAGTTAGCGTAACTTTTGCCGCCGTAGCCCTTAGGAAATTTTTTGAAAACACTTAGAAAAAAATTTAAAATTTTTCCTTCTTCTTTCTTTCTGTGCTGATCACTGCTATCACTGCTCAACAGGAGGGACCTTACCTCTACAACTATTCAACCTTATCCTGTTTAGGCCCAACGTTGTAACCTGTGGTGATAAGGAATGGGTCTTCCTTGTGTAACGATGATCAGACTTGGCCCATAGAGGCCCAATGCTATAGCATATGGCTCTGATACCAAAATGCAATGTCCCCTCCATCATACCAGTGTGATGGGGAGAACGTGATTCTAAAACTCGGCATCTGGCCCCATGATTACTAAATAAAAATTCACATAATATAAAAATATGTATGATTGTAAGAAACACAGCGGAAGTAAATTCAAATATACATTTATCATACATTCAAGATATTCATGGCATTCATCAAATAAATACATTGCAGAGTTAACACAAGAGAGTACTTATCTTATAACAAAGTAGTCCTGAGCAACTGGCTATGCAACTGCAACGTTCCACCCAACAATAGGACAGTTGTGATCATCAATATCTCAACACAACTGCCACCCCCCAAGCTGGGCATGCTTTCTACAAGGAATAAAAGACTCACACATAGCCAAATATACACCAAAATCAGCCAAGCCAATTTGCAGTTGGGTTTATCAGGCTGCCAGGCAATGGAAAGGAAGAATTGCTACGCTAGTGAGCTCAACCACAGAGCTATGGATACCTCTACAAGATCTATCTAGCCTGGAACCCACAATGCCTACACACCCCACTCAAGGAAGTATTCCCTTCACCAATAGACAGTCCCTCAGGCCATACCATCCATTCTAGTGTTTTCCAAGGTGTGCATAGAAGAGTAGCCAGCCATTTTGATCTTTCTGAGAGGTTACTCCCCCCACTAGGTTTATCAAGCCAATTTTGTCCAATACCACTCCAAATTTCTTGCTCACAGGTTCAAACCAAAACAGGGATGCCCATAATAGCAAAATCACAAGTGTTGGGCAGGTAGAAAAACATTTTTACAGTGGGATGCCCAAAATGGGGTTTCCAATAGCTCCAATGAAACGCGGGCAATCAAAAACGAAATGGAAAAGGGGGAAATCAACCTTGCGAGAGCAAAATCGTTCCCACAAAACATTTATGGCATTCAAAGGGAAAAACGGCCTTCACATGGTCATTAACTGACATCAAGGAACCAAAATGAATTTTGGGCAAAACCATGACATGTTGGCACTCGAAATTGACATATATACAGTCACACAATTGATGGAAACATTCAAAAAATGATTTAGGAGGTAGGAGATAACAGCTGGCTTCCCCAAAACGATTTTTCCACAAATGAAACCAAATTTGGAAATTCAAAATTGTTTTTACAACAATAATGGGAACAACAAGCTATCAAACTTATCTATTGAGCTTCCCAATGGATTCTCTTCTTCCCCCATAGTCCAGCCATCAAAAAAACAGGACTCTCAGCTTGAAAACCAATGAATTTACAACATACTTCCTGATAGAAATGCCTAGCAAGCTCCCCAAAACTTGAGAGAGTGAAGTTTGATCATGAATAATGGATTGGGAAGGCAATTCGTGGGTGTTTTCTTGCCCAAGAAGCAAAAATACGAATTCCTAGGCTAATGGCTTGCCCATGCACCAAATTGGTTTCCATACCTCTTCATTCCCAAGGCATTAACTACCTCAACCAACTCTTGGAAGAATTAAATGATTGGGTGCATAAGTCAAAATGGGTAGTTGGTGGTTTATGGGTTTTCTCATGAAATTTGGCTTAACACTATTGGCTCAAGGGTTTAAATAATTTCCCCTCCCTATTCCTTGTGAAATCATGCTCCCATCTCTTTGTTGTTGATGTATATGTAACTTTGGAATGTATTTCATCTTATTTATTGTACCCTTATAAGAGATGTGTTATTCCTCTATAAGGAAGTGTCGTCATGTGTATTGACAAGTGTCACAAGTGTGTGTACTTGCCGATGGGTTATTAGACCACCATGTGTGGGGTTGGCCCTGAAATATATATTATATTATGGATGTACCTAGCTAGACAAGTCGGCCCCATAGTGTAAATGGGAAAATAGGTTAAGTATAAATAGAGATTGGGAGATCTCTATTTGATCACTCGGAAACTCATACTTCTCTCACCCAGAAAGTGGCACACTAGTGAGGAGGAGGATCATCTGCTACTAGGAGACTATCTCAGTGTATTTTGGTTGTACTTTGGTTGAGCCGTTGCTCTCTCTATCTCTGAGGAAGTTGTGGGGTTTTTCACCTTAGGGTTTTCCCCACGAAAACTCTGTGTCTCTTGTCTCTCATGCTTTTGATTCTTGTGATGCTTGTGATGCTTATTATGATTGTTATGCATTGATATACTATACATGTTATTCTATCAGTAAATATCCTAGAGTATTGTGAATTAATGCTCAAAAGTTAACATGGTATCAGAGCTAACCTGAGAAGAAGACATTGTGCAGTGACGGAAACTAGGGTTTCTTGTTTATTGGGTTTCTCTCCATAGATTTTGGAAAAGTAGTATAGTAGATTGACTCTACTCATCAAGGAGAATCTATATGTCCAATCAGAATTCAATTCTGAGCATTTTCAGATTTGGTCCTAAAAATTAGGGTTTCCACAAAAATAGGAATTTCTGAAATATGAAGACATAGCTAGAAGATCCTTGCAAAAATAGAAGTTTAGAGCTTTGGATCGAGATTTTTGGCTGGGTAGATCTCCAGGAAACTCAAACCCTAATTTAGGGCTCTCCTTAGTGAATCCGGGAAGACAGAAAGACAGTTTTGAAGGGTGTAGCTTTGCAGATCTCAATTTCTGAATACACCAGGTTGATCAACTCATCAAGGCGCATCTTTCTACCCTTTCAGAAAGTTGAAATTCACATTTTGAATTTTTAGGGTTTTTTCGACAAACTCTAATCCGAGACCAGATCCAGTTTTCAGCAATTCAAGTGGTAAGACCTAAATATTTTCTATTTCCATTTGAAGTACTCTTTAAAATGTCTCACCACACCAAGTTTGAGGATAAGCTTGAAGGGGATGATAACTTCCGAGCCTGGAAGTATAGGATCAGGTTAATCTTGGAAGAGAATGAGTTGGACTCATATATAAAAGAAGACATCCCTATCCCAGAGGATGAAGAGGCTAAGATATTGCATAAGAAGAACTTGGTCAAGGCAAAGAGAATCATTACTGATTCTATCAAAGACCATGTCATCCCCCATGTGTCATCTCTAAAGACACCCAAAGAGATGTTTGACTCCCTGACCAAGTTATTTGAAGGGAAGAACATAAATCGGAAGATGACCTTGCGGAATCAATTAAAAGGAGTCAAGATGTCGAATGGAGAAACCATTCAATCCTATTTCTCCAAGGTCTCTCAGATCAAGAAACAACTTGAAGCTGTAGATGAAATGGTGGATAATGGTGAAATTGTTATGACCACTTTGAATGGCCTACCTAGGTCATGGGACTCTTTTATCCAGGGGATCTGTGCCAGAAAGAAATTAATCTCTTTCAGTAAATTGTGGGAGGAATGCTCTCAAGAGGAAGCTAGACTTATAGCTCATGAGGAAAAGATGGTCTGTGAAAATCAAGCTCTCGCAGCTCACACCAAAAGAAGCAAGCCCAATAAGGAGCACTCTCGCTACAAGGGATCTTATCAAAAGAATAAGAAGGATCTAAGATGCTTCACATGCAATGAGAAGGGTCACTTTGCTTCAGATTGTCCCAAGAACAAAAGGGATAACAACAACAACACCAGCAATAAGAAGAAGGGCAGCAAAAGAAAGTTCCATGCTCATGCTACCGAGGATGATGAACCACCAAAGAAGAAGGCCAGGGCAAAAAGTGATGATAGTGATGATGACTCATCAAGTGAAGAAGAGTATGTTCTAATCTCTGTTCTCACATGTACTATCTCCCATGGTTGTAATGATTGGTTAATTGACAGTGGGGCTTCCAAACACATGACTGGGTTTAAGGAATCTTTTGTAAACCTATTTGAACATGAATCACCCCATAAGGTGAAACTAGGGGATGATTATCAATACCCAATCAAAGGAAGTGGTGAAGCCTCCTATAACCTAGATTCTGAAAAATATTTGAAGATGAAAGAAGTCCTTTATGTACCTAGGCTCAAGAAGAATCTTCTCTCCATCTCTACATTGGATGCAAAAGGCATGAGGGTTGCATTTGTAGATGGCCAAGTCCTAATGTGGCCAAAGGGTAAAACAATCGATGATGCAGTGGTGATTGGAGAGCAAGAGGGAGGGTTGTATAAATTGAAAGGACAACCTGAACATGCCATGATGCATGATTCCATGGAGCCAAGTGAACTTTGGCATAGAAGACTTGCTCATATGCATTATAGGGCACTTCCAATTGCAAGCAAGGTTGTAGAGGGTCTTTCTGAAATCAAGACCAAACATGAAGGTGTTTGCAAAGGATGTGCAAAGGGTAAGAACATTAAGAAAGCTTTCCCAAGCAGTGAAAGCAAGGCAAAAGGTATCTTGGAAATCATCCACTCAGATGTATGTGGTCCGATGTCATCTAGTTCTCTGAGTGGGTATGTTTACTATGTCTCGTTTATTGATGATTTCTCCCGGAAGACTTGGGTATACTTTTTGAAGAATAAAGATGAGGTGTTTGATAAGTTCAATGAATTCAAAACCTTGATGGAGAATCAAACTGACAAGAAGATCAAAACATTCAGATCCGACAATGGTGGAGAATTCACCTCAGGTGACTTCAAGAAGCTTTGCAGTGATTCAGGGATTAAGAGGGAGTTGACTGCTCCTTACAATCCACAACAAAATGGAGTTGCAGAAAGAAAGAATAGAACAATCATGGAAGCAGCAAGGGCAATGTTGCATGACCAGGATCTACCTATGCATCTATGAGCAAAAGCTGCTAGAACAGCTGTATATGTACAGAACATAACACCCCACAAGATATTGGATAACAAAACACCAGAAGAGGTCTTTTCTGGTAAGAAACCTGAAGTCAGCCATCTCAAAATATTTGGTTGTCCAGTATACACACATGTCCCAAAGGAAAAGATGACCAAGCTAGATCCTTCATGAAAGAAGGGTATCTTTGTGGGTTATAGTGAAAGCTCGAAGGCTTACAGAATATACTTTCCAGGGTTCAAGAAGATTGATGTCAGCAGGGATGTAACATTTGATGAAAACTCAACATTCATCAAATCAAGGAAGGCACCTATAGAAGTTTATGAAGAACCTAAGGAAACTAGATTTCAAGACACTACCATGACTGAAGCAATTCCATAAGTTGTTCGTGAGTTTGAAGATCTGCAAGAACCTGTAGATCCACCCCGTGAGGATAACTCTCACAAGAGGAAACCTGCATGGGCTAGAGAGCTCATTCAAGATGCAGAAAGATTTGGCATTCTAGAAGAAGAACACGGAGCAAAGAAGAGAACCAAATCACATACCAGCTATGTTGCTTTACTCTATGAAATTATGAACAAAGAACCTTCCAGTTATGAAGAATCAGTGGAAAAAAAAGAATGGAAGGATGCCATGGTTGAGGAATACCAATCAATAATGAAGAATGATGTTTGGGATGTTGTCCCAAGACCTAAAGAGAAATCTATTGTGACTTCTAAATGGATCTACAAAATCAAGCATGCTGCAGATGGCAGTGTAGAGAAATACAAGGCAAGATTCATAGCTCGTGGCTTCTCTTAGAAAGAGGAAATAGATTATGAAGAAACTTTTTCACCTGTAGGTAGGTATACTTCCATCAGAACGGTACTTGCCCTGGCTACAACAATGAAATGGAAAATACACCAGATGGATGTCAAGACTGCTTTCTTGAATGGTGTAGTTGAAGAGGAAGTATATGTGGAGCAGCCACTCGGTTTCGAAACACATGACATGGAGTCATATGTGTGGAGATTGAAGAAAGCCTTGTATGGCTTGAAGCAAGCTCCCAGAACTTGGTATGGTAGGATGGACAGTTTCCTATCTAGTTTGGGCTTTACTAAAAGTAAAGTGGATTCCAACCTTTACTATAAGGTTGAGGAAGGGAATCTTGTGGTTCTACTCCTATATGTGGATGACCTATTTGTAACAGGAGATGACAGATTGATTGCAGATACAAAAAGGAAGCTTGCTGCTGAGTTCGATATGAAGGACCTGGGGATGATGCACTATTTCCTAGGTATGGAGGTGTGGCAGAGTACAGATAGGGGGAAGACTTATCGCACTCCCTGCGTAATGCGATAAGACAGAGGTACAGCCGGAGTAATAGAATGAGATAAGTCAGCCTATGAGGAAAGGGTTAAGGTGGGTTTAAGCACCCTGGATGCCTCAGAACCTGGCTGAGGACACTTGAGTCTTCTGCCTCCCATTAGAATCACTTCGGGTGAGACTTCAGGTTGCTTATGCGACCTGTTGCCGAACGGGCCAGTGAGCTAAGGGTTCTGTTGGTCTAAAAGAATACCGCAAGCCCGGGTATACCCAGAAAGTAAAAGATAGATCAACAAGGAATCAGTCCTGCGTAGCACTGAGTACAGCTGAGGCAGAGTATGTTGCAACCTGTTCAGCTAGTTGTGAGGAAGTATGGCTACGGAAGCTACTATCCGAGTTATTTGATCTCCCATTGGATGCTACTGGTATCTTCTGGGATAACCAGAGTTGTGTGAAGCTGTCTGAGAACCCAGTATTTCATGATAGGTTGAAACACATAGAGATCAAATATCACTATATCAGGGATATGGTGCAGAGAGGAGCAGTGAAGCTCCTGTATGTTGCGACGGACGAGCAGATTGAAGATGTGCCGAGGAAACCACTAGCCAGAGTGAAGTTCGAGTACTTCAGAGAGAGGCTTGGTGTTCTTCATATTGATGACACTTCGGGGAAGAAGTGATGGACACATTTGCAGAAGCCATTCCAAGCATGTTGGAAGGAGGATCCTTCACATGGCTGTGGATGTAAGCACTGGATGATGAGCATCAGGACGATGCTCCAGTTACTTCTCTATATATGCATCAGGAGGCTACTGGATATGATCAGTTAGATCATTTATATGTATATATATGTATGCATTAGGAGGATGATGGATATGATCAGTTGGATCATTTATATGTATATGTATGTACGCATCATGTTGGATGCTGCATATGATCAGCTGGATCATTTATATGTATATGTATGTACGCATCATGTTGGATGCTGGATATGATCGGTTGGATCATTTGTACGTATTTTATATGCATCATGTTGGATGCTTGGACCATGTATCTGTATTTGTATCAAGTGGATACAATATATGATCAGGTAGATCATGTATGTTGATATGTATCAGGTATGATCAGATGGATCATGTATTTGTTTGTATCAGGTGGATACATTGTATGATCAGGTGGATCATGTATGATGATATGTATCAGGTAGATACTTGGTATGCATCAGGTGGATGCAGTGTATGATCAGGATGATCATGGATGATGAGCTTTAGGATGTTGCTCCAGATGATATGCAACAGGATGTTGTAGTGATGATGATCAGGATGATCATGTGTGCATCACGATGATGTATGGTGAGTATCAGGATGATACTCTATGGCCGTGGATCAGGTTGTGCAGATGAGCATATAATTTGGCCCTGGGAGATTTGCAGATAGTCTTTCGAGGTTTTGCCTATGGCATGTAATTTGGCCCTGGGATATCTGGCAAATGCTCTTTCGAGGTTTTGCTCTGGGAGGACATATAATTTGGCCTTGGGAGATCTGCAGATAGTCTTTCGAGGTTTTTCCTATGGCATATAATTTATCCCTAGGATATTTGGTAGATGCTCTTTCGAGGTTTTGTCTTATGGAATATAATCTGTCCCTGGGAGATCCGATAGGTTGGGCTGTGTGCCCGTAATAAGTCCTGGGATGCTCTTGCGAGGTTTTTCCATGACCACATATAATCTGTCCCTGGGAGATCCTATAGGTAGAGCTGTGTGCTCGTAACAGCCTGGGATGCTCTTGCAAGGTTTTGTGGTGACCACGTATAATCTGTCCCTGGGAGATCTTATAGGTAGAGCTATGCGCTCGTAATAGCTTGGGATGCTCTTGCCAGGTTTTGTGGTGAGGTCACATATAATATGGCCCTGGGAGATCCTATAGGTAGAGTCGTGTGTTCGTAACAGCCTAGGATGCTCTTTCGAGGTTTTGTGATGCACATAATAAGTCCTGGGGATTCCACAGTATGGCCAGTGATGACGAAGACCTGCAGGTGGTGGGCCTACATCCAATATGAAAAAGGACTGGCTCTGTAGAACTTCCTATGACGAGTAGAGTCAGAGATTGGTTGAGATAGCAGCAGCAGTGACGATGATGATGACGATGATCCCGAGAAGAAGACTTGTCTAGCAGATTTGTGTCGAGAAATACCTTCCTAGTTAAGAGGGAGTGTTGATGTATATGTAACTTCAGAATGTATTTCATCTATGTATTTCATATATATTTATTGTACCCTTATAAGAGATGTGTTATTCCTCTATAAGGAAGTGTCGTCATGTGTATTGACAAGTGTTGCAAGTGTGTGTACTTGCCAATGGGTTATTAGACCACTATGTGTGGGGTCGACCCTGAAATATATATTATATTGTGGATGTACCTAGCTAGACAAGTCGGCCCCATAGTGTAACTGGGAAAACAGGTTAAGTATAAATAGAGATCAGGAGATCTCTATTTGATCACTCGGAAACTCATACTTCTCTCACTCAGAAAGTGGAACACTAGTGAGGAGGAGGATCATCTGCTACTAGGAGACTATCTCAGTGTATTTTGGTTGTACTTTGGTTGAGCCATTGCTCTCTCTATCTCTGAGGAAGTTGTGGGGTTTTTCACCTTAGGGTTTTCCCCACGGAAACTCTGTGTCTCTTTTCTCTCATGCTTTTGATTCTTGTGATGTTTGTGATGCTTATTATGATTGTTATGCATTGATATACTGTACATGTTGTTCTCTCAGTAAAGATCCTAGAGTATTGTGAATTAATGCTCAAAAGTTAACATTTGTTGCATTGCATAGCTAGTTGTGGGTATTTCATTAAAATTCGTATTTACATGATGTCTGAATTTACATTGTGCTTGTCTAGCACAAGAACCATAAGCATCTATTTTTAATTGTCGATACATAAAAACGCTAAATCAATGGCGGGGCCTTGGCCTTGAGCTCCTCACCATGATTAAATAACAATATTTACATCATTTACGATCTTAATGCAATAGGGTCAAGATGGGGACATTACAATTTATGTCAAGCTAAAGTCCATTTGGGGTTTATTAGTCTCCTTATTCCAAATTTAATGTTTCCACCCCAACCTAGGAAACTAGTAGATTGGTGGAATTTTCTCTTCTTGAGGTTTATTTGAATGGGGACATTACATAAAATGCTAAAATATCATTTTCTATTTAAAAAACAAAAAACAAATTGGTGCTTCACACCAAATTAAGAGCATTGATGCATATGTGAAGGATGCACCGGATTAGATTAGAATAGTTGGCTATTCTATAAAAATATTTAATTAAAAAAAACAAAAATATTTATTGGTGTTCTTAAATAACCTACCCGCACTGGTGCATATAGAATATTGGCACATTGAAAAACATTAACGGTGCGCTCAATAGTACTAACTATTGTTTTTTATATGTAAAAAAATAAAATAGTGAATTTCTGTGTTCTATTACCCCATAATGCACTGATGCATGTTACTATTGTAGGGTGCACCACAACATGATAAAATAGAAGAAAATTACCGAACCTAATTTCATTATCACTTTTCCTTCTATTCTTCCAACCACTCATAAGAACTATTGCTCACCCTCCTTGTACAACTGCCCCATTTGTAGTGCTCTATAGTGTTGCTTCCTTGATTAAATAGCTTTGTTGGTTGATTTCAATTCATTTTTTAAAATTTTGGAAAACATTGCACATTTTCATTTTTTTCTCTGTGGGGGAACCATACCTCCTCGGGCAGGAAGAGACCAAGTAAATTTTTTGTTACCTCTTTATTTTCAATTTACCTGATTAAAATCTACAACAGGGATTAAATTTGGCCCTTTTTATGTTAAAAAAGCTCACAAGGTGCACTTCATGGGTTCGACTCACACTAGGTTGGACATTGTTTCCTGTTAATTCATAGGAATCGTTGCAAGTGGTGCATCTAGTGGGATTCCCCATTACTAGTGTGTTATAAAACACAATGCATCAGACTTGGTGCACATTATATATTAAAGAAAACATGCACCACAGTGCATGTTTTTTCAATATTATATTAGCAGAATGGTTTGTTTTATGACTATATTAGCACCATTTCATCTGGTGGGATTCCTTGATACTAGTGCATTATAAGCACAATGCACCGGAACCGTAGTGCATTATCGATTAAAGAAAACATGCACCATGTCACATGCTTTTTAAAATATTATATTAGCACATAGGTGTGTTTTACAACTATATTAGCACTGGTGCATTTGGTGGGATGACTCGTTATCGATGCATTTTAAAACACAATGCACCAAATATAGTGTGCATTATATTTTAAAGAAAACACACACTGCATCACATGTTTTTTTTAATATTATATTAGTATATTGGTGCATTTTATGACTATATTAGCACTAATGCGTTTGGTGGGATGCATTGTTACTGGTGCATTATAAAACACAACACACCGGATCTGGCATGTATCATTTATTAAATGAAATATGCACCACATCGTTTTCTAATATTATATTAGCATACCGATGTTTTTTTTCCTATATAGCGCATCATGCATGGTGCACCTGATCTATAAAAGGTGCTTTGATTAATTTAGCACATTATTTTTGCAAACATAAATAAATTTCATTTTTTGATAAACACAAAATGGTTATATATGTGTGTGTTTTATAATTTCAATTTGTTTTATCTATGTATATGTTCCTAAAAATAATTTTATGGTAATCAAAGATGCAAGCAATGAGCATAGTAGTGATAGTGGGTCAAAATGTATATATTTGTACATGAGTGGGAGGCTAGAAGGAGGGAGAGAGAGATGCCCCATTTCCCTATTGCACCTCAAACTAGTTCTCTTTTGAGGAATGTTGGCCTCCTCAAGTTTTATGAGTAGGCTACATCGCTTAGTGGGGACTTGTATTTTTTATAGTAGTTGATTTTTCACTGGGATCATGCTAGGTAGGCATGTTGGTGTAGATATACTTTGATGAGACTTAACTCAACTAAAACCAACAAACCCCAATACACCGACCCTTTTGGCATCACCTGCGAAGTAGGTGAAGTCTCGCCTAAGGTATCAATGGGAACTACAGGAACCATATTTCTGCAGTACCGAAGGGGTGCAATAGGGCCCTACTAAATATACATAACATTCTACCCAACACTAAGATGTATTATCCTATTTAAGAAAAAACGTGAATATTCTAGGAAGCTTTCGTATTTTGGCCATAAATATTTTCTCGTAACTCGGAATTGGGCGAAATTTGGACCAGTGGAAATCTCTTGAAATTCTCTACAACTTTAGTGTTTTGAGTTTTCTTTGATTCCGTACCATTTGTCCGAGGTGGGCGTTTTAGTAAAAAATGCATCTTTCAAAAGATGCTTTTCTAAAACATCTTTTGAAAGATGCTCTTTTTACTAAAATGCCCGCCTCAAACAAACAGTACGAAATCAGAGAAATTTCAAAACATGAAAGTTGTAGAGAATTTCAAGAGATTTCCAATGGTCCAAAGTCCACCCAATTCTGAGTTATGAGCAAAACCTTATTCCCAAAATACGAAACATTCCTGGAATATTCACATTTTTTCTTATTTAGTATACATTTTGGGCTTGGTAATATCTTATGTAACATTTTAGAACTCGATAGTGCAAAAGAATTCAACAGAGCTCAACGAGTGCATACATTTCATGTAACTAATTGTGACATACATTTTATTAATTAAGCAATATCCACATCAATCATACTTCCAAATCAATTACATTTATCCCTCAATATGAAGAATGCAATTAAAGAACATAACACATCATAACATCATTCACACAGATTTAACACCAGATATAACATGGAAACCCAAATGAGAGAAAACCATGGAAACAATTTCGTTATTAATGAGTTGTAGTAAAATAAGCACTTCATGTCTACATCAACAACTTACATATTTATTCCTTCTCTTTACAATGGATCTGCGCACACAACCTGTAGATCATGTGATTCTCTTCTCATAGCATACAAGTTCTTCGACATACAGACCAAAAAGGGTAACCAAAATACTAACCAAAAGATTATTTAATGAACTAACAACCCCCAAAATCCCAACCCATTACATTTTTATAGGGCGCATACAACCTTCCCTACTCCCACTATCCCATTACTCGACTACTCCACTCATAGATGTACGTGGACATAGAAACCTAGCTAACATACCCAAATCCACCTTTGAAATATTCAAAATTCCCATATTCACTGATTTTCGGCCACTACATCGGAGTTGACCCTTCTTCGTCAAATCACTTCGCCTTAACATTGTTCACAACAAAACTGCACAAAAATTTACTTGGACCAACAGGCCCCCGACACTCACATGTGGCTCATCCTGAGCCACTTCAAGGTTGCACTGTTGGAGTCTTGGACTTTTCTAGAAAATCTACATACTTCCGTTCCAGGTCCTTGACAGTCTACTAAATATGGTCTCTATGCTGGCACACTTGTAAGATCTCTCTAGATAGATGTGCCTGCGCTTGCTGCTCATCCATTCTACCGCTTTTTGAACTTAATTGTTCGCACCACTGATAATTTATAGTACATGCTCTGCTTCACCTTGAAGCTCTTTGATTGTTTTAGTTTTCCTCTGCTACTCAATTATTAGTTGTTTAACTTCCTATTGTAGTTGTTTGTTCTTCGCAACTTTTACCATTTTCCCAACCAGTGACATAGTCTTTAGTTGAATCTTCAGACTCAACATTTTACTCTAGTTTATTCTATCATGTGATTGATTACTTGCAACTCCACATCATCTAGTAGTGCTTCCCATGCTTGTGTAGCATCTTCAAATAATTTGACACATTCACCTTCAGAGCCCTTGATAGCTTTGATGGCTTCACTGAAATCCTCACTTCGTTGTGTTGTCACTTCTAGAGGATTACTTGGTACTAACTTCCCTCCAACTCTCCAATCTTCTCTCGGAACCCCAAAATGGCTTCGATCAATCTCATCATTTTCCTCGATAGCCATATATTTTGCTACCTCAACTTCTAGTACTATGTGGCAAGCTACCGCGACAAAATTATGCATCTGATCCTTCTCTTTGGAAATTTCTTCGCGTTCCTTCTGTAGCTTCTTATACTCTTCCTGCAATGTGCAATGTTGGGCATGGAACTTTATCATTTATCCATATGTATTTTCCTCACGCACCCGTATTTCCTTTGCAACATGTTGTTGAATGTTTTAAAACATGAACATGGGTAGCATGGAGTCCTTCAAATCAATGTATCTCAATTGATGAGCCTACTCCTATAATCCCGGTTCACCAAAACTTACTGCCCTTGGAAACAATTGAGGTGTCCTTCCCATCATAGCTTTGGATTCCCGGGGCATTGCTTCCTCGTCTATTCTTCCTTCTATTTACTGCGTATCTCCTATTTGGAGTAGAGATATATGAAGTCCCTATATTGCTCATCACAAACCATCAAGCTAATCTATCACACCTCCAAATAATTGTAAAGTTTTCTCTTCGACTATCTTTGATGTTTCTTTTTCCACCTGTATCATATGGTCATATAGGATGTTAATATCATCCTCAGTTAGGGCCATGACAATCTTCTCCTTGTCCACTTTGGACTTATTTCTTTGCTGGACTTATTTCTTTGCCCACATGTTGCACTCGATGCCTTTATCTTATCACCAAGCTTCAGGTTTGTCACTATGGCGCTCGAATCCAAACCTTCTTCCTGTGAATTTTCTTGATTCTAGCAGTTTCTCCTAGTACTCCCTATAGGATGGAAATCTCTATTGTCACCATGGGATCCATTATGCATAGAGGTCCCACCATAACCCTGATATTTCTATGACACATCTGTGAAGATCTACTCAGCCTCAAGGGGAAATTTCCACTCCAATGGCCATTCATTAGTAATGGGAAGGATATCTTGCTGACAATTTGTAGCTAGCCACCAACCATCGCTTATCTGGTGTTGGAATTTATTTAATACTAAGAAGGAGGGTGAATCAGTATTAGTGCAGTTATGAACATTTTTTACCTTCTTAACATATCAATATTTGAACTTTAAATTATGCATTCATCATAAATAAAACATTCATCCACATATGTGCAATAACACAGAACACACATAATTTTTACGGGGAAACCCAAACAGGAGAAAACCACAGAATGTTCTCTTATAATATATATATTACATTCAAGGAAGCACCAACTTCCTAAGTTCTCTGACACCAACTAGAAGGAGGCACCGACCCCATGGTTTTACAGGCACCAACCTGAAGGAAGCACCAACTCCCTGATTTACCAGCTCCAATTGGAAGGATCCTACAACCCCCTGCTCCTTTTCCCATCCTTCCACCCTGATATATATAAAAATAATATATTTCTCTACTATACTTCTAATTCACGCACACTTCAGATCTTCTACTATTCATTATGTTGTTCACACCTTCTATATGTTGTAATATTGTTGTTACTGTGTTGCATACCTCGCTTAACTTCAAACTCAACTCATCACTTCAACTAACATCGCACTTCATATGATGTGTGTCGCTTCATCAAGTTCTGCAGTCTATGCCAAGGTTCAATATTCCATTCTTCTACTACACATCTGCAATCTCCATTGATACTGTGCATATTTTGTAGTTTTGCAGTTCTGAATCTGCGCTACAATATTAGATAAGTCTGCGCATCTTCTGAGGTAATTCTATTCTGTCTTGGTGAAAAATTATTTAGATCATCTGTGACACTTTGTGCATCATTTGCAATTATTCCTTTCAGTTCATTTTCACTTGTCTCAAATCATAAGGTGCATCCTTCACTTTGCAGCAAAAACTTCTTCACTTCATGCATCACAAAATATACTTCAAATTAAGCTTCACGCCTCTATCTTAAATCATTTGTGACTGTCTGCATGTTATCTGCAATACTGTCATTCAATCCTCACATACTCACACATCTTATGTAGTTCTGTGTGTCTATCTTCGCACAACTATGATAGACTCACTGCATCATTTTGCACGCCTTTAGTTATTCCATTCTTCTGCTTGTGCGCACTCGAATCTTCAACTAGATCATTTTTTTATCGTACCAATAGCCCTTGATGCCCCAAAAATTAGAAGCTCAATAAATTTGTATCTTCCATCTTTCCACCTCTAAGCTTACTTATCCAATCTTACTTCAATTCTCCAACTTGCTTCTTATTTATACTTGTCCTGCGTAGATTGTATGTCCACAAGTTGGTTGTGGTTTTCCTTCTTCTTTACTTCATGGTTCATGCTTCAACCACTTGTCATGTTTTGTGTTACTGAGGTGTCATCTCTTTGTGGGTTTTGTGCATACTTGGTCATTTTCCTCGTGGGAATTGCACCCTTGCAGTGTGGTCTTGTGCCTTTGATGTACCATTGCTTGTGGGACTTGCACACTATACATTTTCAACTACGACATCCTTTTTGGTACTTGTGTGTGCTTCAACAATTGAATGCCTCTTCCGATTGGTGATTCTTGCACGCTTTTGGGAATTGCTTCCTTGTTCAACTGTTTCTTGTTACAAGCTACTTGCACACTACCCAACCTTGTCCAATCAACTCTTTGGCTTGCTTGCTCACTCCTAGACTTTTGTCCAAGCAACTCTTTGGCCTTCTTGCGCACGCCCGAATTTTTGTCCAACCAACTCTTTGGATTTTACCTTCAAGGAGTATGACTTGAGTGGATTTGAGACTTACACTTGTACCATATTTCTTTAGGATGGATGCACTTCTATATATACTCTTCATACTGGAATCCATGTACTTTTTCAAACTATCTTTTATATACTTCTTTAAACTGACATAGAGATATACTTCTTCAAAGTGGATTTTGATACATATTTCTTCAAGCCATCACAAAAATACTGAATCCTCTTTTACATTAGTTGACATCGATGACAACTAAAGTTCAACAATCTCCCCCTTTGGAATTGATGTCAAAACCTCATTAAGTTGTGCATAATTGTCTCCTTAAGTTGTGCGCTTCATCTGTGCTTGTTGAAGTACTCCCCCTGTGTGTACTTCCCCTGTGTTCTTTACCAATTTCAACCTTTCCTTATCTGTACATTTTGCTGACAATGCGTGTCCCTGTGTATTTTACTTCTGCACGGATCACAAGCTTCATGCTCTTCATGATCAGCTTCATCCTCTTTCTGATCAGCTTCATGCTCTTTCTGATCAGCTTCATGATCTTTCTCCACCTTTGAAATCAATGGAAAAGAGGTGCCATCACTTCACAATTATAGGTTCTTCTTTCTTTGTCCCGCGTTGGCCTTCATATATCTGCTTGCTAGGATAACTGCCCTTGTCATTGTGCACCATTATTTTGCTAGGGTTTATGCGCCATTCAAAGTTATCTTGCAATATTCTTCCTCTTTATAGTTTCTATATTTATTCTATCTTGATCCCATGTTCTATCATATCAACCATCAATCGTTCATCAATTATTGTGCAATCCTTCATGTCATCTCCTATCATGTTCACTATGCTATGCTGAATTTTTTCTACGTCTTTTTATGCACTGTGTTCCCATCGATTTATTCCGGCATCTAACTGTTCTTTTGTTGCATTTACTGCACTGTCACCAATTCTCATTTCCTTTTCTGATATCGCATATTTTAGCATGACAATCAAGGATTTTGCACTCATTTCCACCTTTCAGCTAGCTTGGACATAAAGCGATATGACAAACAATTTGTGTGGAAATATTGACATGTCAGATTCGTACTTGGGCCTTTTGGGAAACATCATTCTGGTGGTATGGATAAATGAATTAGATTTTTTTTATTTTCATCATTTTTCCCAATTTCATTAACTCATACATTTACTTTTGACGACTCCATAATTGGTTTCGAATCACGCAAACTTGAATGCGATTTACTTCCATGTATCTTCAATTAAATTTCGTGCGCACAGAGAACTACCATCCAATTCTATAAGAGAGGTGCGAAATGCCTGGTTCACCACCTTTGTTCTTCTTGTTTACTTTGCATCTGTTTTCCTTTGTGTCTTTCAAATTCTTCAATCAAGGCTTCCCCCTTCCAGAATTTTAACAATTCACTTGATAGTGTTCATCTAGCGGTCCAGTCACAACAATTGGAGTTTGCTCGATTGAGAGTCGACATGGGAATTTGGAAAGGCCAAATGAAGGAGTTTGAATTCAACTATTGGTACGTTTAGTCCCAAGTGAACCGTAGAAACAAAAGGATTATGCATTCTAAGAAAATATGTAGAATTCCTGGAGCAACAACAACAACAAATTCTTGATGTAGCTAAATTCAATTCAAGTTGAGCAATCTGCTGAACAAGTGTCATCTGGAACTCTGCATATTTATCTATTGCAGCCAACTTCTGAGTATAACGAGCTGATTCTCATGGATTTGGAGCTTCATATCCCACATCAACCAAATGTGGAGTTAGACCTTGAATTGTGGCTTTGAATTACTCTGTGATTCTCAATTTTGCATGATACATATTTCATTGTTATCTTGGATTTGCCTTTTGGCCTCGGTATGAAGTCTCTTTTGTTTTTCAATTCTGTTCTCAACAACATAAGACTAATGTATTTTGTAAAAGCACATATACAATACAAAATATGTTTATGTATCTATGCATACTCATGTTTGTTCTTTTACTAATGCTCATTTGAACTTTTCTTCATTCTGTAATATGTAAGTGCGAACTCGTGTATATCACAGATTTAAGTGGTCAACTTGTCTTCTAAGTGAGAGATCTCTCTATCCTTTGACTCAAGATGACTTGTTAGGATGTTATTTTTCCGCGCTAACTTTTCCGTAGAAGTATTCAATACAAATTTCTCTTCTTCTAGTATTCTGATCTTGTCGACTACGCAGTCCATATGTTTCTCACAATTCATCACTTTTTCATTGACCTATTTATCAAGATATTCTTGAACCTCTTTAGCTTTCTTGAACTCTTCTTCATACTTCGACAATTTGTTCTACACAAGTTTACTCTTCTTTCTTGACTTCTTCAATTCATCTAAGGCACTTACCAGTTCACCTTCCCAATTGACTTCTATATCTTCTTCTTCTTTAGCTTGACTGTCATATTTAATTTATATGATAGCCTTTGCAGTTGTATTGAAGGATCCCCTAAATAAATACGTATCCTGTGATCCTGGTTTGCTTTGCACAACTAGTGTTCTCTTCTTGAATGGAGAACTACTCTTCTGATTTTAATCATTGCTTTCTTCTTCCACAAAGGCCATGCACAATACCTCTTGTGTATTCTTGTTGCAATCACTACCTTCGGATATATTGTTGTCTTACTTAGTATATAGACTCTTCCTCTATTTTGGAACTTTCTTTTTATTCTAAGGTCTGTTCTGAGTGCGCATTGTCCTTTGTTCATGGAAGCTAGATTCTTCAACGCTATATCTGTCTCCATATTCTCTCTATGGACACTTCGAGGAAAAGTGGTATATCCCTCCACATTTGAAACATTTGAAAGAAAATTTATTCTTATACTTACCACATCCTCTCTTCAGTTTCTTTACGAAGTTTGACCCTTCTTCATTTGATTCATTACACTTTTCCTTGTAATGTTCGTGTTTAGCCTTTCCAGTGGCTTTAAAGGCCGCTTCTTTTCTGATGGGATGTTATTTCTTTGTTCTCATCTCATACGTATTCAATATTCCTTGAAGCTCGTCCTTTTTCAGATCCTTGAAGATTGGCTCTATCTTCTAACACAAATACCTTTGCATCAAATCTTGGAGGTATAGTTCTCAATATATTATACACTACTGATTCTTCTTCCAGTGTAAACCAAAGACTCTTGATAGCATTAACCAACTCATCAACCTGCAAGAAGTAAGAAGCAATATTCTCTTCATATTTCATTTTCAAGGATTCATACAATCTAGATATTTCTACAATTTTTCATTCTTTACCCTCTCATCACCTTCCTAGAAATTTTTGAGCTTGTCCCATACATCCTTGGCTGAGGCACAATGCATGGCCTTTATAAATTTAGTGTCTGTTAACCCACATAACAATGCATTTTTGTCCCTTGCATTGCATTCATACAATGTCTTCGTAGATGGATCAACTGGTGTGACTGTTGGAACATTATACCCATCCACAATGAACTACCAAACATCAGCTTCGAGAGATTGCAAATATACTTCTATCTTGATTATCCAGAAGGTGTAGTTGTGCCATCGAATCTTGGTGTTCTGTTGGTGGAAATACTTCCTGCTTGTCCATATATGCACACAAACCTATCTTCTAGATGTTACTATATTACTGAAGTCAACTGCTCTAATACCAATTCTGGGAACCTATTTAATACTGAGAGTTGGGGTTAATCAATATTAGCGTAGTTATGAACAATTGTTGCCTTCTTAACAGATTAATATTTGAACTTTAAATTATGCATCCATCATAAATAAAACATTCATCCACATATGCGCAATAACACAAAACACACATAATTTTTACGTGGAAACCCAAATGGGAGAAAACCATGGAATGCTCTCTTATAATATAAATATTGCATTCAAGGAAGCATCAACTTCCTAAGTTCTCCAGAACCAAATGGAAGGAGGCACTGACCCTCTGGTTTTACAGGAACCAACCTGAAGGGAGCACCAACTCCTTGATTTACTAGCTCCAACTGGAGGGAGGCTACAACCCCTTGCTCCTTTCCCCATCCCGCTGCCTTGATATATATAAAAAAAGATATTGCTTTGCTATACTTATGATCCCCACAATATTCAAATATTCTACTGTTCATTATGTTGTGCGCACCTTCTGTATGTTGTAATATTGTTATTAGTGTGTTGCATACATCACTTAACTTCACACTCAACTCATCACTTCAACTAACATTGTAGTTCATATGTTGTGTGTTGCTTCATTAAATTATGTAGTCTACGCCAAGGTTCAATATTCCATTATGTTATTGCACATATGCAATCTCAACTATTATTATGCTTCTTCTATAGTTTTGGAGTTCTGACTCTACGCTACAATATCAGATAAGTTTGCGCATATTCTGAGACAATTCTGTTCTGTGTTGGTGCAACAATATTTAGATCACCTATCACAATTTGTGCATCATTTGAAATTCGGCCTTTCAGTTCATTTTCACTTGTCTCAAATCATAATGCGCATCCTTCACTTTGCAGCAAAAACTTCTTCACTTTGCACATCACAATATATACTTCAAATTAATATTCGCGCCTCTATATTAAATCATCTGTGACTGTCTGTGTGTTGTCTACAAGACTGTCATTCAATCCTCACATACTTGTGGATATTCTGTAGTTCTGTCTATCTATCTTCGCACTACTGTCACAGATTCATTGCATCATTCTGTGCACCTTCAATTATTCCATTCATTGTGCTTCGGCTATATCATTTTGTTCTGGTTCCACGATCCCTTGATGCCCTAAAAATTAGAAGCTTGATAAATCTGTGTCTTCCATCTTTCCACCTTTAAGCTTCCTCATCCAACCTTACTTCAATTCTCCAACTTTCTTCTTATTTATACTTGTCCTGCACAGGTTGTATGTCCACACAGTTGGTTGTGTCTTTCCTTCTTCTTTTCTTCACAGTTCATGCTTTCGCCACTTTTCATGCTCTGCATTGTTGAGGTGTCATCTCTTTGTGGGTCTTGCGCATAATTGGTCATTTTCCTAGTGGGACTTGCACCCTTGTGGTGTTGTCTTGTGCCCTTGATGTACCATCGCTTGTGGGACTTGCGCACTTGACATCTTCAACCACTACATCCTTTTTGGTACTTTTGCACGCTTCAACAACTGAATGCCTCTTCCGATTGGTGAGTCTTGTGCACTTTTGAGACTTGCTTCCTTGATCAACCATTTGTTGTTCCAAGCTGCTTGTGCACTCAGACATTGTCCAATCAACTATTTAGTTTTCTTACACACTCCCGAAATTTGTCCAACCAACTCTTTGGATTTTACCTTGAAGGAGTATGATTTGGGTGGACTTGAGACCTACACCTGTACCATATGTCTTCAGGATGGATGCACTTTTGGATATACTTATTTATACTGGAATCTATGTATTTCTTCAAACTATCTTTTATATACTTTTTAAAACTGACACAAAGATTCTATGTATTTCTTCAAACTATCTTTTATATACTTTTTAAAACTGACACAAAGATATACTTCTTCAAAGTGGCTGTCACAACCCTAAATTTACATAAATAATCTTTCTTTCTATGCATACTTTATACTTCTAACATGAATGATTTTGATCTCAGTTTACTCTTATATTAATAGGTTACATCTCTACTACCTGGTATCATCAATCAACCAAGGTGAGTTTGTAGTTATCAGGTTATTAAGTCCTACTCCTACTAGGAGCGCATTAATCCAGTTCTTAACAAGTTCCTTGTTTATATTTTATGCTTATCATACTTATTATGATGAGATTTGAAATCTTGACTACTTGCTTCATAAGGTTTGAGACTTGACTCTATTATGCAAACATAGTTTTGGAAATAATCCTAACTATATAGTGATGTTCCTATCATTAGGTATTTATCTATATAAAAGGATATTATATGATAATAAAATGCAAATTCGTAAAACATATAATGTTATGATCTTTGGTTTACATAAATGTATGGGTTGTAAAGTGATGAACTCATTTGGCTGTGTGGAAAAACAATGCGATGGTTAGCTTGCTAAGTCATTGGAAGCACGTAGACAAGGTTATGAATTTAACCACCGTGGCTCTCGACTTGACAGTTGGCCATATGATCGCTTTAAAAGATGGCACAATTTGGAACTCAACCATGTGAATCCTATTAATGCTAACTGACGTGGCTTGATCTTGAAATATTGAGCCCGCTGTTGAATTGAGTAAGTTTTAAATGCACAGACAAGATGGAAACCCAAATTGACAGTTACATAGCTAGGCCTTAACTACTCGGCATGATTTTGATCAGTGTTGATCCATCATGACCATACACTTGGGATTGATCGTCGATTTGCATCGTTGATCTAGCATGTCTCAGGCTTTGCAAACTTGGTTTATGTGTCGCGTTTAATGTGTCTTTACAGAGCTAGGAAAAACACCTTGGGTTGAGTTTTGGTTCATTTTTGTTTGAGTGGTGGAGGTGCTGAAGGAACTATTCCACATTACTGGTATTTTCCACTGGCATGAGCAGTGGTGCAATATCGTATTGTTTATTTTGGTTATTGGTACAACTCAACCCATTCTATGAGTTTTGTGATATTTGAAGGAATCTTTGGAAGAGATAGGGTTCCGATGAAGATTTCCTCGGCTTCTGAATAGTTATTTATGTTATACCAATACCGTAGGGGTTTGGTGGTTATGTAAAGGTTTTTAACTCTAGTGTTTTCTTGAGGAGTCACCCTGGCATTCACATAGATGAATATGAGCCAGGTACACTCTTCATATCTGTTTAACATTTATTTATCACTGTTTACTTTGTGCATGAAGGGTTTTAAACTCAATCTTTACCTATCTTACAGGTTGAATGAAAATTTCCTATGTTCGGACTTGCATTGCTCCAGTACTAGTTGAAAACCAGACTTTGGGTCGATTTTTGGTTGAAGCTTGCACTAAGGTAAGTCCGTTTATTATTTACAAAATTAATCTTTAATGATTATCGATTATACTGGTATATTTTTCTAACCCTTTACTCATTTTTCTTATAGGGTTTGGACTCGGGTATACTCTATCAAGAATAACCCTTTCCTAGGTCGATTTGTGGCTGAGTTTAGGTAAGGAAGCTCTATGTGATTTAGCAAAACAATTTATGGTTTTTAGGTGTCAATACTAACTTAGCTAAACTTCTTGTTTAGGTCTTCTCCTTGGCTGTGCTGTGGACTCGCCTTCTAAAGGATAGCACTCCACAGGTATTCCAAGTATCATTTGTAAATATGGTGCAGACATTCTGTAGAATAAAAATGGTTGAGTTTGAAATCTTTAAGCAAATTCTTAAGTTGAGTTTTTAATGGACGCCCATGGCTTTTGCCTTGGGGTTTGCTTTTCCAGTTTGACTCTGTAAAAAAATAAAATGAAATCATTTTCTTTTTTAATAGAAAAAGGTTAAGGGTTATTTTCAAACTCTACAGGTGAATTTGGATGTAATCTTATACTGTAAGGAATATGATGGATTTGGTTAAACTCTACTATTGTTTTTATGAAATGAAATGGAGCACATATTTTGATATGCATAATTTTGTTGTGAACAGAGTATATACTCGTGATGATTATACTGTATAACTTAAATTCAAATGCTACTGTGATTTCTTGATATTGTTAAATAAATGATTGAGACTTATTCTGTATGTTTGAATATGTTATTTTAAATTTTCCTATCTCCTATATATTATATAACTATGTTCTATGTATATGAGACCTCTCGAATACGCATATTAAATATCCATACTAGCTTATATGAATTTCTAATCTATAAAATAAAACTAATAAATGTAAATACTGAATATTTATTACCCTGTATATAGTAATCATGATAATTCTGTATACACCTATAAATTCAAATATAAAATTTCCTAGTAAAATACTAGGTGATAACATGTGTAAGCAATATAATCATTATGAATAATAATTTAGGAATAAGTAACAGAAATTTTAGAGTAGTAAACACAATAATTGATAACATACATAAACAATGAAATCATTATGACTAACAATTTAGGAATTATTTATAGTAAATAGTAATTTCAGAATAGTAAACAATAGTTGATAACATACATAAACAATGTAATTATTGTGACTAACTATTTAGAAATTATTTACAGTAAACAGACATTTCAGAATAATAAAACAATAAAATAAATGGAACCTGAACCAGATTCCGAAAATGAAAACTGAAGTTTGTTGTTCCTCCCAACCAAACTTCAAAAACAACCAAACTACTTGTTCTAAAACCCCCGAGCCTATTTGATGAACCACAAGGACAAAGACTGGTCATAGTATTCTTCTTGCATAATCCAGATCATAATCTCCTTTCATCATAAGCCTCCTGCTCATTGGATGAACACAATACTTATAGTATTTTTCCTAGGACTTAGATCATTTATGAGCCTCATGCTCCATTATCCCTCCTCAGGGAATTTGACCTCTTTTTTAGGGAGGATGCCTCCTGCATCATTGTGCCTTTATTAGGTAGTCTTTCCATAATGGGTTTTCCTATTGACTCTTGTCATTTCTCCTTGTGGGTCAACAAACACTCTTCAACAACTATTTCAGTTTTGATTCCCTCAGCTATTTAATAATTCATTTACAAATAATGTCAAATGAAATACTAACATATAGTCTTTAACAAATAATTGTTTGGGTTCTTCGGTGTATTATAGTGGATTTCATACATAATTCTTCAAGATGGAGAAAGAATACTAAATCCTCTTCGACATTAGTTGACATCAATGGCAAACCAAAATTCAACAATCCAGATCATGTCTCACCTACACATACATATGGTGAGGTCCAACTTTAAATCTTATAACTCCTCTGAACTTGGATACCACTGATGCTTCTATGCGCGAAATCATTGGGAAATGATGTCAGAGTGCTTCTTTATGCATGTAGAATGCCACATTGTTGTCAATTTGCCTCTTTTTCTCATCATTGAACCACAGGTTAGCATACTGCGAGACAAAACATTCGCCAGTCTGACAATCTATTGCTTGGTACTCCTCGGGTTCCACCCAAGCAACAAATGAAATTAAAATGATGAGAAAAGAATAGTGAAATGGGTTCCTGGAAATTGTTGAGAAATTCATTCAGCAGGAAGGTGGCCTAGTTCATTTGTGTTAAGATTTAATATGCTAAGACAGAAAATAGCAGCATTGCATTCCATTTCACAATAATAGCATATACAGGATCACTGAAGAAACAACAAGTATAGCATAAACGCAAGAGACAGAGATTTATCCTGGGAAACCCTCATGGGGTAGAAAACCCAGCAAAGCTTCCTCAATATAGATGAACAGCAATATACAAAGATGAAACCCTGAGACATGATCTCCTCCTCCACAATAGTAGACCTCTCCTCCACAAGTGTGCTATCCTCAAGTGAGTGTGTGTGTCAAATGAGGAACACAGCTCCTCTATTTATACACTACTCTGACATATCTTTTACACAAGTACACGTAGGCTCGTATTTAACCAATGGGTTAAATACCCCACTACAACTGACTGGGCCAACCCCTCTAGGGTGGTCTAATAACCCTTTGACCCACATGACACATACAGGGCCGACCCCCACTAGAGAAGTCTAATAACCCGAGTTACCACATTCCGACGGAGGAATAAACATCTCTGGATATACAATAAGATCTTCACGGAGGAATGAAACATCTCCGGAATAATAAAGTACAAATATAATATTCTTTGAAGTTACAATATCTCAACACTCCCCCTTAACAAGAAGGATATTATAACAACATCTGCACGAGCAAGGAGTCATCAACATCATACATGATACATCTATAAATCATTGGAAGCTTTCTCAACGTCATCAGTAACTCAAGCAGTTACTGGAACATCTTCAATACTGGAACATCAACATCTTCAGTACTGAGTCTTTATCTTCTGCAGCACTCGAACAACTACAGCAACATCAACATCTGGATCCTCACGATCATCAGCATCATCATCTCACGATCATCATCATCGTCATCACACGATCATCAGCATTGTCATCAACATCACGATCATCAGCATCGTCATCACACGATCATCAACATTGTCATCACATGATCATCAGCATCGTCATCACATGATCATAAGCATCGTCATCACACGATCATCAGCATCGTCATCACACGATCATCAACATCGTCATCACACAATCATCAGCATCGTCATCACATGATCATCAGCATCGTCATCACACGATCAGCAGCATCGTCATCTAGATCATCACGATCAGCAACATCGTCATCTAGATCATCACGATCATCAGCATCATCATCTAGATCATCACGATCAACAACATTGTCATCTAGATCATCACGATCAACAACATCATCAATACAAGTATAAATATCATTAATACAAGTATCCTCATCAATACAAGTATACACATTATCAATACAAGTATACACATCATCAATACAAGTATCCTCATCAATACAAGTATACACATCATCAATACAAGTATCCTCATCAATACAAGTATACACATCATCAATACAAGTATCCTCATCAATACAAGTATACATATCATCAAGACAAGTATCCTCATCAATACAAGTATACACAATAGAAGCATACCCTGCAACACACAAGATCCAATTACGGGATGATCAATCCCTCTCACTTTAGGACATAGGTCCAAGGATGATACAATCCTGATCTGCTTACGGGATGATCAGTCCCTCTCGGTTTAAGACAACTCTCATGTCTATGCATGATGCAATCTAGATCAACTTATAGGATGATCAATCCTTATCACTTTAAGACACCTCACCATGTCTAGGGACAAGGCAATCCCAATCTATTTACAGGATGATTAGTCCTTATCACTTTAAGACATCTCACCATGTCTAGGGACGAGGCAATCCCAATCTATTTACAGCATGATTAGTCCTTATCACTTTAAGACATCTCACCATGTCTAGGGACGAGGCAATCCCAATCTATTTACAGGATGATTAGTCCTTATCACTTTAAGACATCTCACCATGTCTAGGGACGAGGCAATCCCAATCTATTTACAGGATGATTAGTCCTTATCACTTTAAGACATCTCACCATGTCTAGGGACGAGGCAATCCCAATCTATTTACAGGATGATTAGTCCTTATCACTTTAAGACATCTCACCATGTCTAGGGACGAGGCAATCCCAATCTATTTACAGGATGATTAGTCCACTCAATCTCATTTAGGACTATCCTTCCTTTCGAATTACTGGATTTACTGTCCAAGGATGATTTAATCCATTCAATTCATTTAGGACTATCCTTCCTTTCGGAATTACTGGATTTACTGTCCAAGCTTGATTTAATCCACTCAATTCATTTAGGACTATCCTTCCTTTCAGAATTACTGGATTTACTGTCCAAGGATGATTTAATCCACTCAATTCATTTAGGACTATCCTTCCTTTCGGAATTACTGGATTTACTATCCAAGGATGATTTAATACACTCAATTCATTTAGGACTATTCTTCCTTTCAGAATTACTGGATTTACTGTCCAAGGATGATTTAATCCACTCAATTCATTTAGGACTATCCTTCCTTTCGGAATTACTGGATTTACTGTCCAAGGATGATTTAATCCACTCAATTCATTTAGGACTATCCTTCCTTTCGGAATTACTGGATTTACTATCCAAGGATGATTTAATCCACAACCGTACATTTAGGACCACGTCCAAGGATGACTCAATCCTCAACCGTACATTTAGGACCACGTCCAAGGATGACTCAATCCTCAACCGTACATTTAGGACCATGTCCAAGGATGACTCAATCCTCAACAGTACATTTAGGACCACATCCAAGGATGACTTAATCCTCCACCGTACATTTAGGACCACGTCCAAGGATGACTTAATCCTCCACCGTACATTTAGGACCACGTCCAAGGATGACTTAATCCTCCACCGTACATTTAGGACCACGTCCAAGGATGACTTAATCCTCCACCGTACATTTAGGACCACGTCCAAGGATGACTTAATCCTCCACTGTACATTTAGGACTACATCCAAGGATGACTTAATCCTCCACCGTACATTTAGGATTATGTCCAAGGATGACTTAATCCTCAACTGTCCACCAAGGACTTCATTCTCGAAGACATACGTCTACGACTCTTCTTTCGGAGTGAAGTCCAGGGATGATCCAATCCCCTCACATGTTCACCAAGAACTTCATTCACGAAGACATACGTCTACGGCTCTTCTTTCGGACTGAAGTCCAGGGATGATCCAATCCCCTCACATGTTCACCAAGAACTTCATTCACGAAGACATACGTCTATGGCTCTTCTTTCGGACTGAAGTCCAGGGGTGATCCAATCCCCTCACATGTTCACCAAGAACTTCATTCTCGAAGACATACGTCTACGGCTCTTCTTTCGGACTGAAGTCCAGGGATGATCCAATCCTCTCATTTCCACCAAGGACTTCATTTTCGAAGACATACATCTACGACTCTTCTTTCGGACTGAAGTACAGGGATGATCCAATCCTCTCATGTCCACCAAGGACTTCATTTTCGAAGACATACATCTACGGCTCTCTTTAGAACAAGTGTTCAAGGATGATACAATCCCTCTTCTTTCTCGGAGACACTTGTCTACGGCTCACTTTAGAACTTGTGTTCAAGGATGATGCAATCCTCACATGTATTCTCATCAATTACTATCGATCCTGGGAACCCATACAGAACCTGATTCACACTTCTTATTTAATTACACCATTAAGAGAATGGTCTTATCTAGCCACTTGGAGCAAACATCTCATCATGATTCTCTTCTTCTTTCTAAGAGAATCTTCTAGCCACAAGCCTTCTATAGTGTGTTTGATTTGAAAATCTTTTTTTTTTTTGTTTAACATCCATCGCTTGTTCAGTGTTCATCATTCATCATGATCTTTCCTACAAATCAAAATTAAGTACATGATTAGTAATACTTCATAATCATCAAATCATATTGACATGATAACCTATTATGCATACAGATATCATTTACATAGTTATGCAACTATTTTGACCAATACTTTGGCACAACACTTTCCCATATCCTGTATGCATACGGTGGCTATCTAGATGCCTTCCATCTCTACCAGAACATACTATCGAGAGTGTGCATAGCTCTCAGCATGTCAGCAAAGAGTTTTCATTCTAGACAAGCAACAACGGAATGTTTGTCCAACTTACCAATCATATGCATATTAGTAGTATACTGTTCAATGCTCTATGAATGTTTACACTCAGCATGATATATTCTAGGAATACAAATATGCATACAAGCAATATCATTTACTATTTCAAATAACAACTCAAATACTTATCTTTTATGTTTGTGTGGTTGCCTCCCGCTTGATCTTCTATATGTCTTTTGAACTTGTATTCATTCTGTACCACTGTGCATGCTCAAGTGTGCACTAGTGTCATCCTCATGATCTCATACACAAACATACGTTCATTAGTATATTATCCAAACATTCTAATTCTAAATAATCTTGAATATGTATAGTCATGATCATTAGTATTCAGGGTTTCAAGGAAGTCTTATTTTACTCATGCATATTCTTGTTTGATCATAGTACTCTTTTGGTTAATTAATCAAGATAAGAGATATAATGTGCATAAACCCTTGATTAACTTTATAAATAAGCATAACCAATCATACCAAGTATACTTATATAGGGGATCCTAACAAAAGGTAAGATTCTAACTTGACATAGGAAAACATACCGGGATTAGTATACCTGCCTAGTTATGTACAACATACCTAAACAATCTCTTCAATGATTTAGAGATCTTGAGCTAGAACCTGCATGTCTCATAGGTTAAGCATAATATATCAAAGTCATACATACCTCGTAAGTATAACAAATATTATGGATGAGTCTTTGTCTTCATGTTGTCATGGTCATGGAACTTGATTTGTCTTTTGTGATGTACCTGTATCTTGTTAGCAGACAACATCAACCTCACACAACACCATAATGCATTAGTACAATCATATAGCCCTAATCAATGAATGTATTCGATCATTCACATGCATTCATACTGTTACTAGGGTGATAAGAAATTTCTAACATTAATCAAGATTGTACTAATAAATAATATGAAGACAAACACATCATGAACTTAATCAAGAATCAGATTTCAAGACATACCTGAACCTCCTTGAGTCATACCTGTCGAGACTTCTTGTAGTCTTCTTATGTAAGGCCTTAGCCTCAACTCCCCCTGAAACTTGATCTAGAGCTTGATTAGGGTTTGCTAGAGAAACCCTAAAAATTCAATATTTGACTTTCACACTTCTGAATGGATGGAAGAATGTGTCTTGCTGAGCTGATCAACCTAGCATTCTTCAATTTTGAAATCTCCAAAATTTTACCCCTCAAAATTGCCTTCGAAACTTCTGGATCTTCTGGACAGGAACCCGAACTAGGGTTTGATGAATCCCGGTCTTCTACCCAACCAAAAACTTCGATCTTGGTCTCTAACTTTCAATTTTTCTGAGTATCATTCAGCCGTGGACTCCGATTCCAAAAATTCTAACTTTCTCCGAGACCCTAAATTCCGGAAGCCATGAATAAAGGTGCTCCAAAAATAATTCTGTTTTGATAGAAACATGCACCTGATTGTTTCTGCTATAACTCTGAAATTTTTGCTCCACAGGGTCTGAAAACGTTTTCTGCAGTAGCCTAACCTGTCATCTTTCCATCCTGACAGGTCTGACCTCAATTGGATTTTCTGAGAGAGAGTTATGCCAAGTGTCGCAACGTGACCTGTTTATGGGATAAAATAGGAGAGCGAACTTGTATGGCGTGCCACGTGTCACTGTTTGAACTTCGGCCTCTAAAAACTTTTCCTGAGATATCTCACCCTATTATATTTCCATCATGATAGGTCTGACCTCAATTGGACTCTCTGAGAGAGAGTTATGCCAAGTGTCGCAATGTGACCTGTTTATGGGATAAAACAGGAGAGTGAACTTGTATGGCATGCCACGTGTCACTAGTTCACCTTCGGCCTCTGAAAACGTTTTCTGAGATAGTACAATCTGTGTACTACCTGTCAATTTTTACGAAATTTCATTTGGAGCTTCCTAGCCCAAGTTATGACATTTGTTCCAAGGTTACCTGATTTTGACTGAGATCTGGAAGAGGCAGAAACCCTAACTTGTACTGATCATAACTCATAAAGTACAACGATTCTGAGGGTGTCCTTTGGACACAAGGTACCTGGGGATGTTATCTTCGACCTGCAAACTTTTCAAACCCTGAAACGTTGCAGAAATGGATTTATAGCGAAAGTTCCCCGATGACTGGTTTTTGCTATGTAAAACCCTAACCTTCAAATTGTCGCAAGTAAAGCAAGTGTCGTAAGTGCCATACCTTGCCTTCCTTCAGGTTAGCTCTGATACCATGTTAAGATTTAATATGCTAAGACAGAAAATAGCAGCATTACATTCCATTTCACAATAATAGCATATACAGGATCACTGAAGAAACAACAAGTATAGCATAAACACAAGAGACAGAGATTTATCCTGGGAAACCCTCATGGGGTAGAAAACCCAGCAAAGCTTCCTCAATCGAGATGACCAACAATATATAAAGATGAAACCCTGAGACATGATCTCCTCCTCCACAATAGTAGACCTCTCCTCCACAAGTGCGCTATCCTCAAGTGAGTGTGTGTGTCAAATGAGGAACACACCTCCTCTATTTATACACTACTCTGACATATCTTTTACACAAGTACACGTAGGCTCGTATTTAACCAATGGGTTAAATACCCCACTACAACTGACTGGTCCGACCCCTCTAGGGTGGTCTAATAACCCTTTGACCCACATGACACATACAGGGCCGGCCCCCACTAGAGAAGTCTAATAACCCGAGTTACCACATTCCGACGGAGGAATAAACATATCTGGATATACAATAAGATCTTCACGGAGGAATGAAACATCTCCGGAATAATAAAGTACAAATATAATATTCTTTGAAGTTACAATATCTCAACAATTTGCACTTCTTGGACACACTGCTTTGCTACCATAATTACTATCGCAGGTACTTGGTTTGGCCGACACATTTTAAGAACTTTGCTTTTCCAGTGCCTTTATTGCAAATCACACTCCTTGGTCATTGATTGAGGCTATCTTGTAGCCCCTCTTATCCTTCATCAGATTATACTTTGTTTTCGTACAGTTTTATAGCTCCCTATCTTTATCTTTTCCCATAAAAACTATAGCAAGCTTGAGGCCTACCTTCGACAACCCCATAATTTGTGCAATTAAGTCAGAATCGATTAAAATTTTCTTGTCGAGCCACAAGAATCCTCCATGTACAAAAAGTAACAACTGTTTGACACATGCATTAACTTATGTGGATCTCCCAAAGTGCGGTATGTCAAGCAACGACAGAACACCTGATTATTGCAATCCTAAGTCCCATGGCATAGGCTCCAAAAAAGTAGTTTGAGTTCCCGACATTAAAATCGACTGCATATGCTTCGTGGGAGCGAACTATGGGAAATTTCAGAGGTCGTCATCTACATATGAGATCTTCGAAAATTTTCCCATCATATCCCCTTGAGTAATTACTCCTTTCGGTATCATCGGAAGTACCACTGTGTACTTACCATTCCTCCCAATCTTCACGGGTTTCATGTTTGGATTCCTAGGTAACACATACCGTGGAAGCAATGATGTAGAGCTAGTTCCATAACCTGAAGCTTCCCGGTCATTCTTCCTCTTTGAATTCATTTTAGCAGCTTCCTGTGAAGAACCTGCAACAATTAATTGATGAAATACACGATATATCGGATCACATAATATTTGTATTGATCATGGGCCACTTCGAGGGGGAAACCTCCTTTGAGGAAGCTCAATGCAAATAACTTCACGGTGACTTCATTGGCCTCAACACAAACTTATATACTAAGTCTAGGCGCCAATACTATGGGTCAATACCTTGGGCTAATACAAACTATGGATCAACAATTGCTATGGGACGACTTACAAAGCATACGCATCCAACAACAATAATGCAAACTATGGATCAACAAATACTATGGGATGACTTACAAAGCATATGAATCCAACAACAACATACTAACAAAGTAAAGAGAAGGGTTGACATGGGTTCCTAACATCCCCTCCCCCTTAGAAAAATATTTGTCCTCAAAGCTTTAGATGTGGAAATTGTTGCTAAATCTGAAGGAGTAGTTCCCATGTAGCATCCCCTGGCTGCATTCCATGCCACTGAATTAAGACCTCTGTGATAGAGCAAGAGAGAAGCTAACGAGTGAGCCTATTGAGGATGGCCTATGGATCCAAAAGGATGGATCCTTCATTATCCAATTCTAGTAAAATATTTTTTCCTCTAATGTTGGTGCCAAGAACTTTCTTCAGACAAGAGACATGAAACACTGGATGAATGCGAGAAGAAGGAGGAAGTTCCAATTTATAAGCAACGAACCCAATCTTCTGAAGAATCCTATATGGCCCATAGAACTTTGGAGTGAGCTTATGACGCCCTTTGAGTTTTAGGGAGGATTGCTTGTAAGGTTGTAGATTAAGAAAAACCATATCACCTACTTGAAAAGTGTGCTTAGAACGATGCTGATCGGCTTGTTACTTCATTTGATTTCTTGCCATGTGAATATTCCCCCCCAAAATGCAAAGAATTTGATCGCGGTTTCGAAGGACCGTGTCAAATTCCTGAACTGGTGAACTGTTGGGGGTGTATGGAAGAAGAACTAGCAGTGCTTGACAATAGACTGCTTCATATGGATTCATTTTAGGGGCAGTGTGGTAAGAGGTATTGTACCACCATTCAGTGAGAGAGAGCCACTTTTCCCACTGATGTTGTTGTTCAGAGGTGAAGCAACGAAGACAAGTATCCAAGCATTTATTGATAATTTCAGTTTGACCATCTATTTGTGGTTGATACCCTAAACTCATATTCAGTTTGGTGCCAATGTGGTGAAATATTTCTGTCCAAAATTCACTGGTGAAATTTGCATCACGATCTGAGAAAATGGAAGAAGGAATTCCATGAAGACAAAAGATCTGGTCCAGGAAAATTTGAGTGACTGAGGAGGTTGTATAGGGATGGATGAGGGAACAAAAATGACTATATTTGGAGAGGCGATCAACCACAACCAAAATCATAGTCTTCCCTCTAGATTTAGGGATCCCTTCAATGAAATCCATAGAAATATTTGTCCAAATTCGTGTAGGGATGGGCAAGGGTTTGAGCAATCTCGGAAGGAGTGTCATTTCACCTTTATTGAGATGGCAGGTATCACATTCAGCCACCATATGTTGATTTGTCCTTTTCATTCCCTGCCAAAAGAGGTTACGCTGTGCTCGCTCATATGTTTTGAGGAACCTAGAGTGCCCTACCTTATAAGCCTGAATAATATGTATCCTAATAGCCTTTTTTCCATAGTAAAACACAAGATAAGATGAAGGAAATACACTTGTTTTGTGGGTTAATGATTTACTTTGATTATTTAATGAAGATGTTTTTAGATTATTCTTTTTATGCTTAAAGGACATTTTTATAAACTAATGCATGAAAACGAGTATGTTGGAGCAGGCGCAGGTACACTAAGGGACAACACACAAATCTAGTTGAGAGACTGAAGGACCATGCGAAGCTCAACGCCCTATTCCCCTGACTTATAGAGAAGAACTCATGTTCAATAGGATTGGCGATTAAAGAAAGTAGTTAGGTTAGAATTTGAGGCATATATATATGGATGTCTCGGCTAGCGAGGGGATCCTATTGCTATTTCGTAGAAACATCGTTTTATACATTTTGGTACTGTAGAAACAATTTGTGTTACAGACTATTTTTGAACCATGAAGTTATTTTAATGAAGAGACTGATCTTACATTCAAGCTTTCGTTCATAAGTTTTTCTTAAATTCCTGAGTATGGGTTGGAGAGGGCCCCTCCAACACGTAAGTCAGGAGTTTTAATCTGTTTCAGGTATTTTTCCATTTATGCTGTGAATTGATTTACTTCTCATCATGTATAAAGATACCTTGATGGCAATTGAATATTATGGTTTTGTTTCAGTTAAAATATTATTTGCGTTCAGCATATTTTCTATAGTTGATCAATGCTCATTTGTAGTTTGGTAAGACGCATTCCGTAGTCCTGTAGCTGCGTTCTGCGCACGCATATTTGGACATCTGCTTTCATATATTTTCATATTGGTTCTAAAACAATGATTCAAATCTAGGAACTCATGCATGTTTCCATTATTAGAGTTAGATCGTAGATGTTAATTACTTTCAGTTCTTTGGTTTAATGATCATCACTTTGAATACTTAATTCGAATAGATAAGATTGGTTACTTTTTCAGCATTACGTATTTACATTGTGGATTCGGTTTTCAGTATTCAAGTTTTTCTAGACTAAGCTTCTAATATTCAGTACTTGATTTCTTAGATTAATATCCAAGCTTTCAGCATTCCAATTCTTATTATAGATTTACAGTTTCCATAGATTAAGTTTATTAAGCTTTCAGCATTTCAATTCTTAGTATAGATTTACAGTTCAACGTTTAAACTTCTTAGGATAGGAATTTGTCATTCATAGATTTACAGTGTTTTTAGCTTACGTTCTTCTTGATTAGATAAACATATAAGATCTATACCAGCACCCCAAACACAACGAAGACTATCCTCTAGAGCACATATAGTGTTAGCACCTCTAAAGTTTGTACGTCCCCCATGTTGATAATTAAAGTAGGCTCCTGGTCTAGCTGCCCTCATTAGGCATCCATTCTAAGAGCTCACCACTTTTTTGGTGCCATTGCCGAGGAGGTGCTTAATCTTTAGGAGACATCTTTGAAAAAAAACAACAGCCAGAAAACATAAATTGTTTACCATAAATGCCTAGACGACAAAGAGATAGATTTGGACGCTTCCTACCTTCCTGTTCTATGAGCAACAAAACTTTTGATAAATCTCAATTTGAATTCCTTAACTCAGAAGAAGAAACTGATTCTAGCTACGAACCAACCCTAGATAACTTCTTTGCTGGCTCTAGATCCAACACTACTATTGCATAAGAAGATGAATAACCTAGGGAATTGTTCACCTTTCCCATCAGTATACCTCTTGGATATGCCAGGATGAAGAACATCAACCCTAACAATCTGCCAAACTTCCATGGTTTGACTTCAGAAGACCCTGACACATTCCTATTTGAGTTTGAGGTAGTTTGCAGATCCTTTGATTATACTACTGATGCACAAAAGCTGAGGATTTTTACTTCCACAATGAAAGATCTATCACTTATGTGGTTCATGAGCCTTGAAGGAAACAGTATTTTCAGCTAGGACCAAATGAAACAGGCACTTCTAGAAAAATATAGGAACTACTGCAAAGCAAAGGATACAAGAGATGAAATCTTTCGGATGCAACATGGAGAAAGAGAATAATTAGAGGATTATGCCCAAAGATTTCAACTCAGCTACAAACGAGTTAGTCATTGCACCTTAGATCCTGAATCAGTAAAACTTGTCCTTCTTAGAGGAGTAAAAGAAGAAAATTTTGAAGTCTTAAACCTTCTGGGGGATGGAGATATATTTTAGAAGACTTATGACCAAATACTACAAATCTTCAAAAACTACTCTAGATCTAGGAAAAGTAAAAATGGGACTAGGGATACACACACATTTATTGGGGGATCAACAACTTCAGGACCAAACCTTACAAAATCTGATTTAGGAAAACTGCTAGATGACATGAAGACCGACATCTTACAATCTTTGGCCATGCAACTTGATGCACTTCAAATCAAGAAGAAACATGACGAAATCAACCAAGCCTTGGCAGTATTTTGTCCACGTTGCAGAAAAAAACATGAGAAGGGGCAGTGCACACTAAACACCATAGAAATATGTGTCCTCTGCACTGACGATCACTCTACTGACAAGTGTCCTCTGTTGCCCTCGTGCAAAGCTGCTATTCAAGAGCCCACAACTGAAGGTGCAATAGAACAACTCTTTTTTGTGAATCAAAGGAAGAATAATTTTCCTAGACCTTACCAACCCAACAACAAACCCTACTACAATCAGGGAAATAACCAGTAGAATTGGAACTCTGTACCAGCCCCATGGCCATCTCAACAAATTCCAAATCAGTGGCAGCAAAACCAACCATATCAGCAGGATTATTACCCACAATCTTACTCTCCATACCCCCCACCTTTTTCTCAGCCAACTACGAATTATGGAAATCCATACCCTTATTCATCGAATTGGAGAGCTCCATTGCAGCAACAACAACCACTCATCATGCCACCGGCACGAAATCAACCACCCCCCAAACCTCCACCAATTCTTGCCTAGCCAATTCCAAACCCTAACAACAATAGGCCACCTCAACAACAAGCCTACAATACTGAAATGGTACAGTTTCCAACATATGTTGTGGATATTCTGGAGATAAACGAGATTAATCTAAGGTTCGGGAAAACATTGCAAAATACGCACACACAGAATATCCAAGAACCTAAGGGTCATGAACAAACAACATAATCTCATATTCAACATCCTGATGAACCAAGCCCTCAGGAGGAAGAAATCTGACCACTCACACGAACTAGAAACCCTCCATTCCCTGAAAAAATTGTACGAAGTACCAAATAAGACGAGGAAAATGCAATTCTGAACGAATTGAAACACTTCAATATCCAAATTCCAATCTTACAAGCCATCAGAGACGTACCCATCTGCAACAAATTCATTAAAGAGAACTGTTTGAAAAGGCCTGGAAGAATAAAACGAGACCCACCCACGATAAATGTAGTAGGACAATTGGCTGATTTAGTGCTAGGTGTCCTTGTAAACCCCAAATATCTTGATTTAGGAAGCCCAATAGTCAACGTAATCATCAATAACAGACAGATAGACAAAAGCTTAATTAATGTGGGAGCTTCTATAAATGTGATGACCAAGGATACTATGATACACCTAGGACTCTAATCAATGGTCAGAACAACAACTACAGTACTCCATTTAGCTGACACATCCACAGTGAGAATTGAATGAATGCTCGAAGACATAATAATCAACATAGAATCCTAGTAATACCCAACTAATTTCATAGTCATCGAAGTAAAGAGTAAACTTAGTGGTTACCTGATCATACTAGGAAAACCTTGGCTGGCAACTACAGATGCTTACATAGGATGCAGATCATGTAACATGACAACCACCAGTGGACAAGCTAGGACAAAAATCACGATTTACCCACCAGCAAGAAAGTCTTCAGACCTAGAATACCAGAACTGGACAGACGAATATGATGATATATCCAACCAACAAATGCTTACATAGGATGCAACTATAGAATGCTTACACAGGATCCCGATCATGTAACATGACAATCACCAGTGGACAAGCTAGGATGAAAATCATGATTTACCCACCAGCAAGGAAGTCTTCAGACCTAGAATACCAGAACTGGATAGACGAATATGATGATATATCCAACAAACAAATACAACCTGTCCTTACAGTTGATGCTGCACTATCACTAAAATCCATAGACAAAGATAGTCATTTAGATAGGTTTATCCAAAATGCATCTTCTAACAATCATATTCTTGAATATTTTTTCGACACAAACCAGCAATAAGAAGGAGAAAGTTCAAACCAGAACTTAAATAAAATGTGGGTAGAAGTGCTATCTCTGGAAGAACAATCAGAAAAAAGAAAAAACAGTGGAAATTATGCCTGGAAAGACAGTCAACATTAATTCCAATCTGAAGCCAGAGAAAGAAAAGCAGTTAATGAAGGTACTCTCAGAACAAAATAAAGCTTTTGCATGGACATATGTTGACATGAAGGGAACCCGTCCTGATATTTGTAAGCATTACATCTGCATCAAAGAGGGTTCTATTCCTATCAGACAACCACAAAGGAGGCTTAACCCAGCATTGAAGGACATAGTCAAAGTAGAACTACAAAATTTATTAGATGCAGGGTTCATCTATCCCATCTCTGATAGTGAATGGGTATCACCATTGGTTATAGTCCCTAAAAAAAGAGGCAAATGGAGGATTTGTGTGGACTACCGAGAGCTCAATAAAGCAACCAAGAAGGATCACTTTCCTCTCCCATTTATAGACCAAGTACTAGATACATTATCAAGGAACAAGTTTTTCTCCTTCTTGGATGGGTTCAGTGGTTACAATCAAATCCTCATTCACCCAACTGAACAAGACAAGACAATGTTCACATGCCCATGGGGCACTTATGCATACAAAGTGCTCCCATTTGGACTCTGTAATGCCCCAACAATGTTTCAGAGGGAAATTCTAAGTATCTTCTCTGATTTTGTAAATGATCAAATGGAAGTCTTCATGGATGACTTCACACCTTATGGCCAAAATTTTGATCAGGCATTGAACCATCTTGAACTAGTCTTGAAAAAATGTATTGAGATGAGCTTATGTCTGAGCAATGACAAATGCAGAATGTTAATGGAAGAAGGCATCGTTCTTGGACACCATATGTTAGAAAGGGTAATTGGGTTCAATCAAGCAAAAGTTTCAGTAATCAGAACGCTGCCACCACCTACCAAACAAAGAGATGTGAGAAGTTTCCTAGGGAAAACAGGATACTATAGGAGATTTATTGAAAATTATAGCAGGATTGCTGCACTAATGTTTTCCCTTCTCACAAAGGACACATAATTCATATGGTCAAAACATTGTATACTATCATTTGACAAACTAAAAGAGAAAACAATTACAACCCCAGTACTCCAAGGACTAGATTGGGCACTCCCATTCCACATCCATGCAGATGCATCAGATGAGGCCATTGGATCTGTCCTTGGACAAGAAAGAGACAAGAAGCCCTATGATATATATTATATTAGTAAAAATTTGGCAGGGGTAGAATTAAATTATACTGTTACAGAGAAGGAATTTTTGGATGTCATACATGCCATTAACAAGTTTAGGCACTACATCACAGGTTACCAAGTTTTTGTCCATACAGACCATTCAACAATAAGGTATCTCATGAACAAACCTAATACAAGTGCTTGAATCATTAGGTGGCTACTCCTCCTGCAAGAATTTGATATCACGATTTTGGACAAGCCAAGAAAACACAATGTAGTGGCTGACTTTCTATCTAAGCTCACCCACAAACAAGACAGTGAAGTGATGAATGACAATTTTCCATATGAGCATCTTTTTGCAATCTCCACAAGGATCCCATGGTTTGCTGACATAGCAAACTATTTAGTGTCTGGAAAATTTCGAGCACACTGCAGCTACAAAGAAAAGAATAAAGTTATAAGACAATGTGCCACTTACACATGGATAGAGGGAATGCTCTTCAAACAAGGACTAGATCAAATACTCAGAAGATGCATTAGAGAAGATGAGGTGCATGACATAATGCATGCCACTCGCAATGAACCATGTGGAGGACACTCTGCTGCAAAGAGGATAGCTTATAAAATTTTGCAAACAAGGTATTATTGGCCAACACTCCATAAGGATGTTTATGAATATGTTTCACACTGTGATCACTGCCAAAGAATGGGGAAACAAACACAAAAAGAAGAAATGCCTCTCAATCCACAAATCTCGTTGGAGGCATTCGAAAAATGGGGATTTGATTTCATTGGTCCAATCAACCCACATTCAAATCAGAAAAGTGACATCCTGGTATGCACTGACTACCTTACAAAGTGGACTGAGGTAGTAGCACTTGCTGTAGCAAATGAGACCAATGTGGAAATTTTTTCACTGAGCAAATCTTTCACAGGTTTGGAGTACCAAGAGAGCTAGTTTCTAATCAAGGCCCACAGTTTACATCAAACCTCATAGAAGACTTGCTAAGAAGAAACAATGTAAAGCACATATAGTCCTCCTCCTATCACCCTCAAGCTAATGGTCAAGCTGAGGTAACCAATAGAGAGTTAGAGAGGATTTTGACAAAGATAATCCAACTCCACAAAAGGGACTGGGCAGACAGGCTGAGTGAGGCAGTTTGGGATTATAATACCACATGGAATACAACAATAGGATTCACACCTTATGAACTAGTTTATGGAAAGCACGTTATACTGCCAATTGAATTTGAAATAAAGACATTAAGAATTGCAGCACAATTACATATGGAACTTTCAGAAATCCAACAGGAACACATGCTACAATTAAATCAATTGGATGAACAGTGCTAGCAAGCACTTGCCCATACTAAAATTATCCAGCATCAAAGGAAGAAGTGGCATGGCAAACACATAAAGGATAAAAAGTTCAAGGAAGGTGACTAGGCACTACTCTATGACTCCAGGTTTCATACATTCAAGGGAAAACTAACAACCAGATGGCTCGGACCTTACATAATTCAAAATATCTATGAAAATGGAGCTGTAAGGATTATTACAATTGATGAAGAAGAGTTTCCCATGATAGTAAATGGACATAGGCTCAAACTTTACAAGAAGCCACAGTCAAAGGAGGAGTTCACACAGCCGCTCTACCAGCAACAACTGATGCTGATAGAGAACATGGAAAATCATTGAAATCCAGTTCATAAAAAGAAAGAAAAAATGAAAAAATGAAAAAAAAAGAAGAAAAAATGAAAAAAAAAAGAAAAAAGAAAAAAGAATGAAAATAAGAAAAAAAAAGAAAAAAGAATGAAAATAAGAAAAAAAAAAGAAAAAAGAAGAAGAAAAAAATAAAAGGAAAGAAAACATGAAAAATGAGCAAAATGAAAAAATACCGAACTACAGAAATGATACAATCAAGGTAACCCCAAGTAAAATTGCAGGCATCATACAACATCATGAAGAACTACACAGCATCCTGCAAAAAATCAAATCAATAAATCCAGGTATCGATATTCAAGCGAGCCGGTCATGTATTCACATCAACCAGCAAAGATATCAAGCACTACAAAATTCAATCACGCAACCACTCTATTCAAGCGAGCCTACAATCTATTCAAGCAAGCCTGCCATTATTCAAGCGAGCCTGCCATATACTCAAGTGAGCTTGCCATATATTCAACACAACCAACACTACATAAAACAAATTAGTAAATCTATGCAGTGCATCAGGAAAAAGTCAAATCAGAAAAGGGCACAAAAATCAAAACCAACATTTTCAAAGGAACGAAAAGAGAAAAAGCAAACATGTGTAACTACAGACATGCCGAAAATAACTACAGACATGGAAAAAATATACTACAGACTCCAGCTATCACGTACCCAAATTTCTGAGAATTTTTATTTTATTTGCAAAATACTTTATGTTAAATTTAATTACAAAGTTTTGTAATTATGATTAGCTTTGATCATGGATGAATGTAATTATTGAATAATATTATTTAAATAAATTAATTAGGAGACAAACACCCAAGAGGACTATTGAATGAGTGTTCACTAACCCATTAGGAGGAATGGAAGCTGTTGGAAAGTATGGGATAGATGGCGGTAGTTGCATCACACCACTAGCTGTTGGTTATGGGACAACTACCCCTAAAAATAGGGCATTATCCCCCAGGTTGAGGGAGTGAGCAGGCAGCTCATTTAATGACCCAGTAACATCTAAAAAGGCCTAGGCAGCCTATAAAGGCAAATTCGAATTGAGCAGGAAGCTCTTAATCAATATCTCTGCAGAATATTTTTCTCATGTGCATCAGGTGATCACTGAGAGAGTCGAATAGGGAGGCTAGTGGTGACTGAAATCTTAAGTCTGCATATTGCTGAGAAGAAACAGAGTTGCAGGTGCAAGTCTATTGGAATGCTAGCTATTGAAGATTCAGAAGTGAATTGCTACAACAAGAAGAAGTCCTAATTCCTGAGTTTCTTCCTCCTGGTGGTTCAGTGAACAGGCTCGGGGGTCCTAAGACAGTACTTTACTGTTTTCAGGAATTGGTTCGGTGGAATAGTCTTCTTGGGTTGTTTGTTGCCTTACAGATTTTCTCAGGTTCTACAGATTTTCTACTTATCCTCAGTTAATAATTCTGTTCTGTTTAACTCGTATTTTCTATTTTTCTATTTTCGAAAAAGAATTTAATCCTAGACTTGTTTTAAGTCTGAATGTTTAAGTTTAATGATGATTTTAATGGATAAACCAATATCTATATTTTTCCACATGCTATTTTGAAGCATCATACTCTAGTATAGATACGCGAATTAAAAATAGATTAGAAGATAGGAAAATTGCCATTTTGAATTCGATAGATAGATAGTAATTATATATTTATCATCTTTCTGTCCTAAAGTTAAATATTAGTAGAGAGTTCTGTATAATATTCATGTACACATTATAAATGTTTCATAGTTTTATGAAAAACAAACAATGCATATTTTCTGTATAGTTGCATCAAATTATTCTTATCATTCTTATGCACAAAGAAAAAGATAGAAATCATATATCTATATACCATATTATGGTTGCATTGTAATAACATAGTTGTAAATAAAGAATGTGATCATCTTAACAAAACTGTACATAATAGTCATCACACACTTTTCACATTATACATACACACACACTGTTTCATTTTTTATTCTATCATTTTTATAAATTTATCTAGTTCAAACAGATAATGGAGATAATATAAATATTCTATTGTTGACAATTATTGTACTCAGTAGATAATCGAACTATAAGTATCAAATTCCAAATTGAGTTTCATAATAAAATTTAGTTAGTATCAATTTCCTCTTTTGTTTCGTTTTGCAAACTCATTATTCACAGACTTAGGATCAAACCTAAGTTACTTGAAAGTTCATTTTCAAAAACAATTATTGCCTTTCAAAACATTAAAATACTACTTAGGGTTTGACCTGTTTGTTTCCATTACGATCGAATTTATTACCATTCGAAACATCATATGTTACATAGTTATCATCTATGACAGAGCATATAAACCATAGTAAAAAATTTACAAAATAAATCCACAGCATTAAAATCGCTAACACAGATTTCAACCTATATTTCATATTCTTAGTTTACAGTTTGACCTTTTGTTTGCAATCAACGAGAATTGTCGAATTGATGCCTAGCCATTACTTTTCTACTCATAACAAATACAAAACCTATGCTATTGTTGCCTGAATACAACAGTTCTCATTTTTTATTCAATGAAACATTGCAACAGTTATAACTTATTATCCAGAAACTAAACCACTTAAAACTATTTTAAAAATGATAGTATAACATTCAAGAAACAGGGTTTAAATTCTTAGGTTAGACGAGCCTCGACTCCTTTACATTCCCATATTAATGCATCAACAGGTGGAACGATCGAACGTTTCCACTATTACAAATTCCAAACCCAAAGATGAGGGATTAACATACCCAGTATCAAAACTTTACAAACAATCAAAACGATTTTGAACAGGGTTCATTCCTTTCTCCACTGAGTTCATAAACCAGAGTTTTACAAACCTTTTAAACAATTTTCAAGCATCCAAACAAACATAGAGGATAAAGACAAATGTCCTTCGACATAGAAGTTTTTAACAACAACTTAAAAATATTCTTGAAGGATCAACGACAAACGACACCATGGCAAGACCTTTTTCTCGCTATTGGAACCAACCACGTCATTACAGACCATTGAGGCACCTATGAGGGTTTTTGGAAAGACCCAGAGCTTACCCGTTTGAAAGCTTGTCAACTCTATAAAACCCTCACTCGAATCACACCTTCACAACCTGCAATTGATATGAAATGCATAACTTAGAAAGTGATAACGATATATTCATATCTCGACTAAAAAGAAATGAAGAATACATTAAGGTAAATACTATAGCTTCAAGGAAGCTTACCTTCCTAAGAGGAGACCCAGTTCCTTGCAAACACCAGGAAGAACGACGAAGAATACTGCTGCAAACGTAATCAGGGTACTATTATCACCTGCTCTTTGGTGTGCTTTCATCCAAAATTCAAAAGGATTAAACTATAAACTATCTACTCAACGACTATTGAAACCAGAGAACCAGACTCTCAATACAACGCTATGGAAATAGGGTAAAACCTGCAACTCCAACACTGAACCCTAGGTCTCGAGATTGAAACTCTTAACATTTTCTCCTACTAAAAATTCAGTAGCCTGTCGTCCACAGACCGAAAACAATGGGAGCAATAAACAACATTTCCAATCTATTAAACCAAATCAACGAAAAGTGTTAGGGTTGAAATCAACGGCCAAAATTAAGCCGATCAACGATCACTATTTTTCCATCGAGTTGCATCGGGTTTCGCATGATCTTGCATTTATGATCATTCATTACTATAGCACGGTCTTACCACTTCGAGTCATTTTATTGTATGCATCGACAGCCAGCTCGAAGGGATTTCAACAAAACTACTACTTGGAAACCATCACACCAATCACTTGCATAAGCCTGCACTTACGTGGAGTTTGCTTAAGCCTCGTCACTATGATATAGTGGATGACCATTATTGCAGACCAGGATTGCAATCACCAACTCCAGATTTGTATCACTGGCGTATCCTTCAACCTGTCATTCGATTTAAATGCTTGTCAGTCCTCTTTCCCAACGTTTGGAATTCGAAAAGTTTTATACATGTTAATATAGCAAGATAGGTTATGATATTTCAATTCCAAGGTTTGTTTGGTTCCATATTACATTCCACGACCCACATTAGAATGTTATATCAACCAACATTTATATAGTTCCAAGTTAGATGATATTATAGAATCATGAAGTTAGATAGGATCACTTTACAAAGTTGGCTTATTATTAAGGGTAAGTGTTATAGTTTTTAATTTCTTTTGTTTATAGAATAGTGTTAATAAAACTTTGGTCATAAGGAATGACATAGGGCATTGATAGGCAAAAGTATTTTATATTTGCCCATTAAAAGTTTACAATCATAATATATAGTTCAAAGAATTACGTATAGTGCAGACCTTACATGATAGACTTTGATATTATCAACATTCATATAAATTCTACTATCGTAAGCATAGATAGTCTATAGGATAGTCATTTCTTTGAATCCATTGACAAAAGATTAACGTAAAGTTAATCGAATGTTATGTGTACTTACCTTATCCTATCTCTTCAAACTTTATTAATTGCGATATATCAATCACATTGGTACTATAAAGATAATTAATTATCTTAAGACGACGACGATGCCGACTATAATAACAATAGGAATTACAACAAACAAGACTTTCAGCTTGATGACGTAAATAGAGGATTCTGTTCTAAACATTTTGGAGTTGTCAGACAAACATCTTGAAAATAGTATTTATAGCTATGAAACCCATACCTGTACACTTTTGATGGATCACAAACAGAATTATAACATTCTATTTATTTATGACGCTGAAACTGAAGTACACGTACTTCGTTCTTACCTGTCGTCTGCACACAAGACATTCAATAAGCTTTAGCGTGCAGCTAAGTAAGCTCTGGGGTACCTTGTAGGACACCCTTATGCAACAAAGTCAAACTGTCAGTATCATTGCAAAAGAGAAAGTGTCGTATCATTTTTTCCCAACCTGTTTATTTCATTGTCGTCATAATCATGTTACTAGTTATGTGTTAACAACTGTCATTATCTTACTGCTGTTAAAACAGAAAATAAAGCATGCTTAGTTCTAGCAACTGTACAACTAATGCTGTCATAATCTCAATATTTATTTCCGCAATTATTATTATCTTAATTAACGTTGTTATCAAAAAATTTAATTTTTTATGAAATTTCGGGATGTTACACCAGCACACATGAAATCAGGCCACATCAAGCAGTTAGGCATGCTAAGCATACCAAGGTAATCTTTAAATATCTTTGTTTTATTTTTGAGGTCAAATCATCAACCCACAAAAATGTTATTTCTGAAGCTGAGGATAGCTTCTATGTTCATTCGGCGGCACAGTTCAGAATGACCTCAATGAATCATGATTACCACCTAATTCATGTCAGCGAATGATAAACTCAAATTTGGTCACCGTATTCCCCAATGATCACAGCAAAAGGGGCAATATACAATGATGAAATGAAATGCAGGGCTCGATTATGGTAAAGAATGTGTAAGGTGGCAGGTACGTGCCAAATGATCGGGAGAAGTGGAGTAAAACAGTTAAATAAGGTGGCATAATCTACGGAAACGACCCAATTTTGCAAATACAAGCTTTCCAGAGGAAGGAAAACTAAAAGTAGCGTTAGCACTCTATAGCAAGCTTCCTTCGAACCTGTGAATCGATCCTGGCCAGTGAGGTAAGTCAACCACACCCAAACATTTTGTTTTGTTGATTATAGTAGAAAATCCAAGGATGACAAAAGGATTCAAAAAAAGCAAACCAGATGATCACCGAGCCATTTATGAAAACCCAAGGGTTATATCTATCCTCCGTAAAGCGGGTTGGATTCCCTTCATCTCCGGATTGAGAGGATTTGACACAGAGGTGGCTTTGGAATTCGTAAGAAACTTAAAGCACATCAAAGAAGAGCAGTTTGTCACTCGGGTTAGAGGACTTCGTATCCGGCTAGATGAGGAAGCCATTACAAAATACACAGGCCTACCTATGGGCCTACATTGGGCCAAGGAAGACAGGGAAGCCAACTAGAGTGAAAATGAAGTTTTCTTTGGACCTGAAGAAGCTTATGAAGAAGATAAAAACAGAGTTAAGAGAGTCATTATGCCAAAACCTTGGGATGAAGTAGCTACAGTTGTTCAAAAATATGTGACATGTACAGGGAGACCGAGCTACATCCCCCTCTTCGATTTTTGAATTCTAGATCTTCTGAGGCATAGGAGACACATCACGCCAAAAAACAACATAAGCATTCCTTACTATCTTCTCCTGTCGTTGGGAGAAATGAGCAAGAAAGTCATTGAAGGAAAAGAGGATGCGTTAGCCCACCATGGGCTAATCAAGTTGATAATTCGTGAAGAGTTAACAGTGCAGGTCCCAGAGCTTTCATGGGAAGAATTCGTGGAAATCTCAACCGAGGATGTATAGAGGATGAAGGGCACACCTACTGTCAGCATACCCCTAGCTTCTGGACCAAAAGACAAGACTGCTTCTACCTCGGGGGATAAAAGAAAAATCGACCTGGACAGTGTGCTCGATACCCTAATAAAAATTAAGCATTCAAGAGATAGCTCCCGCCAAAAGGAATCAGGGGTTTCCACCAACGATCAAGGGCCAAAGTGGCGAAGCAAGAGATTTACGCAGCCACCAAAAATCAAGCATACAGAGGAGATAGAAAGGGACCCCAACCCCGTTATTCAAAATCAATCCGATGACGAGGATCTCGGGATAGATCAGGAGGATCCGACTTCACCAGAAAAATCAACTACCCTTGAAGAGTAGACTACACCAGGAGAGCGGAATGCACCAGAAGGACAAGGTTCCTTCCAATGGGACCCTACCGATCAACATGAGAATCTTGGGGTTAGTGACTAGCTCGCTGAGGCACGAGCAGAACTAGAAAAACTCAGAGGGAAGTTGGTAGCATACAATATTGAAGCAAGGACAAATAAAATCCAACCAACTTCTCCACTGTTTTTGCATGAAAAGACACAAATTTTGAAAATGCAGCATGCAAGAGAGTTAAAATGGGCTGAACAACAAAATTTAACACTACAAAAGAAATTGGTTTAGGCACAAGAATGGTTGGCTCAAAAGGATCAGAAGATTCTCTAGGTGGAGGACATCTTGGCGACCACTACGAAAATCTACGATAGACTACTAGGACTCAGACCACCCTCAAAGATCTATGCAGTCTATCTACAAGAGAAGTGGGGAAAATTCCAGCTCCAAAGGTTAAAGCAAGGGCTCCCGTTAGAAATAAACACCCAAAGAGAATTTCCGGACACATCTCTACGCTCCACAGAGTTGGAGAAGGATCTGCTTTGTGAATTTTTCTTACACAATTTCATAGTTCCAGGATTTCCCAATTGGTCGCCAAATCCCTACATGGGTGATTTCCAGTTGAGGGCACTGTGTTCATGGACGAACAACGAGATTGAGAGGGCACAAGATGCCCATATTTACCTTGCAGAGAAGTGGCATACTTCACTATGGACTAGGGAAGAGGCGACTCACCCTGAGAGATTAATTCAGGACCACAGGAATCTCACCATTGATGAGGAGATAATCCCTATTCTCCTTGAAAAGTAGCAGGAGGCCGTGGCACACTTTGACATTACTCTCCAGTGCACATACAAATAGGTTTAGGAGGCCATTGGTGAAAGATGGGGCAGGGTAGAAAATGATCTAAAGAGGAAAGAACCTCACTCCCTTCTCAGACTAGAAGTTGCTCTTGTCAAATATAAGCTATACAGAGAATAATTGATCAAGAATCAGCTCAGCTGGATTGGCATGAAGCTAAATCCCCCATTTTTCCTTCCCCTAGTTATTAAAGAGTAGATTAATGAGGAAGGAGAGAAAAGAGCTTGGGCTAAAGATGACCAGAGCATGGGTTACTATAAGCAGCCAGAGACCCCTAGGGTAGTCGCATGGGATATCAGAGAAGTTGTTGAAGAACTGAACATGTCACCCAAGGATGGGTGAATCCTTCAAGCATGGGGGAGATGATAAGCCTGAATAATAGGTATCCTAATAGCCTTTTCTCCATAGTAAAACACAAGATAAGATGAAGGAAATACACTTGTTTTGTGGGTTAATTATTTACTTTTATTATTTAATGAAGATGTTTTTAGATTATTCTTTTTATGCTTAAAGGGCGTTTTTATAAACTAATACATGAAAACGAGTATGTTGGAGCAGGTGCAGGTATAGTAAGGGACAACACACAAATCTAGTTGAGAGACTGAAGGACCATGTAAGGCTCAGTGCCCTATTCCCATGACTTATAGAGAAGAACTCCTATTCAATAGGATTGGCGATTAAAGCAAGTATTTAGGTTAGAATTTGAGGCATATATATCTATACCTCTCGGCTAGTGAGGGGATCCTGTTGCTATTTCGTAGAAACATCGTTTTATGCATTTAAAAAAAAAATTGATAGAAGGGCTCACATTAGGTTTAGGGATAATCAGGCTCGAACTGATGACTTCCACCACGTCAAGGTGATACTCTACCGCTGAGTTATATCCCTTTCCTACCCTCATCTGGAAAGAGAACTGACTTATGAATAATAACTTACCAAAGGGTCGATAGACTCAACACCACTATCCCACTATTTTATCTCGAACAACTTGAAGCCAGACCTTCCTTCTTTTCACACTACTATGAAAAGAAAGAATGAGAAAGAAAATACTAGATACTTTTTGGTATTGCAGAAACAATTTGTGTTACAGGCTATTTTTGAACCATGAAGTGATTTTAATGAAGAGACTGATCTTACATTCAAGCTTTCGTTCATAAGTTTTTCTTACTCCTGAGTACGGGTTGGAGAGGACCCCTCCAACATGTAAGTCAGGAGCTTTACTCTGTTTCAAGTATTTTTCCATTTATGCCGTGAATTGATTTACTTCTTGTTGTGTCTAAAGATACCTTGATGGCAATTGAATCATATGGTTTTATTTCAGTTAAAATATTATTTTCGTTCAGCATATTTTCTGTGGTTAACATATTATTTTCGTTCAGCATATTTTCTGTGGTTGATCTAGGAACTCATGCATGTTTCCATTATTAGAGTTAGATCGTAAATGTTAATTACTTTCAGTTCTTTGGTTTAATGATCATCACTTTGAATGCTTAATTTGAATAGATAAAATTGGTTACTCTTTCAGCATTAGGTATTTACATTGTGGATTCGATTTTCAATATTCAAGTTTTTCTAGACTAAGCTTCTAATATTCAGTACTTGATTTCTCAGATTAAGATCCAAGCTTTCAGCATTCCAATTCTTATTATAGATTTACAGTTTCCATAGATTAAGTTTATTAAGCTTTCAGCATTTCAATTCTTAGTATAGATTTACAGTTCAACGTTTAAACTTCTTAGCATAGATTTACAGTTCAGCGTTTAAACTTCTTAGCATAGGAATTTGTCATTCATAGATTTACAGTCTTTTTAGCTTACCTTCTTCTTGATTAGATAAACATATAAGATCTCACTAGTACAAAATGAGAGATAAGTGACCAAGCGACCAAAAAAATTGGCCACCACAACTTTTTCAAGGAATAAATTACCAAAATTGAGAAATTTTAAGTGAACTGACTAAAAATTACCAAGATAAATGACCAATTCGGTCATGGGATAAGAACTAAACTAAAAATGACCAAGATAAATGACCAATTTGGTCAGGAGATAAGAACTAAACTAAAAATGACCACATAACAGTTGGTCATTTATGTGGTCATTTTTAGTTGTGTCATTCCGGCAATGGAAAATTATAATTTTGATAATGAATTTGTACAATTTACTAAGTTTTAACACTGCAGATGGATTCAGAGACTGCAGTGTTAAAATTTAGTAAATTGTAACATGAATTGCGCCGAGAGGTGCTCTACAGCCCAGTATGAGGGAGATCTTGTAACGTTTTTCCATGTTTGTCCATATTATTGTCAGCCATTAATAAAATGTAATAATAAAAGGTCAAAAGTAATAATATGAGGGAGATGTTGTAACGTTTGTCCATATTACTGCCGACCATTAATAAAAAGTAAAAGGTAATAATATGAGGGAGATCTTGTAACGTGTTTGTCCATGTTTGTCCATATTATTGTCGGTCATTAATAAAATGTAATAATAAAAAGTAAAAAGTAATAATATGAGGGAGATCTTGTAACGCTTGTCCATGTTTGTCCATATTATTGTCGGCCATTAATAAAATGTAATAATAAAAAGTAAAAGGTAATAATATGAGGGAGATCTTGTAACGTTTGTCCATGTTTGTCCATATTATTGTCAGCCATTAATAAAATGTAATAAAAAGTAATAAATATTTTTTCGGCCATTGAGTGCAATACCTGAGAAGAGTTTTGCACCTCGGGAGATTTGATCCCTCTCGGAACTTGATATTAGAGCCTAGGATTTGGATCTAGGCTGGTAGTACACAACTTGGATGATGAAAATAAAACTTTCCAGTGTTAGGATTGTCAACAAGTACGTAGGAAATTTGTAGGATTCATGTCCTCAAGCACATGTTTATTCTAAAATGAAAAAATGATATAAACAAAAAGCAAAGGATGACAATCATTCGAGCAGGGACTATCAGATGATGAAGATAAACAAAATGCAGAATACGTACACAATAGTCTCATAAAAGGATACCAATGGATAACTACTAGTATGTGATGATGAATTAATGCCCTATTCAGTGGATAGAGCAAACAACAAGAATACGAATATTATCCCCTCGAGGGTGGTAGTTGTAAATGAAGCCCAATCAAGGGGAATGAAGTGACTTTATGAACCCGACAACTTCGATTCCAATAAGGAGTTGGAAGTACACTAGCTAAATTGCGAACATCCAACTTCTAGTCTACAATTACTCCCCATGGAACCTTCACGTGATGGTGTAGGATCAAAGATTATTTTACTTATTAACTCTTGACTCTCTTTCCTTGACGATTTTGGTTTGTATAAAATAAGTAAATATGTGCTTGCATGCTTATTACATTTGAATTTTATGAATTCTCTCAAAATATCTATAATAAGTTGTAAGTATGGTATGCACATAAAAAAATGTAAGTCCATTCATTATATGAATAGAAACAATACATTTTTCTTTAAAAAATAAAATAAAAATTGAAAACCAAACTTAAATATAAAAAACAATTTAAAATTCAACATTAATTTAAGAAAATAAACTTATACATAATTTTTTTAATAAAAATTTTTAAAACTCAATTTTATACTAATTAAAAATCTATATTAATAAATATAATTACATTATTGCCATAGTCCTATTCACTTTAATAGTGTAATTGTCAAATTCAACCCACTCAAATTTTATCTTATTTAACATTTTAACATAGATCATTATCATAAAGAATTCAATCTCTCACCTACCAATAAAAAACAAAAAAACCCTTATATATATTCCAATTTACATCTTTATTATCCTTTCTCCTATGTATTTAATAAATAATAATAATTCTCAAATTTCATTGAAATATGAACAGAGTACTTCCAATTTTTCAACTACTAATAGAACACAATGCAAACGTATATATATTTATATATTCCAATCTTCTTTTTAATTGTCCCATGCAAATGTATATATATTTATATATTCCAATCTTTTTTTAATTGTCCCGGCCTCTGCTATGCATTTCAATAAGTTTGAAGTCCGCTTAGGTCACGGAGAACCCAGTCAATGGAAAAATCCTATACAATATCCACATCACCATTTTTATTATTATGCTCAAAACTTTCCTTTAACATTGTTAGTGAGGCTTATTATGGGTGACTGGATATTAGTATCTCTACTTGAAGTTGACACTATTTGACATGAGAAGCTAGAGCTTCAAGGGCTTGAACAGGGAAAACTAGGGTATCAAGGGTTTGATCGTAGAAGATATCAGCTAAGTCTTTTGCTTCAAATCTAGTAACAGATATTGCATATTTAAAGATTTTAGTCCTTTTTTTCCCACCCACTGCTGTCTGGGAAAGGATTTGATTCCGTGTATTAGAACTCCCTGACATTGGGGCAGATGGTCTTCAATTGCACTTGAAATAGCTCAATGTGATTTGAAATCATGATCCATGTTGATTTTGTCGAAATAGAATGATCGCTTTCTATTCGAACTGGTGATCACCTTGTGGCAACTGGGGCCCTTTTACACCTAGAATAAACCCACTTCCTCATTCTGTGGCTCTAGGTTCTTCTTGCTTTCATAGATCCAATGAGGGCTCCAATTTTTTTGAAAAGGGTTGCAGTTTTTAACCTACAGTTTTTGTATTTTTGGGCACTTTTGTATCATTGGTTGTTATTAACTTGTTACGGGGTATGTTCTTTGACTTTCACCTGGAGCTTATGTTGTAGTATGGGCAGTATTGGAACATCCGGATCTTCACTTGGAGAATATGAAGCTCGATCATGAGGGTCAAAATTTGGATCTAGAACATCTGGCTCTTGGGATGGATCACGATCACAAAGGTAAGAATTTGGTGTTTCAATGGGAACTGGATATGCATCATATATAATTGGCTTTCCTGGCTATGGTATAGTAGCTTGCTGCTGGCTTGGCCTAGCTTTTGGATTTGGCTATATGGCTTTCTGTCTTTGCTATCTGTATGGTTCTAAAACTAGATCTTGACCACGAACTGTATCTCGCTCTTCATCTATCAAATATTCATCTCTATAACTCAGGTCAGAATCTTGATCTTGTCTTGGATCTCTATCTTGAACACTAGACTCGGAACCACGAGCATATAGCGTGGAAGGGAACAATACATACAATTAACACTTAAGTACCAAAAGGAAGGGTCATTTTCAACCTTGATTAAATAAAGAGTCTACTTGCCCCAGAATACTTGTTGTTGTCCACTCAATTTTATATGATCAACACATCAGGGAAACCAATCAATACACAGAGACAAACACAGAACATTCTAAAGCATTTCATCACACAATTAAAGGAATCCAACCCTACTATTTTAAAGCCTCCACCTTCGCTGTCTTCCGTAGCTATTACCTCCATCTTCCCTACTCCGTGGTGCAGGCTTAAACGCATTAAAGATAGTTAGTCATCCCCCAGGTAATACATATATCCCATCTTCTTTTAATTGTAATCCTTCAATGTATCATAATTACTTCAATCTAGAAATAAGTTAACTGTATAACCATTTTGGTTACATCTCAAGGCATAAGTTACGCTAGGCTTGCAAATCTGCCACCTATATATGGTCTATGTAAGTTCAGTAATCTGGAAATTGTGTAGAACAGGTGTTCTTTTTCTTATTTATTTTGATGTCAAGCCTTTTGTTTTTCAAATGTTTTACCTTTGTGTAATCTCCCTTACTGGGTTTTGCAAACTATAGTTTTGTACCACCTCTAATTTATTCGGTGCTAGGAAGTTCAAGGGACCTTGCAGTTGGGCCTGTTTCCATAGCTTCTCTGTTATTGGAAGTCATGCTCAGGGAGCAGGTTTCTCCAATCGATGCCCCTGCCTTGTATTTGCAGTTAGCTTTAACAACGACATTCTTTGCTGGAGTTTTCCAGGCTTCTTTGGGTGTTTTCATGTGAATAGTTTGCTACAATTTGTATATTACAGTTCATTTTCTCACTTTTTTTAGTACAGAACCTAATACCCTAATTGATATTGAACATTCCAATTTCTCACCTTTTGACTATAGAGACACATACCCTTCTTTTCATTCACGAACATATTTGTATTTACACAGGATTGGCTTCATAATCGACTTTCTCTCTCGAGCAACCCTAGTTGGATTCATGGCAGGGGCAGCTATTATAGTGTCCCTCCAGTAATTCAAAGGTTTTCTGGGAATTCAACACTTCACTCCCAACACAGACATAGTTTCTGTCATGCATTCAGTTTTGGCGCGCAGAGATGAGGTTGTTATATAGTGATTTTGTCCAAACTGCATTAATTAATATGCAGAAACAATTTTCAGAAGAGCTGGCTCTCAAGACTTTGTCTTTGCAGTGGACATGGCAGAGTAGTCCGATGGGAGTATTATTCCTTGCATTCTTTCTCATTGCACGCTTCTATGTACGTGTCCTTCTCCTATTTTATCTTATAGTTTCTTCCATAGAATTTTTTTTTCTAGAAATACAATGTTGGATCTTTAATCCCATTGCACCAAGAGAAAGGATGGGGAAGATCTTCGTCTCTATCTTCATATGTTTACTGTTAAAAGAACATAGTCAATGAGTTTGATCTAAACATAATATGGGTTTAAAAGTTTTTTATTCTTAATTTCCTTTTGTTTAGGATGAATCTATGTTAATAGACAAATAAGATCTAATGGAGCTTCATAGCTTCTTCTTGGGTCTCGCCAACTTTTACTGCCGAAAATGGTCTTGTAATGCTAGGATCTTGGATAGAAAAAGGTGATGTTTTGGTAGTACCGTATTGTTTCTCTTACTCCCTTCGGGATAAATTTGTCCTCTTCCTCTATAATCCAACCTCATAAAAATAAAATATTATTTATCAAAACTAGCGAATTATATGGTTTTGGGGTTGGAGGAGCATTCTGGGCAAATTCGGGAACTCGATGAACCACCTGCCTTACCAGCAGACGATCCTGCCATGGATCCCCTATAATATTTACCTATTTCTTTCATCTATAACTAACCTATTTCATCACACGATAAGTTCTTGAAGATGGTGGAGTTTAAGTTCCCGTTGGAGAGTCGTTATTCCATCCAGTTAGAGACCAAGACCCAGCATAAGTAGCAGAGGTAGCCATTACTTAAAAGAGATCCGTTGTAGAATCAGAGTATATATATATGAGTCATTACTTAAAAGAGCCTCGAGGTAATTTTTTCAATCCAAAAGCAAAAGATGGCATCCTGCCAATCCTAGAGAAACTTCATTAAAAGGAGTGAGGTACGAGCTATAACTATTTCCATGACCTGAACTCAAAAACTGGAAAGGGAAACTCGGTTGGTGCTTAAAGGCTTGAGCAAGGAGATCTTCCCTCAAATCAAGGGTAGCCATTGCATTTTATAGTAGCCAGTAGGAATTCTATCTTAGAGTACCTCCATAACAGTTGGTCTTGATCCTAATAAATGTCCCATGGTCTTGTAGGTAGTATGGTTTGCTCACAAAGCGTGTTTCTCTATCTCGTGGTGTGGCATGATGAATGGCCCGATCTCAGGGTTGGCTCTTGAAGCTACATCATCCTGTGTAGCTTCCTCCTTGCATCGAAATCGCTCCCATAGAATATCCACTTTTATCCGGAATGTATTTGCACCATCACCATCTTCAAATAAAGTATTTCCCACGATAGAAGTTAATAAAGTTAAGGTTGACCACCAACTATATAAGATCATAGAAACTAGAGACTATTTGTGAATAGTGCAGCAATTAGCGCAGCCACAGTCAAGTAGCTGCTCCGGATCGAATTCTATATATGTTCAAACATATATTAATTACATATATTTTGCAGAGCCGGAAAAAACCCAAACTGTTCTGGATTTCGGCAGCTGCTCCTCTGACATCAGTTATTCTAGCTACTGTATTCAACTTCTTTACAAGGCATGAAAACCATGGCATTAGCATTGTGAGAGATCTTCACCAACTTTGGGGTTCTCTTATATGTTATTAAATTCCTCTGTAACTGGGATTGGTTCTAGCTTGCGGTCTCTTATAAATCTATTGAATCCCATGTTCTTTGAAGCATTTATATAAATTGTTGTTGAATTCCCTCAAATTGGGCACTTGCAAAAAGGACTGAACCCTCCTTCAATAAGCATGCTATATTTTCATGGTCCTTACTTACCACTAGCATTGAAAACTGGTCTTGTCACAGGACTGATTGCACTCACGGTAAGAACAAAATGGATTAGTACAAAGCATTTAATATCTATGAATTAATTTTTCAAAAAATCTGGAAAATATCGATCGTAGATCTGAGATTTGCAATTTTTTAAAAAATATCAATAGATCATTCACATGCTAAATATATATATGCTGTTACAGGAGGGAATTGCAATGGGAAGAACATTTGCTTCAATAAAGGGCTACCAAGTGGATGGAAACAAATAGATGATGGCCATTGGGTTAATGAACATGGTAGGCTCTAGTACGTCCTGCTATGTTACAACAGGTACGTATATACATCTTACTTCCAGATTATACTTCAAAACAAAAAGCCAACCGATTCTACAACTTTACATCTTACTTCCAGATTATACTTCAAAACAAAAATCCAATCGATTCTACAACTTTAAAAGCAATGGTATAGGTCCCTTCCATTTTATATTTAAAGACAAAAAGGAAATCGATTCTACAACTTTAAAAGCAATGGTAGAGGTCCCTTCAGGGTATGTGCGGCACTATCTTTAAATGCCAAAGCATATACCACCAACACAAATGGACAATGATTTGCATGCTTAACTAATACAAACATTACACACATATGATAGCCTTACAAGTATATATATTCATATGTAGGTTCTTTCTCTAGGTCAGCTATGAATTACAATGTAGGATGCAAGAGTGCAGTATCAAACATAGTGATGGCTTTAACAGTCTCGGTCTCTCTTCTTCTTTTAACTCCACTTTTCTACTACATGCTTGTAGTGGTGTTATCATCAATAATAGTAGCAGCAGTTCTAGGTCTCATCGATGTCCCTGCAGCCTATTTCATATGGAAAGTTGATAAGGTGGATTTCTTTGCATGTATGGGATCTTTACTAGGAGTCATCTTCATCTCAGTTCAAACATACCTTCTAATAGCGGTACAATATATGTTCAGTTCCATTTCTGTACAAACTTCAGCCAAATTTCCCATTAGCTGGCAACAATATGTTACTGTAGATCAAGTTTTCTCATACCTATTGAAATCTGCAGGTGGGTATCTCAGTGTTCAAAATATTGTTGGATGTGACAAGGCCACACACTCTCCTCCTCGGTAATATTCCAGGCACAGTATTTTACATAAATATGGAGCAATACAAAGAAGCTTTAAGGGTACCAGGATTTCTAATTCTTGGGATTGCTTCACCAATTTACTTTGCTAATTCTACCTATTTGAGAGAGAGGTTAATATACTAACACAACTTTCATTTAGATCTTATTCCTTAACTTTCATTTAGCTCTTATTCTTTAAATTAATGGCCAATAGAAAAACATAAAAACATGTGTTTCAATTTTCATAAATTAATTGTTGTAGAATACTGAGATGGGTACAAGATGATGAAGACCGCATAGAGAAGGAAAAGGAAAATACACTACAGTATGTCATACTAGACATCACAGGTAATCATTCATAGGGATTCTTACTGTTATTGTGCATAACGAGCAATATCCAAATCTATTAACATGACAACAATAATTCTTACTAGGATTAGAGATTATGAGAGCAACAAAAATATTATAGGAAATGTCACAATCTTGCTGCAGCTATGACGACTATTGACACCACAGGAATTAACAGTCTTTTGGAGGTGAAGAAGACACTGACAAAATGGGGACTTCAGGTGAAACCATTTGTTTGCTTTTAGAATTCATGAATACACCTCTAAAATATATAATTGACTAATATCTATGTGGGCCTCTTATCTACTCCACTATCTACTCCCCATAGGTTTTTTTTCCCATTCAAACCACTTGTAATATTAAATTCCATGTGTCAAAAAAATTACCATAAAATTCTCAGGTGAAACTGCAGCAGTCATTTGCATTTTCTAAAAATAACAAGGACCTCCATTTGAGCAAGTCTAAATTGTCCTTTGTTTGCAAAAAAGATTCCTTTTGATTACTTTTGCAACTATGATAGGTGTTTCTGATGGGCATCTTTTGATCTTCATGTCTCTAAGACAAAGTGTTTACCTCTTGGGTCATTCACCTGCTTCTTGCTTGTGTTCTTGCTCTGCAACCACAGGACTACTCAGCAACAAGATGGTTTCATGTTTTCTTTTGCACGTCTGTCTGAAATGTCAAAAACTCCTAAGATGGTAAGAATCCATCATGTTTGTGGGGCCTTATATTTCCCTCTTTGATTTCAAGTCTTACTTCCAACATTCCCTCTACATATCCATCTACAATAGCCATGACGTTTATTCGCATACCCTCTACATATACCTATGATGGTGTTTGAAGTCTTAATATTTGTATGTTTGAAAATTGTGTTAAAAAGTATTCCTTGATCAAAACCCTTACATTCTATATAGTAAGCAAACTTGTTATATATGGTACCTAATTGTTTGCATCTACATTGATGTAAATGAATATATATATATATATATAAATTTATTAAAATTTTCATATTTGATGTATCTTAATGGTAAACTGGTTCAAAAAGCAGTTTGTCTTCTGATGCTGGTTTTGATCCAGTCTGACACTCCTCCTGTTCTTATACCAGTTCCAACTTTCAAAACAATGGTCTAGAAACAATCTTTGACAATGTTGGTGCTGATCTTTAACAATCCTGCTATATGGTCACCTTTAATGATTAATCACAGTGAACTACAAAAAAACTCCAACATCATAGGTTTTGAAACCTTTTAATCTTCCTATATTTTAAATAATCTTTGCACCTCTCAATTTCATTAAACTTCACTCCTATGAAAACTTTAGAATATTTAATTCATAGAGTGAAATACCTCAGTTTACATCACCTCTCCTCAAGCTCGGTGGCCTTCTCCTCATAGACATATAGTCCTCTTGAACTTTTGATGACAAGCTCCAAGTATACTATTGATACAATACCATGTTAATTAAATATGCACATTAACACATAAACAAGAGAAAAAGAGGGGAGAGATGATCATATTTTATTGATTGATCCAAAAAGTACATACATGAAATTTTATTTATATGCTCTTTTATAGTTAATAAAGAAACAATATTAAGTCTTTATTAACCACTAACACTTAACATTTATTAACCTTGCAATACTTTACCCAATTCCGCAACTTCTCCTAATATTAAGGCTTGTGAATCTTTCTTGTACCACGATTTGAACTTATGGTGGCCATTTCCATCCTGCAACACACTTTAGCCTACAATATTCATCTTGAATCTGTCAACTTTTGGGAAAATTTCCAGGCCCTAACACACAAATTCATCTTGAATCTGTGAACTTAACTAGACATCATTTGGCTTTATTTGGATATGTTTATTGCCTATTGCAAAAGTTATTGCAGTTGTTAGAATTCTAAAAACTTTTCTCCAAAAAGTAATCCATCTGCCATATTTGTAGAAGGCAACCTATTAAAAAATTATTGGAACTTTCACCTAATCATGACCAAACTTGTTCATAGTATCTTCAACTCAAATAGATACTCTAAAGCACTTCCTTAAATCCTTGAAACTCTTTTTCAACTTTTGCAAAACTAAGAGATTTTGTTGACTCTACTCATCTATAACTATAAGAGAACCTAGCAATGAATTACCAACCATAAGGAAATCGTGTCATCCATCTCTTACAGCTTCCACTCCCATCTTTGTACTTCCCATGCACTCCAAAATACCTCTTAGATCATGGTGTTACAGCATGAACTAGCAGGTGTAGTTACCCAAAGAATGCCACTAGCCCAAGTCCAACTACAACCTAGAGGTGTTACCCCTTGTCACCCCAATAACTACATCCCTACATTTCCAGGTGGCTCTTCTCCAACTCGAGGGGGGATTTTCTAGATAGGATTGATAGGCTATGGAAATGAGAGCACAAAAGTGATCTGAAGAGTTATCCTTAGCAAAACTTGAGGTCTTTTCATAGTATAGCTTAAATGGGTGATGGGAGACCATGAAGACTAGTGTATCTCCCAAGGCGATGGAGTCAAGGGAAAAGCAAAACCAAATGAAAGGGGGAAATTTCTCATAATAGTTTGGGGAATTGGATCCCTTACGGTGCCTACCAACAACCCTAACATGTTACATCATAACTATGAAAATCACAGGAGCTCCCTTGAGGTGCCTATGAAAACCATGTTACTAAGGTGTGCCTTATACAATGGAGTATTCCAAATTCCTACTCTATAAAGATGACTTAAAACAATGTAATATCCATGCATAAGCCAGTAAATAAATGGAGGGAATGTCTCTCACAATTATTCCATTGTGACAACACTATCCTTCTATGGTCCTAATAACAAGTTCTAGCCATCCCACATACCATTTTGCAACATTAAAAGATAAGAACCAAAAACTACTTACAAACAGAGAAGAAAACCCTTGAACTTCGCATGCTCCATATGATATAACATTTATGGTTCAAAAAGAGAAATGTTCTCATAACCCAACCATGACAAATGAGTGAGATACCCAACCTTTATATAGGTTTGTTAGCACGCAAATCCACTCTATAGATAACCAAATGAAACTTATGAAATCTATTTTGAAAAGTGTGCAACTTGTAGGATATTCATCCCTCATGTCACTGATAAATTAGTTTCTATTTGGGCTGGTTTGAATCCAACCTGAGGGTGGGGTCCCTAACTATTATAAGTTGCTAATAAACAGACAAATCTGCATTGAAAAACATGGATAAAACAATGAACATATGACTGCTATAAGTACTAAAAAATACTAGATCTCTGAATCAAAATTAATATATCAATGTGTTGATCAATGCAGGCCTACAAAACTGAGTTAACATGACATAACATGTAAATCAACCTCAGATCTGCAAATAAAATGTGTACAACAACAAATAAAGTATAAACTCGATCTTGGGCTGTTGTCCTTCTTGAAATCTGCAATAAAAGAATTTAAACAACAGTTTAAGATGCCTTTGTCCAACAAGTTAATGCTTCCAAAGAGTTGTATGGGAAGTTTTGCTTTTAAAATGGAGGAATTTCCCGCATCACAACAACATTCAAATGACAAATAATTAATTCCCATATGACTTAGTTGATAGAATTATTTACAGGTTGCTTTTGTAAAACCTGGAGCAGGAGTCCTGGAGAAGCTGGAACGAGCAAACTTAATGGAGAGTTTTGGTAGGGATTGTTGGTTTCTTTTGGTAGGGGAAGCTATCTATTCATTTTCTTCACTGCTCAAGAGGCTTGATAAGAAATAAGAGAGACTTATAATTATTATTAAGTAAAATAAAACATTTTAATCCAGGCTCATAAATTTTAAAGTAGGAGGTGTGAGAACAATCGTGCATTTTTCTTATAATTATGGACATAATTATAAGGTGACAGCTTTCGCTGCTATGATTACTAGCCTCTCAGCCCAATCTAGAGTAGGCTGAGTTATTAAGGATAGAGAAGAGTGTTATGAAATATTTTGCATGTATTAATTAATAATTAATAAGGCGGGGGCCAGAGCTAGTATTTCCACGTTCTATAACTTCATCTATTCTTTAAATGTGGAATATCTAGTTCAGTGAAATATGTGCACAAATATGAACTCAATAATCGATTTCTAATTTGTGGGGTTTTCATGGTTGATATGAAAGCTAAGTTGTATTTGATGGCAGGAAAGATTCTTGGTTAATATGGTTAATAAAGTTTAAGGTGATAGAAAGAAAGGCCTACCATGCCATAATTATCAATCTCTGTAAGTCCTATCCATTCTTTTTAGGATTAGGTTGAGTGTAAAATACATTAATGCCCTTATTTCCTAACCATTCTTTTCGCATTAGGTTGAGTGTAAAAGGCATTGTATGTGATATTACTACATTACAAATGATAAAATGTAATGATAATGATTATTGATTTGAGTTATTCGTGAATGCCTTTATTTCATAACCATTCTTTTAGCATTAGGTTGAGTGTAAAAGGCATTGTAGGTGATATTACTATATAAAGTGTAATGATAATGATTATTGGTTTCAGTTATTCTTTATATATTATTAAATTAATATATATTGATTTAAATTTATATTTTATTAATAGAATTGGTTAGAAAATAAATCAAAATAAATAAATATAAAATACAATGATTATGCCTATGATGTACAAGAACAATTTATCTTATTTGACAGTTTTAACGAGCAAAATCATAGTTCAAAGGTACATATTTGAACTGAACTTACTATACAACAACATTCTTGATTTTTGAGAGATTTTGACAAAAAAAGGTTATTATTAACATGACCCTTTTTTGTGACTATTGGGTAATCTTTGTTTCTTACCTAGGTATGTGACCATTTTCCAGAATTTGGAAAGATGGTGTTAACTGTTGAAAATTTTATTCTCATATCAATCCATAAGGAATTCTATTTAAGGGTGCTAGCTCAATGGTAGAGCACCTGCCTTATAGGCAGGAGGTTGGTGGTTCAATTCCACCATGCCCTATTTATATTCTGAAACCACTAAAAAGTGATAAATGACTAAACAAATGACCAAAATTTGCATATAAACGACCACCATTACAGCATGAGAGATAAGTGACCAAAATATGCATATAAATGACCACTTTTGAGTTGGCGATCGCTGGTAGCAAATTAGCGGTCATTTATCACATGACAATTAATGACCAAATATATTACCAAATTAATGACCAAATATATGACCACAAGATAAGCTATAAATGACCAAGCTAAATATGACCACATTTTTGGTCGCGTGATATATGGCCACTAATTTGCTACCAGTGGTCACCAACTCAAAAGTGGTCATTTATATGTGGATTTTGGTTGTTTTTTTCGTCACTTATCTCTCATTTTGTACTAGTGTGTATACCAACACCCCAAACACAATGAAGACTATCCTCTAGATCACATATAGTGTTAGCACCTCTAAAGTTTGTACGTCCCCTGGGTTGATAATTAAAGTAGGCTCCTGGTCTAGCTGCCCTCATTAGGAATCCATTCTAAGAGCTCACCACTGCTGATGGAGAAGCATGGAGTTCATAGAAGACGACATGTTGAAGATTTGTGCTTTGGGGAAGCACCAGACGGCCCTTGTATCTCAGGGAAGCACCATCTCGAGAGTAATGTGGTACAACAGAAGGGTTGTTGGCCATGCATTGGATGATTTGAGATAATGAAGATCCATTGACATAGCCCTGCTGAACAGATTGCAACCAATTTTTAACATGCATAGAAATAGATAAAAGAGAAACTTGGTCATCAAATGTGCGAGAAAGAACATATTCCACAATATTGTGCTTACCCTTCTTGTAAGTGATCTCATAGTCATAACCCATGAGTTTGATAACCCATTTATGTTGTGATGGGGAGGATACACGTTGTTCAAGGAAATATTTCAGACTCTGGTGATCAGTCTTGATGCATAAATGATTCCCTAATAGGTATGGTCGCCACTTCTGTACTACATGCAAAATAGCCATCATTTCCTTCTCATATGTAGAGGCAGCTAAATTCTTACCTGAAAGGGCTTTGCTGGTGAACGCGATGGGATGTTCATCTTGAAGGAGAAAACACCAAGTCCATTGCCACAAGCATCACTCTCAATAGTGAAGGGCTTGGAAAAATCGGGCATAGTTAGAAGGGGTGTAGTACACATAGTTTGTTTTAGTTTGTCAAATGCACACTCAGTAGCATGTGTCCATGTAAAAGCATCATTTTTCAATAAAGCAGTTAATGGAGTTGAAATCTTTCGATAATCCTTGACATACTTGCGGTAGTATCCATTCAACTCCAAAAAACCACGAAGGCGCTTGAGTGTTTGAGAATGCGGCCAATTGTTCATGGCAGCTATTTTGGCAGGATCCACACGAACCCCTTGTGCTGAAATAATGTGCCTAAGATACTCTACTTCCTTCTGTCCAAAAACACATTTAGAATGTTTGAAGTGGAGATGATGGTCAGAGAAAAGTTGCATTACAAGATCAAGATGCTGGAGATGTTCATCCCATGTTTTACTATAGATGAGTATATCATCAAAGAAGACCAAAATGAATTTCTGCAAATAGGGTCAAAATATTTTATTCATCAATGCTTGGAATGTGGAAGGAGCATTAGTGAAGCCAAAGGGCATGACCAAAAACTCATAGTGGACATCATGTGTGCGGAAAGTTGTTTTAGGGATATCATCCACATGAACCTGAATTTGACGATACCCAGAACGAAGATCCAACTTGCAGAAAAATTGAGCACCATGAAGCTCATCAAGAAGCTCATCAACAACAGGAATTGGAAACTTATCCTTGATTCTGAGGTGATTATGTGCTCGGAATTCAATGTAGAGGCGCTATGACCCATCTTTTTTTGGGACAAGAATAACTGGTGAAGAAAAGGAACTAGTGCTTGGGAGAATAATACCTTGCTTCAGTAAGTCCCGAACGAGCATTTCAATTTTTATTTTTTGGTGAAATGGGTAGTGATAAGGCCTCATGTTGGGAGGAATGATTCCTGGAAGGAGCTGAATACAATGGTCCTCTGGCCTTGAAGGTGGCAATCCCACTGGTTCAACAAAGACACCTGTATATCTATCCAAAATGTTTTGTAGATCCAAAGGAGTAGTGGAGACCATTGATGGTTGCATCTGAACGATGACACCATGTGAATTCTTCTTAAGGAGATTCTCCATGCGATGTGAACTGATGATGCTGAGAGACCCTGGTTGTAAGCCTGTCAATATGTGTTTTTGTCCATTGGTTGAAAACTGCATCCAAATTTCAACAAAATCCCATAAGATGGGGCCAAGTGTGCGTAGCAATTGAGCACCCAAAACCACATCACATCCTCCTAAGGCCAAGGAAAACATGTCAGAGCGCAGGTTATAATATACCATAGAGATACACACATTGCGACACTTCCATTTGCAAGGTAAGGTGCTCCCATTGGGAACCATGACTTTAAAGTTAGAGCAAGGATGGAAAAAACAATCAACCTGTTTAGAGATCCGAGGGTCAATGAATTTATGTGTGCTGTTAAAATTTGAGCATTAATTCACAATACTCTTGGATCTTTACTGAGAGAATAACATATACAGTATATCAATGCATAACAATCACAATAAGCATGACAAGCATCACAAGAATCAAAAGCATGAGAGACAAGAAACACAGAGTTTCCGTGGGGAAAACCCTAAGGTGAAAAACCCCACAACTTCCTCAGAGATAGAGAGAGCAATGGCTCAACCAAAGTACAACCAAAACACACTTGAGATAGTCTCCTAGAGCAGATGATCCTCCTCCTCACTAGTGCGCCACTTTCTGAGTGAGAGAAGTGTGTCTTTCCGAATGATCCAAATAGATATCTCCCGATCTCTATTTATACTTAACTTGTTTGACCAATGACCTTATGGGGCCAACTTGTCTATCTAGATACATCCACAATATAATATATATTTCAGGGCCGACCCCACACATGGTGGTCTAATAACCCATCAGCAAGTACACACACTTGCGACACTTGTCAATCCACATGACAACACTTCCTTATAGAGGAATAACACATCTCTTATAAGGGTACAATAAATATATATGAAATACATAGATGAAATACATTCTGAAGTTACATATACATCAACACTCCCTCTTAACTAGGAAGGTATTTCTCAACACAGTTCTGCTAGACAAGTCTTCTTCTCGGGATCATCGTCATCGATGCATCGTCATCATCATCATCACTGCTGCTGCTATCTCAACCAATCTCTGACTCTACTCGTCATAGGAAGTTCTACAGAGCCAGTCCTTTTTCATACTGGATTTAGGCCCACCACCTGCAGGTCTTCATCATCTATGCGAATGGTCTGATAGAGGTGGCCTCTCAGGACTAATTTTATGTGCGGATGCAATACCGAAAAGAGTAACCCAGGAACATTTATGTGCCTAAGCACGACCGACAAGATATCCTAGGACTGATTACATGCATCTCCTCCACAATACCTTTAAAGAGCATCCCAGGAACATTTATGTGCCGCAGCACGACCGGTAAGATCTCTAAAGAGCATCCCAGGACTTATTACAAGCATACAGCTCAACCTCTCGGATCTCCAGGACTGATTACATGTGGATAGACAAAACCTTTAAAGAGCATCCCAGGAACATTTATGTGCCGCAACACGACCTGCAAGATCTCTAAAGATCATCCCAGGACTAATTACGAGCACACAGCTCAACCTCTTGGATCTCCAGGACTGATTACATGTCTCCATAGTAATACCTCATCCCAGGACTGATTACGAGCTCACAGCTCAACCTATCAGATATCTGAGGATTGATTACATACTACATAGAAATACTGGAAAGAGTACCCCAGGAACATTTATGTGACGCAGCACGACCGGAAAGATCTCCCAGGACTGATTACGTGCTATTTGCACAACCTACCACATATCATCTCTAACCTCCAAGTATCAATCTGATACTCATGATCCAATGGAACATCATCGCACGAGGCATCATCCTGATTCCCATGATCATACTAATCATCATCACTGTACCATCCTGGTACATATCATCTAGAGCAACATCCTGAAGCTCATCATCATGATCATCCTGATCATACAATGCATCCACCTGATGCATACCAAGTATCTACCTGATACATATCATCATACATGATCCATTTGATCATGCAGTGTATCCACCTGATACAAATACAAATAAATGATACATATCCACATACATGATCTACTTGATCATACAATGTATCCACCTGATACATATACAGATACATGGTCCAAGCATCTAATATGATGCATATACAAATACATACAAATGATCCAACCGATCATATCCAACATCCAACATGATGCGTACATACATATAAATGATCCAACTGATCATATCCAGCATCAACATGATGCGTACATACATACAAATATAAATGATCCAACTGATCATATCCAGCATCAACATGATACATATACAAAGCGGTAACTGGAGCATCGTCCTGATGCTCATCATCCAACGCTTACATCCAAAGCCATGTGAAGGATCCTCCTTCCAACATGCTTGGAATGGATTCAACAAATATGTCCATCACTTCTTCCTCGAAGTGTCGTCGATCTGAAGAACACCAAGCCTCTCCCTGAAGTACTAGAACTTTACCCCGGCTAGTGGTTTCGTCAGCACATCTGCAATCTGCTCGTCCATCGCAACATACAGGAGCTTCACGGCCCCTCTCTGCACCATATCCCTGATATAGTGATATTTGATCTCTATGTGTTTCGACCTGTCATGAAACACTGGGTTCTCAGAAAGCTTCACACAACTCTGGTTATCACAAAAGATACCAGTAGCATCCAGTGGGAGATCAAATAACTTAGACAGTAGCTTTCGTAGCCATACTACCTCACAACTAGCTAAGCAGGCTACAACATACTCTGCCTCAGCTGTACTCAGTGCTACGCAAGACTGCTTCCTGCTAAACCAAGAGATCACACCTGATCCCATACTGAAGCAACACCCAAATGTGCTCTTCCTATCTACAGCACTACCAGCCCAATCTGAATCAACATAACCCTGCAGGTTAAACTTTTGATTTGCTTCATACTTGAGCCCATAATCCATTGTACCCTTAAGGTACCTTAGAACATGCTTTACAGCAACCAGGTGAACACTCCTCGGATCCGTTAGGAACTGGCTCAATGTGTTCACTGCAAAGCAAATATCTGGTCTCGTGTTCATCAGGTACATCAAGGACACAATCATCTGACGATACATAGAGACATCAATCGGCTCAGATAAAGCATCACATAGAAGCTTTAGATTCGATACCATGGGTGTGGCCATGGCCTTGCAATCCATCATCCCAAATCTCTTCAGGATATCTACTGTGTACTTCCCTTGACCAAGGAAGATCCCACTTGAATTCTGCCACACCTCCATACCTAGGAAATAATGCATCATTCCCAAATATTTCATATCGAACTCAGCAGCAAGCTTCCTCTTAGTATCTGTCATCTCCTGTTACAAATAAGTCATCCATGTACAGAAGTAGAATCACAGGATTTCCTTCCTCAACCTTGTAGTAAAGATTGGAATCTGCTTTACTTTTGGTAAAGCCCAAACTAGATAGGAAACTGTCCATCCTACCATCGAAAGTTCTGGGGGCTTGCTTCAAGCCATACAAGGCTTTCTTCAATCTGCACACATATGACTCCCTGTCATGTATTTCAAAGTCGAGTGGCTGCTCCACATATACTTCCTCTTCAACTACACCATTCAAGAAAGCAATCTTGACATCCATCTGGTGTATTTTCCATTTCATTGCTGCAACCAGGGAAAGTACTGTTCTGATGGAAGTATACCTGGCTACAGGTGCAAAAGTTTCTTCATAATCTATTCCCTCTTTTTGAGAGAAGCCACGAGCTACGAATCTTGCTTTGTATTTCTCTACACTGCCATCTGCAGCATGCTTGATTTTATAGTTCCATTTGGAAGTCACAACAGACTTCCCTTCAGCTCTTGGGACCTTATCGCAAACATCGTTCTTCGTGATCGACGGATCATGGCATTCTTCTCATATCCTGGGAACTTCAATATATTCAATAGATAATTTTGTTGCTTGAACAAATGTTGTAATCCTTCTTTTGTAGGTTAAGGTATACGGTCTTTCCTACAAAACAAGTTAAATTGCATGATTAGAAACATCTCATAATTTTCAGAACAAATTCTTTCACATAAAGAAATATGTCATACAGTCATGCAATTGTTTAAGCCAATGCTTCAATACAACATTTATCCATGTTCCATAACTTTCTAGATGCCTTCCAGTCTCTACTAGAACACTGTTAAGAGTTTGCACTACTCTCAACATGTCAGCAAAGAGGTTTCATTCTAGATAAGTAGCAATGGAATGTTGTACAGTGCCATAGGCCACTTACCCAACACATGCATATTAGTAGTATACTGTTCATTAATGCAATCATTCTAATATGCACAATACATATCCTAAGTATAGGAACATGAGCATATACATCATTGAACAATTTTATTTAAACAAACAAATATGCAAGAAATGATAATCAAAATACTTATCTTGTTTGTTTGTTGGGTGGACTCCCTCTAAGTCTTTGCTTCCTTGCAGGGGCTGCTGGAGTCCTAATTTGAAGTAGCTTCTTCTACACCTTTCTGTTGTGGAATGTAGAGAGATGGTCAACTCCCCCTGAATATCTGCATCCTTGCAGAAGCCACTGGAGTGTACTCCCTCTTGATCTTTGCTTCCTGGATTACTTGTTCTTGAACTTATATTCATTCTCAATCCCTGGTCACCATAATTGTTAGATATGTCTAGCAATGTGTACTTGTTTTCTTCAATGACTTGCATAATTCATTAGTTAACTTTTGCAAAAAAACAAATTATACATACCTCTATGTGATCCATGAATATGGATGAATCTTTGTCTTTATGTGACCATGGCATGTTCAAGTTGTCCTTTCAATTTATACAAACCTCCCTCTTGCTCTCCAATCACCACTACATCATCTATGGTCTTTCCCTTTGGCCACATTAGGACTTGGCCAACCACAAATGCAACCCTCATACCTTTTGTATCCAATGTAGAGATGGAGAGTAAGTTCTTCTTGAGCCCAGGTACATAAAGGACTTCTTTCATCTTCAAATATTTTCTAGAATCTAGGTTGTAGGAGGCTTCACCACTTCCTTTGATGGGATATTGATAATCATCCCCAAGTTTCACTTTATGGGGTGATTCATGTTCAGACAGATTTACAAAGGATTCTTTAAACCCAGTCATGTGTTTGGAAGCCCCACTGTCAATTAACAAATCATTACAACCATAGGAGATAGTACCTGTGAGAGCAGAGATTAGAACATACTCTTCTTCACTTGATGAGTCATCATTACTATCATCACTTTCTGCCCTAGCCTTCTTCTTTGGAGGTTCATCATCTTCAGCAGCATGAGCATGGTACCTTCTTTTGTTACCCTTCTTCTTCTTGCTGGAGTTGTTGTTGTTGTGTTTGTCCATTTTGTTCTTGGGACATTCTGAAGCAAAGTGACCCTTCTCATTAAAAGTGAAACACCTTAGATCTTTCTTGTCTTTGTGAAAATGATGAGAAGATTCCTTCTTGTGATGGGATGGCTCCCTTTTGAACTTGCCCTTCTTAGTGTGAGCTGTGAGAGCTTGATCTTCATTTCCAATCTTCTCTTCTCTTGCCACAAGCCTTGCTTCTTCTTGAGAACATTCCTCTCATAATCTGCTGAAGGAGATTAACTTCTTTCTGGCACAGATCCCCTGGATAAAAGAGTCCCATGACCTAGGTAGGCCATTCAAAGTAGTCATAACAATTTCACCATTCTCCACCATTTCATCTATAGCTTCAAGTTGTTCTATGATCTGAGAGACCTTGGAGAAATAGGATTGAATGGTTTCTCCATTCGACATCTTGACCCCTTTCAATTGATTCCGCGGGGTCATCTTCCGATTTATGTTCTTTCCTTCAAATAGCTTGGTCAAAGAGTCAAACATAGCCTTGGGTGTCTTTAGAGAAGACACATGGGGTATGAGATGGTCCTTGATAGAATCAACAATGATTCTCTTTGCCTTGACCAAGTTCTTCTTATGCAATACCTTAGCCTCTTCATCCTCTGGGATAGGGATGTCTTCTTTTATATATGAGTCCAACTCATTCTCTTCCAGTATTAACCCAATCCTATACTTCCAAGCTATGAAGTTATCAGCCCCTTCAACCTTATCCTTAAGCTTGGTGTGTTGAGACATCTTAAAGAGTACTTCAAATGAAATAGAAAAGATTTAGGTCTTACCACTTGAAATGCTGAAAACTGGATCTGGTCCTGGATTAGGGTTTGTCAAAAAAACCCTAAAAATTCAAAATGTGAATTTCAACTTTTTGAAAGGATAGAAAGATGCGCCTTGATGAGCTGATCAGCCTGGTGTATTCAGAATTCGAGATCAGCAAATCTTTACCCTTCAGATTTGCCTTTTTGTCCTCCCGGGTTCACTAGGGAGAGCCCTGAATTAGGGTTTGAGGTTCCCGGAGATCTACCCAGCCAAAAATATCGATCCAAAGCTCTAAACTTTGATTTTTGCAAGGAACTTCCAAGTATGGCTTCAGATTTCAGAAATTCCTATTTTTGTGGAAACCCTAATTTTTAGGGCCAAATCTGAAAATGCTCAGAATTGAATTCTGATTGGACAGATAGATTCGCCTTGATGAGTAGAGTCAATCTACTATACTGCTTTTCCAAAAACTGTGGAGAGAAACCCAATAAACAAGAAACTCAAGTTTCTGTCATTGCAAAATGTCTTCTTCTCAGGTTAGCTCTGATACCATGTTAAAATTTGAGCATTAATTCACAATACTCTTGGATCTTTACTGAGAGAATAACATATACAGTATATCAATGCATAAAAATCACAATAAGCATGACAAACATCACAAGAATCAAAAGCATGAGAGGCAAGAGACACAGAGTTTCCGTGGGAAAAACCCTAAGGTGAAAAACCCCACAACTTCCTCAGAGATAGAGAGAGCAATGGCTCAACCAAAGTACAACCAAAATACACTTGAGATAGTCTCCTAGAGCAGATGATCCTCCTCCTCACTAGTGTGCCACTTTCTGAGTGAGAGAAGTGTGTCTTTCCGAATGATCCAAATAGAGATCTCCCGATCTCTATTTATACTTAACCTGTTTTCCCAGTGACCTTATGGGGCTGACTTGTCTATCTAGATACATCCATAATATAATATATATTTCAGGGCTGACCCCACACATGGTGGTCTAATAACCCATCGACAAGTACACACACTTGCGACACTTGTCAATCCACATGATGACACTTCCTTATAGAGGAATAACACATCTCTTATAAGGGTACAATAAATATATATGAAATATATAGATGAAATACATTCTGAAGTTACATATACATCAACAAGTGCTACCAAAATCAATGAGTATTATTCGAGGAAGCTTCTTGAATTAACCCCTGACCCGCATTATTTTGGGGGTGGTGACTCCGGCTAAAGCATGGATAGATATCTCTGGGTGGTTGTCCTGAGATGGAGGATCAATAGGTGGCTCCTGAATGTCGAGTGGATCATCTATTGTATCTAGAGCTTCTTCACCAATTTCAAAGGTAGGCGGGGAATCCACATCCAAGCGATAGAGCTTTTGCTCAAGACATCTATGTCCCCGAGTGAATTTCTCATCATAATTATAACAAAGACCTTTTTCTCTGTGTGCCTGCATCTCTGTTTCAGACAAATGCTTGATAGGAGTTGGTCGAGGAGCTGGCAGGATGGGAGGTCATTGGGAACCCATATATATGAAGGGAACAAAAGTGGGCTTGGAGCATTGTTGGGTTGCGATCTTGTCCTCTGCTAACTTAGCCAACCCCAGGGCTTCCATCATTGTGTTGGGATAGAACATTTTGACCTCAGATCAGATTGCATCCTTTAGACCACTAATAAAACAACTCCTGTAGAAGTCATCAAGAAATCCTTCTGTGTGGTTGTCTAGTTTCTCAAATTCTGTCTGATACTCTCTCAAAGTTTCAATTTGGCGAAGTTTAGTGAGGGCTCCTGTGAAGTCTTTAAAAGCATTAGGAAGAAATCGTTGCAAAAGAAGCTGAAAAAAATATGGCCATTTGGCTCTTCATGAGCCTTGGTGTACCAACGGTACCATTGTAGAGATTCTTGTTCCAAATGAAAGGATGTAAGTGGAACTTTATTGAAATCAAAAATATTATGCTAACTGAAATATTGTTCTTCCCGATAGATCCATCTAGTCGGATCAAGCGAGGAAAATCAAGCTTCAGGCCGCAGAAATTGCTGGAAGAAGAGAACCCAGTGTCTGCAGAAGACTTTGACTATCATTTATTGTTCATGGCTGAATGCTCAAGATGGAGGCCAAGAAGTTTTTCATCTAAATCCTGGATTTTGGTTTTGAGGGCTGCAAGTTCTTCCTCCATGGTTTTTTCTCTTGCGTGGGTGACAACCATAACCATGAGTTTTTTTTTTGAATAGGTAGAAAAACAAAAACAAAAACTGTTTTAGTAAAGGAAAATTTGGATTTGGGAAAAACTTTGAGGGATAATTTGGGTTTGACTAGGTTTTGGACACTTGCGAATGGACAGGGAAGCAAGAAATGAGTATTTCAAAAGCAGGGGGAAAGAATGAGAAAATTTGTCAAAGAGGGACAAAGTAGCAAAACTAAGAAATGAACATTGTGGCAAAATTTGAAGGCGATTGAGTGAAAATCGAAGAAGTTAGGGAAAACCCTAAAAATAGACAAATGTGGGATTTATGGCTTTGGGAAGCAGAAGTTGTGATTGGGTCCTCAGGAATGAAATATGCAGAATGCGATTTTAGGGGTTTCAGTGAAGTTTCAAGGGAAACAGAGTTAAAACAAAGGAGATATGGCAACAATTCTGGACAGATGTAATCTACGATTTATCAGCTGAAAATAGATATGGACCCTACGTATGCTTGGCTTCCTAACGGTTCAGGGGATTAACTCAGCCACCAATGTTGTCTGACGGATTGGGTATTGGGGCAGTACCCCTCACTCCAAGGCTCAGGTAAAACTGGTAACCGCTTTTCCACAAACGACAGCTCTTGGTTTACCTCACAGGTGGGAACTAGTCAATCAAGTTGGGGTCATTGCCCTTTTTGCTAGCAGGTCCTCCCAATGGGCCAACGAGCCCAAGAAAGTGCTCTGATACCATGTGTGAAGAACCTGCAACAATTAATTGATGAAATACACGATATATCAGATCACAAAATATTTTTATTGATCATGGGCCACTTCGAGGGGGAAACCTCCTTTGAGCAAGCTCAATACAAATAACTTCACGGTGCCTTCATTGGCCTCAACACAAACTTATATACTAAGTCTAGGTGCCAATACTATGGGTCAATACCATGGGCTAATACAAACTATGGATCAACAATTACTATGGGACGACTTACACAACATATGCATCCAACAACAATAATACAAACTATGGATCAACAAATATTACGAGACAACTTACAAAGCATATGCGTCCACCAACAATATACTAACAAAGTAAATAGAGGGGTTGACATGGGTTCCTAACACTTCTTTCCAGGCTGATGACGACTTCTTCTACAATGGCTCGACTGAGATGTGCATCGACATGATTCAGGCTATTCTTACTCAACTGAGATGGTTTCTCCGACAGAAAATTATTTTACATAGATCTACTCAACACTGACTTCAAACATGACGGCCTCCATTGTTATAGACCTCGGCTCTTATCTCTTCAATACTCTAATACTCTAGGTTCTCTACTCTCACAATGCACTTAATCGCTCAAGAAATAATGGGTCGACTCGTCATCCTTTTAGGATTTTAAATCTTGCCTTCAATCTGTCATGTCAATGCTTTTTTCAATATTTAGTGATTTGTACCAAATCCCTTGCAATGATGACCCTTTCTGGTGGCAATTTTGTTCACACAAGCATGTCAATTCAACATTTATTGCGAGATGCTCTGCTAATGCCACCACTTTTTGTGCCATAAATGTAGCAATTAATGAACATTTAGGAAAGCATGACACAACCTTTACTTTGACAAAGATATAACTTATGTACAACTACCTACTTCGACACTCACTAGACTCTGACTTGGACTAACTTCAACACTAACTAAATTTCAACACAAAAATGACTTGGGCTTTCCATATATATACAAGCATGATCAATGTAGGAAGGAGCGACTGTCTCTATAAGGTTTTAGCCAGCCTCCATTTACCAAACCCTTTAGAATCTCTCCAGTCAATTTCTACAATTGTACAACACCACCTTTTGTCACATAGGTAATCACATAGGGTCTCATCTAGTGCATTATTAGGTTACATGGATGTTTAAAGAACTTATTGTCATATAGGATTACTAGAGCTCCTCTCTGAAATTGCTTCCTTTTAATGTTTCGATCATGCCATGCCTTCCCTCGATACTCTTCCAAATGGAGCAGCTGCGACAACCTATCCTCAACAACATAAGTGTCTAACATACCTATGAATGAAGCAACCCTCAAACTTGGCACAATGTACTCCATTGGAATAACAAATTATTGACCATATACCAACTTGAAGGGTGTCTGGCCCGTTAACTTGTAACATACCCACCCATCCATCCAAGGCAAGGGAGGGAACATGATGCCAAATTCTGGTCTTTTACATAAATTCAGCCCATGCATTAGATTCATACACATAAACTCAAGAGTGTGCAGATGCAAATCAATTAAACATGCACAGTGGAATAAAAACTATCCACACACATTACTCATGCATACAACATATAAAAAACAATCATCAATTTAAACATTGCAGAAGTAATACATGGACAGAAAAACACTTATCTTTATTGTGCAATTGTCCCAAACAACTAGCTATGTCGCTGCAACGTTCCACCCAACCATAGGCAAGTTGTGTTCATCAATCTCTGAACACAAATGCCACCCCCGAGTTGGGCATGATTCTTACAAGGAAAAGGGGACATTCACTCTTTCACAGCCAATTAATCATTTCATCTGAGCCATGCTAGTCCACAGCTAGGTTTATTAGGCTATGTTTGAACCCTGGAGGCTTACACTCAAGCTCAAGCCAAAGCAATGGATTTACCAACAGGATGGCCATGGGTTTGGGCTTTCCCCAAATCTTTTCCATCCAAAAACGAAATATGGGATGGGGAAAAACATTCACATGGAGGAAAACGTTTTCTCCCCAACTCTCTCAGCATTTAACAGAGAAACGGTCTCTATGGAACCCCAATTCCATTCCCCTTCTTCCCCACTGGTATACAATACAGAAATGCTCTTCTCAGCTGGGAGAATGAAGGAAAACACATCAAACATGGCTAGAAAACGCCCAGGTAGCTCCCAATTCGTGAGGGAGGAAGACTGGTGTTGACACCATATTTGAAATACTCAAAGAATCCCTAAAAGTTTGTCTAAAATACCCAAAAGAAGTAAATTTACTAAGGATGTGTTAAATGAAGGGTTATAATAAAAAATCAACAAAGCAAAAACTTACAAGCGCAATAGTCCGAAGGAAATTATTGAAAAGGTTAAATCTTGGCGAAGTTCCAATGGCGGAGATGACAAAGGAAAAGATCAATGGCTATTGTGGATCCCCGCACCGCCAAAAAGTTTGTTTGCAAACAATGGTGAGCGGTTACGGACATAATACCATGAGAATACGTGTCACATTGTTATTGCTCCGCATCTATGTGATAGTGGTATCGCAAACCACTAAAGCACCATGCGGAACCGCCAAAGGGTAATACGGGGAAAAATGGGCCTTAGCACGTGGCAGACGCAGAAAGCACAAGGAATGCCCCATATGTCGACGTTAATCGGATGGACAATATGCATTGGGAGAATATCTAGGGATGAGATTCATCCGCATCATGGAAAGTGCGCACTCCATAAAGGAAAGGGTGGTTGCAGTAAATAAACCACTCTAACAGGTGTCAGAAGATGATTGATCCACACACAGTTGAAACTAGAAAGGAAAACCATTATTGGGTTCGTGGATACCACCATGGGGAATAAAGAGGCACAGGATCTAACGGCTTAGATCACAAAAGCGTTCGATCAACGGTTGGAAATAAGGTACATTCAGAAAGCTGCAAAAAAGTTAAGAAAAAGAACCTATATAAAATCAAAGGGTTTTCAAAAAATGACATTTCGTCTATGTGTCATTGTTCTTGGGAGCTCTGAAGACTGGTGGAGATTGGCAGCTACAACAGAAGGATAAAGACGTGTCTGTACAGGTAGGGTCTGGTGACCTGGCTCACATATTTTAAAGGAAATTTGTTTTTAGAAACAATTTAAATGGAAACTGTGCATAATTTAGACGTTTTTAAAGCCAAAGAAGCCCTAGAAGACAGAGATGGGGACATTTACGATACCCTAATCAGGTTACCAGTCCCTGAGATCAAACTTAAATTGTCTAGGTTATTGGAAGATAATAACCTAGACAATTTAAGATAATAATTTCTTGCTTTTCAAACAAGCAACAGATATCCAGTATCTGTTCACACTTGGCCCATTCATAGTGAAGAACAAATACGCTGCTATTTATATAGAAAAATTATTGAAAGATATGGAATTTGAGACAGACATGGCTATCGAATATGATCCGTTAAACAGAATATCAAAATGGAGAACGGATCATCGCATCAAAGCGTTGAATCATTAGGTGATTGAGGGAATGTCCGATAGAGCAAATTGGTCTGATTATAAGGAAGAAATCATTCCAGATTCTCAAGATAAAGAAATGATATTGACAGGTACAACAACAGAGGCAGAAAGCACGATGAATACTGCTATGGTAGGGTTTAAAATGCCCATACAAGACATAGTCAACATTGAAAGTGAAGAAGCAGAAAAAGGAAAAAAGTTAAAAATGGAAGAGCAACAAGAGCTAATGGCAGTTTCAGAAAAGGAAGAAAAAGCCGAAGTCAAAATACCAGAGGTCATGGTAAATGAGTACAGTATTCAAGAAGCCCCGGTAGAAGAAGATGTAAATAAACCACACAATCTAATGGATGTTTTTAATGAGCACAGTCAAAATAAACACGAATCCTCTCAGAAAACCAGTCAGTTATTTCCAAAGGTTAGGAATATATCTAACACAGAAGTCAGTTTATTTACTAGCAGAAATGTTAAAGAAAACTCTCTAAAATTTTCAGTTGTTACCAAAGATAATATCTCAGAGATGAAAGTTGATCTGAAAAAAATCAATGCCCTAGATAAAATCTTATTACATAGACAAACTAGAGAAGTTATATACTCAGATTATTTGGAAGGGATCTTAAAGGTGGACAAGTTGAAAATTTTGGTAGACAAATTAAATAACCAGTTGAGACAAGAAAAACAAAAAATAAGTCTCGACAGCAGCAAATAAAAAGATTGCAAACAAATTTGATAAACAAAGAGGGAGATGCAGCAACAAATTTACTCAAAGAAAAGGATGATACAATTCAAACGTTAAGGCAGAAGCTGAAAATCCCAGACATTCTGCTTGTCCAAGGAGTCGAACTGACTATACTAGAAAAAGAAAAAGAAGAGCTGTCAAATGAAGTAAAAGATGTTACTGCAAAAATGTTGAAGCTCGCCGAAGAGAAAGTTCATTAGGAAAAAGAAAAGATTTGTTTGGAAGAGCAATTGGAAGAAATAAAGAAAAAGTTAGCAGAATTAGGTTAGGAACAGGTACATGCAGGTATAGGTGAAGATAAAGCTGGATTGGACAGTCTCTTACAAGCCATGTCCCAGATAAGTCTGAAAGATGTCGAGATTAAAGAATTGAAAATTGGAACACAGAAGCAAAAAGAAGAGAATGAGACAAAGGATAAGGAAATTAAAGCCTTGCAAACAAAGAATCAGGAATTGTCTGATAATAATAAAGGTTTGGCAGCTCATGTAACAGGACAAGTTGCAATGCAGGGTTGCAAGCATATGGTATGGGATCAAATTGTAAAGGAAGTTGAAAAATTGAGACCTTATCTTGATTATATGAGAATCAAAGAAAAAGTGGCCAAAGATGCTTTTGAAAGTTGCAGAGCAGTCAAAGAGAATCTAAACAGAAAGCCAAAGGAAATAGCACAAAGAGCAATAAATTTCCTAAATAGTTTAACTGAAGCAGATTTGACAACAATGAATATAATGAATAGAATTTCTGTCATTACATCGGCTAGAAGAATTTTGGGGAAGTATTCACATGTTTAAAATATTGAAGTTAAAGCTGGAGATATACGAGAGGAAGTAATAAGGTTTAAGAAGTGATTTGAAAAATTAATAAACAAAGGATTCCCTGCTTTTTGGGATGAAAAGCATGAATTAATTCCTCCAAATGAATATAAGAAATTATTGTTTGACATAAGAATGGATCACAAAAAATTTCAGCATTTGGATCATATGCTTATTGGAAAGATTTTAATGGATAAAATTGCAGACGACTTTGAAATTTTAAATATGTTGATCTCAACCTGTGAGAATATTCCTCTTGTTTCTTATGTAGGTCATCTTGAAATGCGAGTCTTGGTGAAGGAAATGACCAGTTATGATCTACCCACGGCCGACCAATGGAACTATGTGGATAAATATGGAAGGACGAGATAATCTGTTCATTCATGAAGATGCATTCAGAACTCTTGCCAAGTGGCAAAAATTATGTTTTTATTTTAAAAAAATTGTAATATTGTTTAAAGACAGTTATCTTTTGAGTTAAGACATTTTCAGTTACTAGTTAAAAGAAGCGGTTATGTCAAGCTTCTTTCGAATTTTGTATAAAATAAAATGAGAATCATTTTTGAAGGGGTTGGAAACTCTTTGAGAGACAATAAGTTTTGAAGTCAAATTTTGATAGAAAAATAAAGGGCCGTACAGTGGAAATACCTATTTCTTGAGACCAGAGATTCATGTGTTGATCATTTTTACAGTCTTTCTTTTCCCTTATCTCTATATGTGTATGTCTACTTTCTTTGTTATATCTTCCATCATGTTCTTCTTCTATGCTTAAATGAACGTTTGGAATAAATCGGGATTCATACTGGTTATGCCCCATTTGATCGCATTTAAGTATCCATTATTTCTCTAAAGTTGACAATGGATTCATCCTAGTTAGATGCCTGTTGTTGATGGACTGTCATTATTTCTTTCTATACCACCTGCAAAATCAAATTGACTGTGATATGGTTGCTATCTTGCGTCTGTGAAAATCTATTTGGTATAAATATCTTGCTGGCATGTTAAATATTTGAAAGTTGACTCCATTCCCAATGTTTCTTGTTTCCTTTTCAACCAAGTAAATCATTTTTGAGAAATTTGAGCGTGTTTCTATATACTTTTAGTCTTTACATATATCTTGTGAGAGAGCCCTCTCTGGTGGAAAAAATAGCTAAGTTTTCTACCTAAAGTGTGGTTTGAAATAAGTTACCTTAGGTGTTATTCTTTTACAACCGGGATAAAATATAAGTGCTAACCAAAATGTTAGAACTTATATTTTATCCCGGTTGTAAAAGAATAACACCTAAGGTAACTTATTTCAAACTAGACTTTAGGTAGAAAACTTAGCCATTTTTTTTCCTTACTGGTACTAGGTTAGCCAACCACTTAGAAAATCTCAAGGATACGATTATATTAGCATCAAAAATCTTTCTCACTTCTTTTTCCATTATGGGAAGCAACTTGGGATTTATTCTTCTCAACTTCTGTTTAAAAGGCTTTTCATCAAGTTTGATAGGAATTGTATGTTGTATAATAGAAACATCATATTCTTTTAGGTCTTCATAACTGCATCATCCCTAGACATGGATTTGTCTTAAATGGATCAAGGATTGCATCGTCTCTAGACATGGATTTGTCTTAAATGGATCAAGGACTGCATCGTCCCTAGACATGGATTTGTCTTAAATGGATCAAGGACTGCATCGTCCCTAGACATGGATTTGTCTTAAATGGATCAAGGACTGCATCGTCCTTAGACAAGGATTTGTCTTAAATGGATCAAGGACTGCATCATCCTTATACATGGATTTGTCTTAAAAGGATCAGGATTGATCATCCTAGGAATTGGATCTGGATTTCATCGTCCATAGACATGGGACTTGTTTTAAATTGATAATAATTAATCATCCTGTAAGTAAGATCTGGGTTGCATCGTCCATAGACATGAGAGATGTCTTAAAGTGAGCAGGATTGATCATCTTCGAATTGGATCGTGTGTAGATCGAGATGATCCAGATGTTGTAGATTGAGATGATCCAGATGTTGTAGATCATGATGATCTAGATGATGATGCTGCTGATGGTGATGGTCTAGATGACGATGCTGCTAATCGTGATGATCTAGATGATGATGCTATTGATCGTGATGATCTAGATGACGATGTTGTTGATCATGATGATCTAGATGACGATTTTGTTGATCGTGATGATCTATATGACAATGCTACTGATTGTGATGGTCTAGATGACGATGCTGTTGATCATGATGACGATGATGTTGATCAAAGTGATGATGTTGATGCTGTTATGATGATGATCAGTAGATCCAGATGATGAGGCTGTTGATCGAGAGATCCAGATGATGAAGCTGTTGATCGAGAGATCCAGATGATGATGTCACCATGGTTGTTCGAGTGCTGCAGAAGATGAAGACCCAGTACTGAAGATGTTGATGTTCTAGTAACTGTTTGAGTTACTTATGATGATGTATGAAGAAAGCTTCCAATGATTTATAGATGTATCATGTACCATGTAGTTGATGACTCCTTGCTCCTGCAGATGTTGTTATAATATCCTTCTCGTTAAGGGGGAGTGTTGAAATATTGTAACTTCCAAGAATATTATATTTGTATTTTATTATTCTAGAGATGGTACATTCCTCCGTAGTGACCTTATTGTATATTCGAAGATGTTTATTCCTCTGAGAGAATGTGGTAAATAGGGTTATTAGATCTCCCATGTGAGGTCGGCCCTGAGTTTACTATTTGGGGGTTATTAGACTCTCCTGGGAGAGGTTGGCCCCATTAGGGTAAAAGGTCAGTCGGGAGATGAGTATAAGTAGAGGAGGATGTTACTCACTTATCTCATTCATTCATCACTCGGAAAGTAGCGCACAAGTGAGAGAGAGGTCTGCATAGGAAGAGGAGGAGGAGCTCTTGTTTGGTTTCTACATCTTGTATTGGTTGATCATCTATATTGAGGAAATCTTTGCTGGGTTTTCTACCCCATGATGGTTTCCCAGGGTAAATCTTTGTTTATCTTGTGATTGTGTTTCTTTCAGTGATCTTGCTAGTCAAATTAGTATAAAATTAACACCTTTATGGATGGGTTTCTTCTCTTTGTTGAATCCAAATATTCATACTTGAGCTCCAATCCAATCCTATAGTAAAAATAATCTTTCAAAGAAATTGCCTTACCAGTATCTTCCCCCAAGGCTATATACTCCTGATAGTGGCGGGCCAAGTTTTCAATTTTAGATATCATCTCTGCCAAATATTTCTTAGGATTAGCCATCGATGGTTCATCCAATTGTTATTCACTATACATCTGGTCACAAATGTAACAATCCCCATCTCTTTGTAGGCATCCATCAGTGTAAATGATTTCTTCTTCCTCATATAACTCAGTGCCTTCATCTTCCATGGCTATAACTAGTTCCATAGCTACAACTTGGAAATAGACTTGAGACCTTTGTTCCAATGAGAGTTACTTTCCATAGGATGAGCCAAGAAAATTTCTCTAATAGAAATCTAATATCCCTGATCTGATCTCAGAGGATATCAACTCAAATTCAAACTTTAAAAAAGAAATTTTGCAACTAGAAACTAGTTCTCAAAACTAGTGAAGAAGAAACTAGTCTAGGTCATTGATTAAGCCAGCCAAAGCTTTATAGATGAACACTTTCTGATCTGAAAAAATTATTGGGGAGTGTGCATCATCAAGTAAATCATCATCAATTCCAACTTCATATTCCTAAGCACAATGTACTTGGGCCATTTATTCTTCAACAACAACATTCACTGAAGTCTACACAAGGATTCCTGGGCACACCAACATATGCATACTAAAATCATTCACTTACACTTGAAATCAACCATAGGTGGATAAAAGGTCATTAGCCCCCCAATTTGATGATAGACGATAGTTTCTAAGAGTTTGGGAGGTTTTGGATGAGTTTGGAGGCAAAAGAAGGAAGAGAGTTAGATTGGACTACTCAACTAGTTTGTTTCTAGGCTCTCCCAAACATAATGAGAGGGATACAAATTATTAGAAAGAGGCTTGTATGGTATTCAACAATGTATTAGGAAATTAAAATGACTAACATAACAGAAATTGAGCATTGCAAGAACTTAATTTTAATTAAACATTTTGAAAAACTAGTCAAATAAAAGGGCAGAATGAGCTAGACTTGAGAAAAATGGACTCAAACAACCTATAAGGATATCGAATTATTCTTCTGATAATTAATGTGACTTAGACATGTAATTAAAAGTAGCATAAAATAATAACTTGGCTGATTAATATATGAATTAAAGAGATATAGCATCAAACTGCATAGAGAGTCATTATTCTTGAATTATTACAATGGTGGTAAGAAAAATGTTATAGAAAAGAATGAGAAGGGGAGGTATAATCAATGAATATTATCTGTAGGATGAAAATGAGCTGCTATATTCTCATGGGAGGAGCACTGAACTTCTTTGGCTTCTTGCAAGCTCTCCAATTGATCTCTCTCTCTCTCTTCTCTCTCTCTCTCTCTCAATTAAACTCCTCAAAACCACATCAAACCAGCTTGGATCTCTGCATCAACTTATTGAAGGATTGATCTTCACATAAAATGGTTGGATCAGATCTGCAAATAGGTATCAATGGATGCACTAGATCATGTGCATAATACTGGAACAAGAATTATGGGGCACGCATATCCCATAGGTGGCTAAGGGTGCATCGCCAAATCCTACAGAAGCTTGAGCTTACTCTCACACAATTCATAAAATATCAAAAGATGTGAATGTGGTGCACCCTCCTTATTCTATAGATTGGGTGAATTGTTGATCAATTTAACCTCCTTGGCCTCATTCAATGCAGCTTAGTTGAATGATTTGACACTTTCCTACTTTTCCACTAACTAGATTTTCTTCTCTTTTGGAAACTGCGCCCTCCTAGTTTTTCTAGGGATGTTTCCCTCTTTTTACAATTGGCTAGATTTTGTTATTTTTGGAAAATGCACCCTCCTTAGATTTTATGTATGTTTCCTTATTTTTACAACTGGATAGATTTTTTATTTTTGGGAACTACACCCTCCTTAGCTTTCAGGAAGTTTCTACTTTTCCTCACTTGCTTGTTTTGTACACTTGTCTGCTTTATGCACTGCTTTTGTCAATTTCCTTCTTTTTTTGCTTGACACCTTGATTTGTGTTGCTTTCCTCTAGTTTCTTCTTTGGTGTGACAACTCATAAGGTTATCCTTATCTCCCCATGTGCCCTCATGGGGCCCTTGTCATCATCCAACTCATCAACACATGTAATTAATAATTAAATATAAAAATAATCATTACATCACTTCTAATTTAATTAATTAAAACAACTATAGGCTAAATTATTCCTCGTTAATAAATGCCTATGCCAATGTTATCCCCCTTTATTAATTAATTCATTGATCTTCACTAGGATCCATGGGGGTCTGGTGGGTTCTTGGATGCTCCTTAGTGCTGGAAAAATGGGGGCATGCCAATCTTCTTAGGATGAGGAAGTATTTCCAAGTCCAAGACTACTCCAGGAACATGAATGGAAGAGCATCTATATGGTGGGATCATTTTAGGAAATTGAAGAAGAACAATGAAAGGAAAACTATGTGGAATCAAATCAAGAAGTACTTCAAGCAAAAGTACCTCTCTAATAGGTACTATGACGAAATATTCAAAGATTTCCATGAGTTCAAATTGGGACAAATGACAATGGAGGAATATTCCAATAAATTCTTTAAGTTGTTGAGGTATGTCAAGTATATCAGAAATGATAAGGTCAAAATTCTTTTCTTTCTTAGGGGATTTCCTAAGTCATACAAGGACATAATTGAGTTTGATGAACCTCAAAATCTAGATGAAACCATAAGGAAGGCCAAGTACTACTATGATCAAAGCAAAGGAAGACCGGGATTCCATAAGGTATGGAAGGACACGAATAAGGAGATTTTTTACCAAAGAAAGAGGGGTTTCGTGCTTCCTCATTTTAGAAATCAACAAAGGTAGTCAACACAATGTATAAATAAACTAGCTAGAATGATGGGAGACAAGCCATGAGAACCAAGAGAGATTCTTCAATGTTGGGGATGTGGAGAGGACTATTTTCTTAGAAAACTATCCACATCGAAATGGGCGTTCCAAGTATGTTCACAACATCCAAGAGGCTAAAATTGTGTGTCAGGTGGGAATGACCATCCCTAGAATCTATGCAACACTAGAGGACCACGAATTAGACCATCAACCAGTTGTAGTTGAGTTTTAAGGTGAGATTGCTAACCAATCTATTTCTATTTCAAATGACCATAGATCTATGCACAATTATATCACTCCTAAAGTTGTTGAGAATTGTGCTTTTAATAAAACAAAGCATAGTAAATCATGGTTGTTTCAACTATCCACTGGAACCAAGAGAAAATTTAGTCAAATGGTGGAGAAATGTCCATTAGAAATGGAAGGTCTCTTCACATGGGAAAATACATAATATTTTTCCACTTGATTCTTATGATGTTTTCGTAGGAATGGATTGATTGGAAGTGCATAAAGTGAAACTTGATTGCTACAACAAGACCTTTGAATGCATTGATGGAGAAGGAAACCAAAGGATAGTAAATGGCACTCCAAAGGTTGTTTCATTAGACAAATTTCAGCCTTGCAACTAAAACATTTCTTTAGAAAATGATGCCAATTGTATGCATCTCATGTATAGGATATAACAGAAAATGAAATTCCCAAGTTGGAGGACTATCGAGTCTTGCAAGAATTTAGGGATGTGTTTTACAACGAAGTGCAAGGACTTCCTCTAAACAAGGACATTGATTTCACAATTGATCTTTTTCTAAGATCCACACTAGTTCCTAAGACACCTTACATAATGAGTACACCAGAACTGCTAGAGCTAAAAGTGTGATTGTAAGAGTTGTTGGAAAAGAAATATACCAAACCAAATGTTTCCCCAAGGGGAGAACCCATGCTATTTGTGAAGAAGAAGGTTGGAACACTCAGGTTATGTATAAATAACAAGTAACTAAACAATGTGACAACAAAAAACAAGTACCTTTACCTCCAATAGTACATTTGGACCAAATTCTGACTAAAGGATTGTGATAGTATAGACTAAATCGACTGTATTGTTGGAAAATTCTAGAGAAAATGTTAAAATTTTTAATTGTTTTCCTATTCTCTTCGATATCATTGGTCTTGCGAAGAAACAATCTCCTGTTGTTGCTACTGTGACATTATATAATATTTTGTCGCAATAGCGACGATACATAACAATGTGTCTCAATTGCGACGTTATGGCTGAGTGTGTCGCAATTGCGATGAAACCAAAAATTGCTAGTCCCTTTTCAAATGGTCTTCCATGGTTTGAGGAAGTCAACATTGACTTGGTCAACTTTCATCGAAATTCCAACGGCTTAAAAATTATAAATATCCTCCATTTTAATGATGTTGCGACAATTTTTCTATAACGACAACGGTTCAGAAAGGGTGTAAGGTATTCTTGTCAAGCAAAAAGTGGATTTTTTTATTAACATCACTGTATTTTTGTGAGAAGAATGTCAGAAAATATTTGAGTGGGGAAAGAAATGAAGAGGGTGAAAAGGGTGAGAGTAGATGTTTTTTCCCTTGCAATAGTTGTTTTATGAGACGTCCCATGAGAATTTTAATAACAACAACTAGAAAACATTGGAGGAAATATTGTAACATGGATGAGGATTGAATGAATATCATCCCATGGTAATTAGATATGTATATATTCATTATATTTATTAATATTGATTGTATTTGTAAAATTTTATATTGTTTTAGTATTTGTTATACATGTACTAATTTTTCATGATTGATTGTAATTATAAAGTTAGAGTTGCCCTCTAACTTTCTGCAGAATGCCCCAAGTAGTAGTAGAAATGATGTTGTACAAGTTGAGTAACATCAAGAGAATAATTAAGATCAAGTTAATGATCCAATGGAAGTAGATGAAGACCATAACATAGTTGAAGATGATGGGACAAATCAAATGATCCAATACTTGTTCGGTCGGCTAGATGGGGATGGAGATAGTGATGGTATTTATGATGAACCTTTGATGAAAAGGAAAATAAACGACAAATATCAGGGATCATAGGGTGTCTACATGCGATCATAAATGCCAACAAATCACTCACATTATCGTTAATTAAAATACCATAACCTAACCTAGACCATTGTATTATGACTTTATGACAACATTTATTGTATCATGATTACATTGCTATAAATTGAACCTATGTACATAATATGGCCAATATATTTTAACACAGGTCTGCATTTGAATGTATAAAATAGAAACTTGAAAGAATGCACATAACAAATATCAGGGATGATAGGGTGGTGTCTATGTAGGATCAGATGATGTGAATGGAAAGAATTCTCCAAACCGTATTTTGTTTCTTACCATGTATATATATGTTGGTAATAATAGTAGAGTAGCTGAAGGTATTCAGGATATTATTTTGCATACTTCTCATTGTATGTGGTTAGAATGTTCTAGGCCACAAATGGGGATTATGTTGTGTAGACAGATCCGGTATCAACTCCTTCACATTGATTCATTGCAATTATTGAGATAATTGAATGTTTCTACAAGGTAAGTTATTGTTCTATTTTAGATATGTTTTAATTGCTTATCATTTAACACGAGTCTTTTTACTCTTCTTTTGTTTGACCCAAAGAGGAAAAATTGCATCTCGATTCTCAAGCACGAAAGAACAACATGGTTAGCACTATATTCTTAGTAGGTACTCTTTATACATGCGGGAAGTAATATTAATTTTATTGTGGTTTAGGTGATTGGGAAACCTTTTTCCTAGACCTTGTATGATAGTCCTCTACATTCTCCTTGGGAATAGTGGGATAAATTACAAGTTTTTAGATAAACTTTGTTGATGCATTTAAGAAGCATTATCAATTTTTGAGGTTAAAATTCCCAATAGATATGTGAGAATGATTTGATTTGGATCTTAGTACCTTTGTGTTGTTATTCAATACAAATGAGAATAAGCACCACACATGATCATTTTTAATGAATGTTGTTTAAAATTTATTGAAGTTCTTCTAAAAAACAAGTACTACTTCTCACTCTGTCATTTTGTAGGGAACTGGAAGTAGTGATGAAGAAGAGATTGATAAACTTGCAGATGATGACCAGTATGATATCGAGGACTCAGATGACTAGTATGATATCGAGGACTCATTTATAGATGATACATAACTAGTACGTATTGATTTCATCCCATACAAAATTTAGAAAGTTTGTTGTTTCTTATATGTAGTAATAGAAACATAGTTATCTTGCTTTTTATTATGATTACTTTTTTATTATATTCGAGATAAATTAATTTTCCAAGCAATTTCCAAATTAGCTCCCTCTCTAGGCAAGCAAATTCAATATATATGCTTTATTAACCCTAGACTAGATAAATTCTCTCTCTTTTCTATGCATATTCTTATTGTTCCTATCTTTTATGCAACTAAAACGACTTTAAATGTTGTCTGGCCATCCACGAGTCTCTTAGGTTTTCTCCCTTCAAGCTGATAGGGCCAACCAAGAGAGTTACTTTTTTCCAATGAGACCTATCCCTACAATACCCAATCAACTCCACAATGGTTAAAAATATGTTTATTGGTTCCTTCTTTTGGCATATTAAAAATACACAATATTAAAAATAATTTATATTTTACTCTCGTTAACATAATAAATAAATATATACAACTATATTTCCTAAAACCAAGAGAGCATGTAATAATAATTGTCATAAATCCATTGGCTTAGGGGTATATCTCATCATTCTACACTAGAGGAGGAAGGTTAATATTAGGATCTTGGTTTTTCCTTTATACTTTTTGGTTTGGAGAGTTTAGGTTGTGATTTTCAAATTCAAGTTTTTCAGGATTAAGATTTCATATTTTGCAATGAAAACAAAACAAGATAGACAAAAATCCTTTGTTTGGCAAGTAAAATGTTTTCATTAAATAGAAAATAAGGTTTAGTTAATAATAAAAAACAAACCAATTTTTTTTCTGTAAAATAAGGAAAAATAAATATATAAACAACATTGCTCACAACAAATGAATTTTGTCTTCATCCTTCTCAACGAATGATCATTGTGTGATGCTTATCAAATTGTGTAATTCTATGCATTGAACATGACTCATCGTGATAGTTGAGGGGCAAGGGAGTGTTGTTCTCAATAATAACCTCTCTATTTTTCTTCCCTTGGGTTTTGAATGAGTGAGATTTGTTTCCCTTGGGATTTGTTTAATAATGAGATTTTCCTCCCATGGGCTATGAATAAATGAGAAAAATTTATGACATAGGTTGTTTTTTTCATGAACATGTAAGACACAACACATGACACATATACATTATAGCTTGTACTTTTAATACCTAGTTGTTGTTATGGTATTAGGATCAACATCCAAGATGTTATAGTTTCAAATAATAAGGATGTATTGCAAAATTCCATAACAGAATAAATTAGTGGCCTCAACTCCATTTTGAGGTTACAATGTACTCTTCTTCTAAAGGAATCTTGGTTGTGTGATTGGAGCTCTTTGTTGATTAGTACACACTCTTTCATTATATACATCTTCCTCGAATCATTCTCAACTTTAACTGCTTTATGACATTTTTCATGTCACCTATAAAGAATGTTTAGGTGAATTTTTTTGAGAATTCAACTTTCAATTTTAATCACTTGCTTATGCTCATTGATGAAAACCTATGTCTACTTCACTAGTCTCGGAAAAGTTTCATGTGAAGAATTTGGATTTCCTCAAGACTATGATTTTGAAGAACGACTCTCTATTTTAATCTTGTCAAAGCCTCGTCATCTTCAATATATTGTTATAAACTTTAGTAATTATTTTTGCATTCCTACCAAATCACTTAAAAATATTATTCATATAATATTTGTTTGGCACCATTTGTTTTCCTCCCACATAACAATCATGGTGTGTATCACTTTTTTAGATATTCTATTATGTATCCAACAGCCTCGCAATTGTAAAAGGATGTTATTTCATTACGTGATTGTTATAGGTTACACTTATAGTATTATGTCCCTAAGTAATGGCTTATAACCAAACCACACTTGGAGGGTCATGGCTCTATATTTTTTTAAAAAACTATTTACATTGTCACACTTGTGACGAATATAATCATTGATGATATAGCCAAAGCATTAGACTTGTAGTCCATAAGGGACAGTATGGACGTCTCATTAAATGTTTGCATTGTCGCACTTGTGATGCATACAACCGTCGTTGGCATAGCCAAAGCTTTGGAGAATTAAAGGATTCCAACGACGAGGACGTCGCAATAACAATGCCTTACCTTCACAATTGGGACTCCTCATCGTCACAATGGCGACTCCCTCTTGTAACAATTGCGACTCCCGCCTGTCAGAGTTGCGAGTCTCTGTCGTCGCACTTATGACTCCCTTCCATCGCAATTTGGAGTCCTTGTCATTGCAATTGCGATTCCTTCCCATCGAACTTGCGAGTCCGTTTCGTCGCACTTGCAACTCCCTTCCGTCGCACTTGCAACTTCCTTCTGTCGTACTTGCAACTCCCTTCCGTCACAATAATGACGCCTCGTCGTCGATATACCAACGATAGTAAGTGGAATTTCGATAAAAAGCATAACATATATGTAGTCACATGACTAACGTGCAAAACGTCGTAGGCTATTGCATCACACTTACAATGACGGGAAATGCACTTGAAGAGCCAGTTATTGGAGGTCATGTGTCTCCATTTAACGTCATAGGTACGATGCTCTATACATCGACGGAATTGCGACGGCATGTCAAACGACATTTCGGACAACCATGTTTTGTCATTATCCCAACGGTTGTAAGCCAGAAGTGAGACAAAAAGGCTGTTAGAATTTGGTCCAAATGTACTAGTGCTCAAATTGATGATCTCTTTGATAAAATGAGAGGGGGAAAGGTATTTTCAGATATTGAATTGATTTATGGTTACCATCAATTGAGGAACAAGCAAGAATACATCCATAAGAAAGCCTTTATGAGTTTGTAGTGGTGCAATTTGGACTCACAAATGCACATGCTACATTCATGTGTATCATGAAAAGTGCTTTCAGGAAGTATTTGGATAATTTTGTTCTTGTCTTTCTAGATGAAATTCTTATTAATCCTAAGAATGAAGAGGAACATGAAGAGCACTTGAGAAGTGCTTTACAAGTTTTAAGGGAGCATAATTTGTATGCAAATATGAGCAAGTGTGACTTTTATCAAAATCAAATTCATTATTGGGTCACATTATTTCAAAGGAAGGAATACTGGTTGACGCAGAAAATATTGAAGCCATTATGAATTGTTCATTGCCAAAGAATGCAACCAATGTGAGATATTGTATTGGTCTTGTTGGTTATTATAGGAGGTTCATTGAAGCATTCTCCAAGGTTGCACACCCCATCACTTTTTGAAAAATAATGGAATACAATTTGAGTGGACATCGAAATGGGACAGAAGTTTTCAATTGTTGAAGAAGCTTCTTACAAGTGCTCCAATTCTAAAAATTGAAAACCCGAAAAATGATTTCATGGTGTGTATCGATGCATGTAAAAATGGAATTGGAGGATTTTTATGAAATAAAATCATGTGGTATGTTCTGAGTCAAGAAAGTTGAAATAACATGAAAAGAATTATGCTACCCATGATTTAGATCTTGCTTCCATAGTGCATGCATTGAAAATGTGGAGGCACTATTTAATGGGAAGTAAATTCGACTTTAAAATAGACCACTTTGGTCTAAAATATTTCTTTGAGCATCCAACATTAAATGCCAGTAAAGCTAGATGGATGGAGTTTTATGTGAACTTGAGTTTTAGATCAAACACATAAAATGGAAGGTAAATAAATTGGTTGATGCACTCAACAAAAAGATGCATGCAATGCATTGGGCAACCATTAGAAATTTCCAATCAGATTTGAGGCAAACAATTGTTGACTCTCTTGCTGAAGATGAGCAATATGTGCAAATAAAAGATAAATACGACAATATAATTTAGAAAAGAGGTATGAATGTTATCAATTGGAGGATGATGGACTTCTTACCTATAAAAATAGATTGTATATTCTTAATAGTGGGAATTTCGAGAAAGATTGGTATGGATGATTTCATGCAATGTCATATTCCAGTCACCCAGGATACAAGAAAACAATTGTTATAGCAAGGAAGCAATATTTTTGGCCAGGAATGAAGAAATATTTCAAAATGTATGAAATGTCGATAAATGAAGGTTGAGAGTCAACAACCAACAAGTTTATTGCATCCATTTCCAATTCTGGAATGGAAATGGGGAGTCATAATCATGGATTTTATTACCGGATTGCAAATTACTACACTAAAGCATGATTCCATCATGGTTGTGATGGATAAATTGTCTAAGGCAATGGATTTTACTCTTGTTAAATGTACTTACAAAAATGATGAGATAGCAATAATATTCATGAGATAAATATTCAAATTGCATGGGTTACCCAAAACAATTGTATCCAACCATGATACAAAATTTACTTCTAACTTCTAGAAAAGTCTATTAACGGATTTTTGTACACAACTAAACTTTAGAACTGCCTACCATCCACACACAAATGTGTAAACAGAAAGAGTAAATCATGTGCTGGAATACATGCTTCGCATGTCTGTGATGGAAAAACCATCCAAGTGGGAAAATTATATACACTTGGTAGAATTTGCATATAAAAATGGGCAACAAGCATCACTGTGAATGAGTCCATTTGAAGCTTTGTATGGAAAAAGGTGTAGGACACCAATGACTTGGGATAATCTAGTGAACAAAATAGTATTTGGGCCAAAAATGATTAAGGAAATGGAATAAGAGGTTTCCAATATTAGGTACATGAATTTAAAGACAACCCAATATAGACATAAAAACTATGCATATAAGAATATAGTGCATAAGGAATTTAATGGTAGGGATCATGTTTACGTTAGAGTGAGGCTAAGGAAAAGTTCCTTGAATCTTGGAAGTTGCGCCAAGCTATCACCAAGATATTGTGGGACATTTGAAGTGCTTGAAGGACTAGAGATCATAATGTTTTTCATGTTTCTTTGCTTAAGAAATATGTACATGATCCTAATCATGTGATTGATTGGAATGTGATCTAGGTGGAACTTGAGGGAAAGTTCCAAACAAAGCCACTATGCATCCTCGGCAAGAAGGTAACATTGCTTTGGAACTGGTCTATCAAATAGGTAAAGGTGCAATGGAATCACTTTGGTCCCAATGAGGCTAAGTGGGAGCTGGAGGATGCCATGAGAGAGGAGTAACCTTTTTTGTTCTGATTTTGAGAAAACACCAAGTATGATTTTATTCCAATAGGAGGTGATTGTAATCCCCCAGTTTTGACTTGGAATATATTAAATCAAGTTGTGTAAATGATATAAATGTGCTAGTATGGATTCCTAGTGAGGAGCTCAAGGCCAAGGTTTGACTAGTGAATGGCTAGGCATGTATAATGTACACATTTTTTTATGGACCGTGTGGTTGGATTATCATGCAAATTCGAATAATGCTATGGAAATATTCTATTGGAAAATAATAAAATGGTTCATAATGCTTGTGTATAGAGCACTAAAGGGATATGTTTCCACTAGAGGGGAAGAGGAAAGGGGGCCTATGGGAGATTAAATAATCTATTTCCAAGTCTCAACCTTAGAACTCACCCAATTACTAGCATTTTCCTTAAATGAGCCAATTACTTCCCTTTTACTATTTTGTCCAATCATTGAATGCATGTGTGAGGTTGGTGAGGAAAGTATTCTCATGTAGTTATGGATTCATGGGATAAATATATTTTTATGACTTTTGTAAGATTTCTCTCTTCTAAGGTCACAATTTATGCCATTTTTCTTTTCCACCATCCTCTCATATCCTTTGGAGTCTATCATCCACTATTCATTATGCAATTTTTGGTACAAAAGTTTTTACATTTCCCAAAATTCTTCCTTTTCTTATCAGTTCGATTGTTATTATCCATTTACCAAACTATGCATAGCCAAAAATTCAAATTTGGAAATAGAGATGTAGATTTCAGCGAAAAATAGATGTTTGTAGGTGAGCATAGAGGTTGGAAAGCTAAGAACCTTTAATGATAGATATTTTATACTTCTTCATTCTTAAGAAGCCATGAATTAGTACTGCAATAGGTTCTCCAACAACATACAGTAGATTGGACTCTTACAACACACACTAGTAAGCACTGTAAGGGTTGGATTTCCTAAGGGAACTATGGATTAGTGAAGGGAAATGGATTCATTGTGTTGTGTGGGGTAGTTGGAAGGATTTCCATGGCTGTGATAGATAAGTTAGATTCTTGTAGAGGTTTGGATGAGCATAAGTTAGATTCTTGTAGATGTTTGGATGAGCATATGGCTAAGCATTGAGAGAATAATGGTTTTTGGATTGAGAGAGAGAGAGAATCCTATAGGTGTTTCCTTCACCTTGGTGGCCTCATAGCTCAACTTGGGGTTGTCCTCTCAATAGAAAGAGTATATGATAGATATAGTTCCTACGATTGGGTGGAAAATTGCTCTTACACAACCATTTGTTTAAATATTCTTTGTTTAAACATAAGCATTTTCCTTGTAATTGAATGTGCAATGATTTTATTTTATGCTCGTGATGAATATGCATGTATATGCATGATGCCTATGTGGATATAATTTATTTCTATTGTGTTTTCCACTTATGCATCTGCACACACATTTCATCGTTTATGAATTTGTAATATGGCCATGGGGAAAAATCTTTAAGCTCGAAATTCATAAATATCCCCCTCTATTGATCATAATGATGGATGGGGACATGATAATTGTATATATAAAATCTTGTCTAAATTGATAGCATTTAGAATAAATTTTTTCCTATCCAAGATAATTTATGTAGAACAATTTGGATTTCTTAAAGGGAGGTTTATTCATGAGGTAGTGGAATCTATAAAGGAAACCCTCCATACAATAAAAAAAAAGAAGTGCCCCATGGTGGTAATGAAAACTAACTTGTTTAAAGCATATAATCGATCATGTTGGATATACCTGAGACTATTATAAATCCACATTGGCTTAAATATTCAGGTAATGGAGTGGATCATGGGAGGTGTGATGTCCATGACATTGCAGTCTCTATCAATGATGCAACTTTCCCCTTTTTAAATCCCACTCAAGAGCTATGATAAGGGTTCCCCTTGCCACCTTATCTATTCTTACGGGTAGCTTAGGGTTTGAATAGGGAAATTCATGGAAGCAATGAGAGATGGACAATTGATGGGTGTTAATGTTGGAAGAATATAATACATCACTCATATCATGTTCATGGATGATGTGCTACTCTTTGGACAAGGATCAGTTTGTGAGGAAAAAAGTTATAAAGACATACTAGATCTCTCTTGATTGACAAGAGGCATGGAGGTCAATTTTATGAAATCTTCTCTAAGTTTCAATGAAATATTAGATGAGGTTTCAGAAAGGATTACGCATATTATTCCATTTTGAGTGGTACAACTGATAGTTGGGCTAAAATACCTTAGCTTCATTCTCAAACCAAATGGATATTGTAACAACAATTGGAAATGGTTATTGGGGAATATTCAAGTCCAAATTAAATTATGGTTTCATAGATGGCTATCTAGGGGAAGTCAGTTTACTCTTTTGAAATCGGTACTAGAATAAATTCCAGTATATTGGATGCTTCTATCCCACATCCCAAAAGGAGTATTAGACAAAATAAGAAGGATCTGCTTCAAGTTCTTGTGGAAAGGAAATAGGGATAAATTTGGGTACCACTTGGTGAGATGAAAACAAATTGCAAGTCCAAAGGAAAAAGGAGGATTGGGGTTAAAATAGTTAGTTCCTTTTAGTCAATCTTTAGCATCCAAAAGCTTGCGGAATCTCATATTTAATGATGGTATTTGGATGTGAATCATCACCTTGAAGTATTTAGCTTCTTCGACTATCATGGATTGGATACAATCACCATAAAAGAAATATAAAATGCATCCAACCAATGGAAGACACTAGTCCTTTCCTTCCCACTACTTGATGTTTATTTGAATTGGAAAATTGGTGATGGCAATCATATTTGGCTTAGGGAAGATGCAATAATGGGATGCAACAATAATGTATTTGTGCTTGAAGAAGTGATTCAACAATTGAGAGTGTGAGGGTTGAATATACTTAATAAGATGATAGTAGAGGATCAGACCAACATTTGGCACCAAGGGTGGATGAATGCACAAGACGTAGAGTTAAAAGGAGAAGATATAGCTCATTGGGATAACTTTAGATCCTCACTTCAAAGGGGTCACATTCACATAAAAGAAGAAGCCAACGAGTTAGTCCGGAATAGGAACAAAGATGGTGGTTACTACATTGTTGAGCTAGGCCATGAGGTAGCTCTAAATCTTGACAATGAGGATGCACAGTGGTGGTGGGTCAAAATATGGAAAGTTCGCGTCCCTAAGAAAACAAAACTATTGATGTGGATCACTCTGAAGGGTAAGATACCTACTTGGAACTATATACAGGGTAAAAATAAATAAGGGATGAGTATCTATTATCTCCATAAAAACAATGTTGAAACTATATCTCATATTTTTATCACATGCCCTTTTTTTCCCATAATTGGATTCGTATTGATTGTTGGATGGGATTTAATGATATTTGGAACAAATCTACTGTCGAGGAAGGAATGAAAGAATGGTTCAATAGTTCAAATATAAAAAATTATTGCTCAATTCCTTTCCTCACCCCGTGGGGAATCTAGATAGCACACAACTCTAGCCTATTTCAATACCATCCGTTGATTACTACTCGTGTTTTGACTTAGATAATAGGTATCACTCAAAATTATCTTAAGGAAGTTGTGTCGTAGAGGTGAAGGGTAGTAGGTGAGTTGATTTGTGACAAGTCAATACCATGTGAATTTTTTAATGATGCTAGCGAGGAGAAGGACCCTCAGGGAGGAAAAGGGTGGATCCTTCACATCCAGGATAACCATCATTTGTAATTATGTGCAAGAGTAGGAATTGCTTTCAACAATAGAGAAGAGCTCCTCACTTTGAAAGTATTATTGAACCTATCCTTGTCAATACACATCATGTGGCTTCAAATTTTTGGAGACTAATCCTTTGCAGTAAATTGTATAATAGGGGAGAAAATAGTCCATGATATCACTCTCTTGATGCTCATAGATTAGCTGAAGGAGATAGATGGGAGATTGTCACAAGTCACCTTCAACCATATTTATTGAGATTTGAGCCAAGAAGTCAATTCACTATCAAAGAAGTGTTTGACAAAAGATACATGGATATTGTTCATTAAGGAGATTTTGAATGGAATTAGCAATGAATTTACTCTAAACTTGTGATTCAAACAAAAATTATTTATGAATTAATGGTTTTTTTTTATAGGAATTATTAAAAGACAATGATTATAAAGATATGTAAACATGTAAAAGAGATATAGCCTCAAGATGGTGATATGTATGTGAACATTTTTATAGAAGGTTTTCTTTTCATAAGGGAATCTTTTTTATTATTAAAAAATGTACTTAATATTCTACTATAAATAAAAATTATAATTTTTCTTAAAAAAATAATTTATTAAATTAAAAAAATATAAAATCATTATTAAAAAAAATATTTTTAAAAATTATTATAATAAAACAATTACCATTAATTGTTAGAAAAAACTATTAAAATATGAGAAGTATCAAACAAATACTCACTTTTCAATGATTTAAAAAAAATGTATAATATGAATAATGTTGTACGTATTTTATCAAACAAATACTCAAATACTCATTTATTAATGATTTTGAAAAAATATATAATGTGAATAATGTTGTACATGTTTTAAAAGATATACATTGCCCCTCGTGAAAACATGAGGACATAATGTATCATATGAATAATGTTGTACATATTTTTTTATTGTTTTGGAGGATATACATTCCTCCTCGTGAAAACATAACTATCATCATATCATAACGCCCTTCACAAATAGAAAAAGTTCATGAAAACATAAATTATATGAGTGGAATCATAAGGCCCTTTATAAATAAGAAAGGTTCATTTTACTAGAATTAACCATATAACTTTTTACAAATAAGGAAAGATCATTACACCAAAATTCACGAAATAATTAATCTTCCTTTTTTAAGCAGTCACAATATTTTTTTATGAATTCTTCTCGATCATGTAAATGGCATCATAAAGCCCTTTACAAATAAGAAAATAGGAAAAGTACTTTTTTTATTATGACTTCTTCTATCGCTAGATGTAAATGGCATCATAAAGCCCTTTACAAATAAGAAAATAGGAAAAGTTCATAACAAACCTATCATATAAATGACATCCGAAAGGCCTTTACAAATAGGAAAGGTTCATTGCATCAGAATTCACTATATAACCTTTCACAAATAGGAAAAGTTCATTGCACCAAGATTCACCAAATAACCAATCTTCATTTTTTTGAAGTACTTGCAAGTACTTTTGTATGATTTCTTCTGCACTTATGGAAATTGTTATCACTTGTACGAGATCCATGTTTTCCATCTCAACCATTTTAAAGTCTTCCACTATCTCTGGACAACCATAAACTCTTATTCTAGTTCCCAAATCCAAGTAAGTCTTTGGCAACATCTTCAATTTTGGACAATCCATTATAGTAAATATTTCAAGGAAAGGCATTGCATCTGGTAACTCAACTAAATTTTGTAACCCCACCAATGAAAATATCCTCAATAAAGGAAATGCTTCTTCTTCATATTTGGGAAAGTCCCTTACCTTCTGACAAAGAATAATCTCCAAGTGCCTTAAATTTTGGAGCTTGTGTAAATTTTGAAGATCTTCCAACCTTTGACACTCATAAAATTTAAGGTAACTCAAATTCTTTAAGCTGCATACTTCATTCCTCATTTTGATCTCCATTTTAGTAAAATTACAGCATTTTAATGAAAGGCTTCTCAACTTGGACATGTTATTTATGTCCAGGGTAAGACATTCCATGTTTGGTAATATCAAGAGGAGGCTGTCCATTTCGGCCATACTGCCTAGTATACTAAGCTCGCTGATGGCTTCCGAGTCGTTCTGTAGAGCCAACTGTTTAAGTTGTACCAAATCGCCTAAACTCTCCATAGAGGCCACACTTTTGCATCTATTCCTCGTAGGTTTTGTCCACAGGCTGCATCCATCCATATACAAGTATTGCAAAGACAAGAGACCCGAGATGCTGTAAGGCAGATTCTGCAAATATTTGCATCCACGAAGGCCCAGATACCTGAGGGATCTCAACATATGAATGTCAGATGGTAATTCTTTGATGTCAGTGAAGCTAACATCGAGAATCTCGAGGTGTCCAAGATCCCTAAGAGATTTAGGGAGTCTTTTGATCGGCATGCCTGATAACTTTAGGCATATTAACTCTTTCAAACAACCCACATTCTCTGGCAATGAGCGCGCTGACGTTCCACTCAAATCCAGAACCTTGAGAGACCGCATATTGCCTATCACTTGTTTTGCAATTTTTGTTAATCCCGACTCTTGAGAAATTAGCAATGAACGCATTTCTTTATATGAAGAAAATTGCTGAAGAGAACTCAAATCATTGCTGCTCAGGAAAAGCCGTTTGATTTTTGAGGACTCATTATTATTTTGCAAATGCTTCAAACCGTTACCGTTACCCACACAACTGTAGAAATTTTCTTCATTCTTGGCAATTGGGATTGCCAAATCACGCACGACTTTGAGCATCCTGAAGCAGAGCACTCGGCCATCAGCGTCTCTCGCTGTCGGTTCAATCAAGCAACGTTCTGCTAAAAGGTCGAGATAAATCCTTCCGATCTGAAATGGGTCCTGCATCCTGAGGCAAACTGGGCGCCCTTCAGTGTTTCTTATCATTGGTTCAATCAAACAATGATCTGCTAAAATGTGTGCAGGTTCATGTTGTAGCATTTTCTTTGCAAGGAGACCTTCTCCCATCCACAGGGGAATCACCTCCTGGGCATCAATAATTTCATCTTCTAAGAAGGCAACAGCTATGTGTAGAAAACACAATTGCATATTAAAGTCCTGGTTGCCCAGTGCATCGAAACTCAACCTCAGGGAATCATCCAGGCTATCTGCTTTTGTTAACCTGTCAAAAGCCCATTCCCACTGCTGTGGATGAGTACTGGCAGCCATTGCCCTCCCAACTACTTTTATTGCCTGGGGAAGCCCTGCACACTTATCACACACAGGCTTTGCTTTTCCCTCATCGATGTTTGAGGGCAGATTTCCAATATTATAAGGAAATGTATGATGTTTAAACAACTGCCAACTGTCATCTTGATTCAAGTCCTGGATTGTTATTGTGTACTCATCTGCAACTCCCATTTTTGACAATGCACTGGGATCCCTTGAACTGACAATAACTTTGGACTTGGTGGGGTCATCAACTATACCCAATTTTTGGATCAATGTCTCAGCATCATTTCCCCATACATCATCCAAAAACAACAAAAACCTGCTACTCTTGCGTAGTTGCTCACTCAAATCCTCTTCTTCTTTGATAGCTTTACTTAAATCTACTCTTTTTTGTATAGCTATTTGTTTACAGAGATCATTCCTTAGACTTGTAACAGACGGTCTTTGTGAAACAGAGAGCCAAAGTAATAAACCGTCGCTAAAATGACTACGTACCTTTTGTCGGTTGAAGAGAGTTTTGAGGAGCAGAGTTTTTCCTGCTCCACACTTGCCCACAACGCCAATCTTGTTAGCCTCTGCATCATCTGTCACGAACTTCTCCAGCTTTGCAAGATCTTGCTTTTGTCCCACTATAACTGGTTCCTCGATTGTTATTGTGTACTTATTATCTTCCATTTTTAACAATGCAGCGGGATCCGTAGAACTGACAATAACTTTGCACTTGATGTGGTCACATACAGCGTCCAGTATACCCAATCCCTGCAACAATTCCGCGGCATTCCGTCCCCATACATCTTCTAAGAATAACACAAAACTTCTACTCTGCTGCAGTGTCTGATTCAACCTTATTTTCAACTCTTCTTGATCGTTGACATCTTTCATCAAATTAACATCTATTTGATTACAGAGATCATTCCTCAGACTTGTAACAGACAGCCTTTGCGAAACAGTAAGCCAAAGAAATAAACCGTCGCTAAAATGATTGCGTACCTTTTGGCTTTTGAAGAGATTCTTGAGTATCAAAGTTTCTCCCCGTTTAGTCTTGCCAAGCACGCAAATTTTTGTAGCCTCTACATTATCTGTCAGAAACTTCTCCAGATTTGCAAAAGCTTGTTGTTCTTCCACTGTCAAGTTCGTCCTTGCTGTGCCTCTTGGAGCAGTAGCGGCTTGCGAAGTCGTTGCACAAGAAGCCATGGCTTCTACGCGGTCCTTAGTCTGCTCAAGTCCCGCTAGCACCTTCTGACTGTCTCCCACTTGGTCATTTGGAATTCGGACAAGTAAGGGAGACAATTCTTCATGCTTTCTAATATCTGAAATTATAAGATTGATCTTCTTTTTGGTTTGAAAACCAGAAAAATTACAGTGGGACTTTGGTATTGAACACAGCTGCACCACTTTTGATGCTTGAAGGAGAAGACTATCCAACTCTTCCAGCCATCCGTTGACAGCTGAAGGCGTTTCTTTTGCTTCGTCAGTTCTGAATGCCAGGCGGTTTTTCTGGATGTGCATAATGGTAAGCTCGATGCTCATTACCAATTCTTTCAGTTCTGCCAACTCTTTCTTGCAGCGATTGGCGATGAGGATGTGCTGAAGTATGTGCTGGATTGTCATGTGTATGCCCACGCTAATAAATCCGGAGATGAAGCCCCGATCAGACTGCATCCTTGCCATAACTCTCCTTGACAGACAAAATGTAATATGTTATGCAATCCCCTTTATAACAAAACAAAAGCAATCCTCACACAGGTGGGGTGTATCTTGAAAAATCTCAGAATTAGTATATATAGTAAACACAAAATCTGCGGAGAGCTAGAACTCAAGATAGCAGCCACGACTATGGAGGATTGCGAAACTGCTACCTCGCACAAAACTTAGAAGTCAGAGCAAGCTATTGCAAATATTGCCACAAGTGTCAAACAAAACTCAGAAATCAGAGCAAGCCATTGCAGATATATATTGCTGCAAAGCTTCATATATACATATTATCAAGAACATTTAATTACATCCCTCCACACGCTAAGAACAAATATGAATTCCCTCCTTCCCAGGCATATTTGTTTTCAAAGTTATTGCGAGGTCCGCTTTTCCCACGCTTGCCATCTTTTCTTATAAAAATGGAATAGATCCCAATCTGAACCAGGCATAATTGTTTTCAAAGTTATTGCTAGGTCCACTTTCCCAATGCTTGCCATCTTTTTTTCTAAAAATGGAATAGATCCCAATCTTCCCGGATACAGAGCAAGACATATTTGCTTTGAAACAGTGTTCATATGTAGAGCAAGGCATTTTAGCATTTTAGCTTTAAAGCCCCACGGATTTGAAGCGCAAGTCTATAGAATATAAAAAGCTTTCAAAAACATATTATTTAAACCATGACTTCAAAACCCCCTTACATTTTATTTATTTAAATCGCAAGTAAACCATGATTTCAAAACTACCTTTTTTTTAAGTCATTAAAAATGGTAAAACATATTATTATTCCATGAGTTAAAAATGGTTTAAGGTTAAATTTAGGAAATAGAAGTTGAGATATTGATGATGACGATTATTGATCAATTTTGGTCTATCTCACATCTAGAAAGTTATTACTTGATTTACTTTAAATTTGTGTTCCTATGTTCAAAAAGCTTGGTAAAAAGTTTTCCAAACTCACTATACTCTTGGCAAGTTAGGAGATTAGCAATATTTGTATTGTATCATATACTATGAAACTCATATTTAATGTAAGTGTAAGAAGAGTACTCTAAAAATAAATTTATAATTAAATAGTAAAAAGATTAAAAATTAAATTTATACTAAATTTTAAATTCATTTTAATTTCAAAAATAGTCCATAAAATTTAAATATATATTTTTTTAAAATAAAAAAATTTAAAAAAATTTACACCTATATTTAGAAGATCAACTAACTTATAATGTTTACAATATTTAATATTTTTGAACATATCTTAAATAACTGACTAATACATTAATTTTTATAATTATTTTTATCAAAACTATATATAAGATATTCTAAATTATATACCAATTATTTTTACTTTTATCGAAAACTAAAAATACACTCTTCAGACTATTCCATTTTGACAAAATTATCTACACACCCTTCCGTTCCGTTGTTTGTTATGGGAAAAACATTTCCCTTTAAAAAAGTTATTCCAACGTAAATTTAGACCCGCCTTCCTATGTTTCTAAACACGGGATTTTTCTTCTTAATTCATGTTTTTGATATTATAACTCAGATATATTTTTTAAGTTTTTCCCAACCCGATTCCTCATGTTCGGTATCAAACATAAGGTATATTTAATTCAAAAACCCTTTGTTTTTAAACACAAGAGAGAATACTTTTATTTTAAAACCAAGAGATATAATTAAAAAAAATGCTTATTCTAACACAACCTTCTTACCTTTGCTTAACGAGGTAGTTCTTTTTTAATTTATTTAAAAAAAACACAAGGGAGAATAATTTTATTATTCTTTTTTAATTTATTAAAAAAAACACATGGTAGAATAATTTTATTCTAAAACCAAGAGATATATTTTTAAAAACTAGTTATTCTAACACTACCTTCTTAACTTTGCTTAACGAGGTAGTTTTTTTTTTTAATTATTAAAAATAACGAGTTAATTACTAGATAGGATTTTTAAAGACTAAAATATGCTAAGAATTTATATAAATTATAATAAAGATTTATTTTAAGATATTTAGTCATTTTCAAATGACTCAAAAATTGAAGATTATGAAAAAGATGCACATATTAGACAAAACAATGGAATGACATTGGAGTGTTGGATAGATTAAATTTGTCCATTTATTAATTTCACTTTTGGTATTCTTTAATCATTTTTTTTGAAATATAAGTTATACAAATAAAAGGAATAAAGTGTTGTTACGATTATATATTTTTTAATTTTTAATAAACTAAAAATAAATAAATAAACAATTACTTTTCTTTCTTTTTTTAACTAACCATTGGACATCCCCAGATGCAGGTGACATAAGTGGACACATCAATGTTCAAAGGGTTGTAAGTGACACTGGTGGTCACGTACCCATCCTAGGTGGCACTGCTGAGCTCACCGGAGGTGCCGACGATTGGGGGGAATTCATGATTGTGAAGCGATGTCGACTCGCTAGCAACATTAACTTCCTTGACCTTCGACATCGCCTCATGCCGCTTGTCCAACACCAGCCCATGGCCTTCAAGCGTGTAAAGCTCTGCCAGCCTGCTAGCTGGCCTCTGTGTCCATCCTTCAAACTTCTGTCTCGGCCTCCAGCATCCATCATTTGTGCTCTCATTGCTCTGCTCCTATGCTCTCAACGACGCTTTGCCCTTGACAATTCCTGCAACTCTCACACCATGGGCAGACCCAAAGGCTCCAAGACTGGTAAGACGAAGGAGACTTCTGACATCAACCAGGGGCAGAACTGGTTACAAGGCTGAAATCTCCATCCATGTCCGTCTCCTAATTGATAATTGGGAAGTTCGTCTCGTCGTAGATAATCTCAGCATCAGGGACTTGGAGCAGCAATGGGATCCATATTGGCTAACCAAAAATATGTTGGGGGACTTAATGGAGGACATGCTCTCGAAATGGGCCTTTGCTAGGCACACAACTCAGTCTCTCAGTACTACCTTGCCCAATATGGTTGCTATTCTGAATAATCTGGAAAGCGCATTCGTTTGGGACTCCTACACTCCTACTCGCCACCTACACTGCGATCTCGGTCCTCGAAGCATAGCTCCTGGCTCCTCTCCTTCGTCCTCTGTAGCCAAACATGATTGTACGTGGCCCCTGTAGCCTACATTTGGCTCTCATGCCACCACCCTAGCACCTCTCATAGCTTCGGTAATTTGGCCACCTCTCTGGGCCTGAGCACTCTGGCCAACACGAGGAACTGCAGGGACACTCCACTTGGCATTCTGACCACCTCTCCTGGTAAAGCCACTCAGCTTGGTATTATGGTTTCCACACCTGGTAGTGCTCCAACCACTTCTATAGGTTTCAACTTGGTTCAGCTTCGAAGCAGCACGCAGAAGGGAAATGAACCTCTCCGAGTGTCCTTTCCCATCTTGTCCACTCTCGGGCCAATTTTGGCCAAACGCACAAGGAATGAGATTGATGGGGGCATCCCTGCGGTCAGAAAGATGTCTCCTCTTCCCACCAAGCTTCCTGTGCGCGACATCCAGACTTCTGCAAAGAGTTCCCTCCTTCCAGTGAAAATCACCCCGCCACCTGCTCGGAATGAGGATGATGACACCTGTTACAGCTGCTCCATCCTTGAAGAAATTCCTTCCAATGTCGAGACTCCTGGTACTATTGGTTAGCATGGTTCTTCTGTGGTTCCATATTTGTTTCTAGTTGTTTGTTAATTATCAGACTGTCTACTTATCCTCAGCCTTCATGGCTCCAAATCCGCACCATGTTATCAGTTTTTTTTTTTTTTTTTTTATCTTTTTGGGTTTGTATGGCCTTAGGAAAGATGTATATGGCTTTCAAGGTTGGCATCTGATAAGACCACCTCAGTTTGTATTTTCCTCTGTAACTTTACTACTTTCAGCTTAATAGAATTTGCAACCATTACCAAAAAAAACTAACCATTGGACATACTTTTCCCTATAGGAAATTGACCTCCAAAACCGCTTTGGTCTAGATCCCTAGATTGTCATGACCTACTAGTTGTTTGCACCTTCACCCAATGATAGACTTGTCATAGTTGGTTTGAATTCAAATAATATCCCCATCGATGACACAAAAGTACCTATATCTCCTAAGAGATAGAAAGTACATCTATAGTAGTTACTAGTGGGTTTGAACTCACATAGGAGGTTTAGGGTTCAGAGGATGCCTATATTATTGATGCAGAACATAAGGGACTGCCTCCCGAAAAGGACACCTCACCAATAGCACGACCCAAGAAGGAAACCTCACGAATAATGTGTTTCCCATGAGGGTTCCTTCCTAGATTTCTACCATAATTCATGGATAGTTTGTTGCATCTTTAGCCTTTAAGCTATGTTAATGAGCATTGTTTACCATTTATTTCAGCATTCAAGTTGTGTGCACTTATTTTAGTATTTATTTCAATCTCCATGTTGTGTGCATGTAGTTAAGCACTTAACTTGTGGACCCTTTGTAAAACTACAAAGAGGCATTAGGCCAAATGGATAATGTTAGGAAAACAAACTTCTAATCTCTTATTTCTTTCTTATTTTTGTTGTTCATCTTGGGTTTAGTTATAGATCAAATATGTTCCTCATCATTTTGGTATCAAAGCATACGATTCAGGCTCACTTTCTCACTTGAATCTAGCTCTTTGGTTCAAATCCCACCTAACATTCACAACAATGTGTTTTTTTGGAGGCCACCCTCCAACTCCACATGCCCTTTGGCTTAGCTCTAGTTCCTTGAGAGTATTCCCTCCCACCTAGATCCATCTCAATGTAAACCCTATGTGAATCGCTTCCTAGGGATTCTTATTTTTAGTGTCTAGGTCCTTCACTTAGCACCCACCCATGCCTCTCTATTTTTCAACAACATTTTTTGTTCTTTTGGAGGCCCCCCTCCTACCCAAGATGCACCCTATTGCAAATCCGCTCCATTTTCTCCATCAACTACTCCACTCTAGAAGTAGCATAGTATTATTTTGGAGGATTCTCTCCCACCCAAGCACTCCCCCTTTTGGATATGAGACTATTTCTATTGCCATGCCAATTATTTAAACTAGGTCTCCTTTGGTTCAATCTTCACATCTACTCAAAAACACATTGTAGTCATAGAATATCTTTCACATAATTTCTCCTTGTAGAGAATTTTATTCAAATGAGGATGGATCCTTTATATCTAACATTGATCAAGATCTAGCCAATGTTATTCAAATTCCCTACAATGCAAGTCAAGGGTTCCTACCTTTTCTTTCCATCTTGATACCCACATTTCATTAGCCAAATATGGTGGGAAAATGCAAGGTAAAGTTGTAAACTCATGGATCTTGTTGGTTGAGTAGCTCGATCTTCCAGATTTAAAGATCGTGCTTTAGCCACATTTGGATCCCAGACCATGACAGGGGGGTGTGGGGGGGATTTCCCCCCCACTACAGTCGCCATGGGGGGTCTAGGGGGGGTGAACACCCCCTTGGTAGGGGTTCATAGGCAGTTCCCCTGTATCAAAAATTTCGGAAAAAATGCCTTGTAAAATGTTTCAATTTCATAGTCATGACTTGGTCAATAATGGGTGATTTACAGGCCCATGGTATTGGGTATCTTGTGGTATTTTTCCATGGTAATCTCTCTTTAAAATGAAGGCATTGTAATACATTTGTGTATTGTAGTCTTGTAAAGATATTTGTGAATGTGTGAGAGAGAGTGAATATGAAGTTGTAGTGGATGTGTTGTAGGTTGTATCTCTTCATTTTACTGAATGGTTTAATAAAAGGACTGGAAATTTCTCCGTGGACGTAGCCCAGATTGTGTGAACCACATATATTGGTGTCTCTCTTGTATTCTGTTTATGTGTTTTATTTCTGCATCTTATTTTATGTTATTGTTCTATGATCTTGTTTGTCTAACAATTGGTATCAGAGCTAAAGGGCTATGTGTTGCATACATTCATAGGAAAGAAGGGTTCCTGGTTCGAGTGGGATAAATAGTGGAAGAATAAAATATTAGGGTCGAAAAATTTAACGGCCAAAACTACAAGTTATAGAAGATAAAAATGGTGGACTATCTATATTAGAAGGATCTATTCTTGCCGCTAGGAGGAAAAAAAAATAGTCGGTGGCTATGAAGGACGAAGAATGTGAGGTTCTTGATAGAAAGGCACTAGGAACAATACAGTTGTGGCTGGCTTTGTCGATGGCTTTCAATAGAGGGTTTGATGAGCACATTGGATAAACTATATGAAAAACCTTTGGCCTCCAATAAGGTATTTCTAATGAAGCGTTTATTTAATATGAAGATGTTAGAAGGTGGGTCTCTTGTTGGCCATTTAAATGAATTTAATATGATTACTAATCAGCTAAGTTCTATAAAAGTGAACTTTGAAGATGAGGTTAGGGCACTTGTAATCTTTTGCTCATTGCTAGAAAGCTAGAATGGCCCGGTCATGGATGTAAGTAACTCTGTCTCTGGTTCAAACACTTTGAAATTTGATGATGTTGTTGGTGTTATTCTTAGCGAGGAAATGCGAAGGAAAAGCATAGGTGAGATATCAAGTAATGCATTGACCATGGAGAACAGAGGAAGACAAAGGGAGAGTGGAAAGAGTCCACATAATCCTGGATAGTCTAGGAAGGGAAGATCCAAGTCCATACTAGGAAATATAGAGTGTTGGAACTGTGGTAAGAAAAGACACATGAAGAGAGATTGCAGATCTCTAAAGAACAAAGGTGATGGGAAACAAGAGACTAGTTAGGAAGCAAATGTAGTAGGTGATGTGTTACAAGATACTTTGATTCTTGCATTAGATAGTACTCGTGATTACTGGGTAGTAGATTCAGGGGCTTCATGTCATGCTACACCCCATAGGAAATTCTTTCATAATTATGTTCTAGGTGATTTTGGACATGTTTTATTGGGTGATGATGAACCATGTCAAATTGTTGGAATGGGTAAGGTACGGGTAAAGTTAAAGAATGGAGGTGAATAGCTGCTAAAAGATGTAAGGCATATTCTTGCCATGAAAAAAAATATGATCTCAATAGGGAAGTTGGAAGATGGAGGTTGATTATCTACGTTTGGAGGAACGTGGTGGAATATCACTAAAGGATAATTGGTAATAGAAAAAGGAGATAGGATAGGTATGTTATATTTATGTCCTCATAATACTAATTATTCTATCTCTGGAGCTTCCACAAAAACAAATACAACATTGTGGCATCATAGGCTTGGCCACATGAGTGAGAAGGGGATGCAGATTCTCCACTCAAGGAAGTTGCTACCATATCTGAAGCAGGTAAGTTCAGAATTCTGTGAGGACTGTGTTTATGGAAAATTGAGAAGATTCAGATCTATCAGAGTTGGGAAGCAAAATAAGAGAGAAAAGTTAGAATTTGTGCATATAGATGTATGGGGATCGGCTCAGGTACAATCTCTTTGTGGATCTCGTACTTATTATGTTACTTTTATTAATGATGCAACTAGAAAAACATGGTTTTATTGCATTCGACAAAAATATGACATTTTTGCTACTTTTAAGAAATGGAAAGGTTTGGTTGAAAATGAGAAAGGAAAAAGGTTGAAGTTTCTCAGATATGAAAATGGAGGTGAATACTACAATATAGAGTTTTATATTTACTGTTCATACCATGGGATTTGTAGAGAGAGGACTATTCCAGGAAAACCACAAGAAAATGGTGTGTCAGAAAAGATGAACAAAACAATCATGGAGCGTGCAAGGTGTATGAGATTGCATACAGGGTTTCCCTTACAGTTTTGGGTAGATGTTGTAGATAATGTTGTTTACTTAATAAACTGGGGGATTGCAAGCGATTTGGATGGTGGGATTGTGATGCACCTGCAACAATTAATTAATAAAAATACGCGAAATAGTAGAAATGACAGAATGCATAATCACTTTTATATTGATCACAGGCCACTTCCAGGGGGCAACCTCCTATGAGAAAGCTCAATACAAATAAATTCACGGTGCCTTCATAGGTCTCAACACACAGTTATATACTAAGTCTAGGTGCTAATACTATGGGTCAAAACCATGGGCCACTACAAACTATGGATCATAATACTATGGGTGACTTACAAAGCATATGCGCCAACAACAATAACACAAACTATTGATCAAAAAATACTACGGGACGACTTACAAAGCATATGCGTCCAACAACAACATACTAACAAAGTAAAGACATGGGTTCCTAACATCCCCTCCCCTTTCAAAAAAAGATTTGTCCTCAAAGATTTAGATGTGGAAATTGTTGTTGAATTTGAAGGAGTGGTTCCCATGTAGCATCCTCTGGTTGCATGCCATGCCACTGAATTAAGACCTCTGTGATAGAGCGAGAGTGAAGCTGATGCGTGTGTCGATTGAGGATGGCCTCTGACTCCAAAAGGATAGATCCTTCATTATCCAGTTCGGGTAAAATCATTTTTCCACTGATGTTGGTGCCAAGAACTTTCTTCAGACAAGAGACATGAAAGACTGGATGAATGCGGGAAGAAGGAGGAAGTTCCAATTTATAAGCAACGGACCCAATCTTCTGAAGAATCCGATATGGCCCATATAACTTTGAAGCGAGCTTATGACGCCCTTTGAGTTTCAAGGAGGATTGCTTGTACGACTGGAGATGAAGAAAAACCATATCGCCGACTTGAAAAGTGCGCTCAGAACGGTGCTGATCAGCTTGTTGCTTCATGCGATTTTTTGCCATGTGAAGATTGTCCTGCAAAATGCAAAGAATTTGATCGCGGTTTCGAAGGACCATGTCAACTTCCTGAACTGGTGAACTGGTGGGGGTGTATGGAAGAAGAACTGGAGGTGTCTGACCATAGACTACTTTTTATGGGGTCATTTTAGAGGCATTATGGTAAGAGGGGGACAAAGAAGCAGAATTCAGAAAGGAACTCTGTGGTAAAATTTGAAGGTGATTGGGTGAAATCTGAGGAAGTTATGGCAAACCCTAAAAATAGACAAATGTGGGATTTCAGGCTTTGGGAAGGGAAATTAGGGATAGGGTCCTCACGAATGAAATATACAGAATGGGATGACAGGGGTTCCCCTAAAATTTCAAGGGAAACGGAGTGAAAACAAGGGAGATATGGAGAAAAAACTGATTTTTTTTTTTCCAGACTAGAGCGGCTACGGCTCGGAAGGGATCTGGAACAACACCAAAAGGATTGAAAATGGCTAGATCTAGAACAGCTTGAAAAATGGATCTGAAATGGCGCAATAGTGATTGACAACAGTTCAGCTGAAAGTAGATATGGACCCCAGGTATGTGCGGCTTCCTAACAGTTCAGGGGTTTCACTTGGCCACCAATGCTATCTGACGGCTTGCGTATTGGGGCAGTACCCCTCACTCCACGGCTTAGGCAAAACTGATAACCGCTTTGCCACAAACGACAACTCTTGGTTTACCTCACGGGTGGGAACTAGTCAATCAGGTAGGGGTCATTGCCCTTTTCACTGGCAGGTCCTCTCAATGGGCTAGCTACTTCGGGGTTCCTGTGGTACTCCTCACAATGATTTTTAGGGCTTATGCCCAAGTACTTCCCACAGTTAAGCGGATAGGGATTATTCCCAAATCCGAACCTGCAACAAATGCAAAAAAAAAATTGGCAGAAATTTCACCCAGCGGGCCCAAGAAAGTGCTCTAATACCAGATGTGATGCACCTGCAACAATTAATTAATAAGAATATGCAAAATAGAAGAAATGACAGAACTCAGAATCACTTTTATATTGATCACAGGCCACTTCGAGGGGGCAACCTCCTATGAGCAAGCTCAATACAAATAACTTCACGGTGCCTTCATAGGTCTCAACACACACTTATATACTAAGTCTAGGCGCCAATACTATGGGTCAAAACCATGGGCCACTACAAACTATGGATCACAATACTATGGGCGACTTACAAAGCATATGCGCCAACAACAATAACACAAACTATTGATCAACAAATACTATTGGACGACTTACAAAGCATATGCGTCGAACAACAACATACTAACAAAGTAAAGACATGGGTTCCTAACAAGGATTCCAGAGGAGGCATGGACAGGTAAAAAGGTAATCTACTCATTTCTGAGAACTTTTGGTTGTGAAGCATTTGTCCATATTGATAAAGAAAATAGAACAAAGCTTGAGGCTAAATCCAAGAAATGTGCCTTTATTTAATACAGGGTTGATGATTTTGGTTATCGCTTATGGGATTATGAAAATCACAAAATCATTAGGAGTAGAAATGTAGTATTCAATGAAAAGGTCATGTACAAAGATCAGTTGCAGGGAAAGAAACGAGAAAATGAAAACACATAATACAGAGTGCTTGATGAAATCAAAGAAAATGAAGCTCCAAATGTGCCATAAATCAAGAACAATAGTAGGTACCACAAAGTCCTTGTTGGGCCTAGACCAAGTAAGGAATTTTTTGTTAAGACAATTTTGGGAAGCTGCGAAGTTACAGCACAACGTAGTATCGGAAGGGTAAGAACCGCGCGGCTAAGTGACAGCTCCGCAAAGTGGTAGCACCGCTCAGTGCTAGTAGAGCACCTATTTTGGGTAAAGAGTATAAGAGAAGGTTGAGCTATGAAAGCGGCCTGTTTTGAGTAAGCAACCACAGGATTCCCAGGAATGGGTATGGAGCAGCATGAAGGCAGATGAAAGCGACCTGTCAAGAGAGTGGCAGAAAAAAAGTTATAAGCTAAGCCACGAGGTCGACAGCGACGGGAAGGATAGAGGGGCGGAAAGTGACACACCAGGATGCAGTATAACCATTTTGTGAAGACTACGGATGTCATAAGGGCATGCGAGCTATGAGTGGTCCAGCAGAATGGCTAGAAGTGTGTAAATTAGCTGTCGACTATGACAGTCCGAGTCGGCGGGTAACCGCACCATTTTGAGTAACGTTAGGGTTTTTGGCCTATGCATTGTAACAGACGTGACCTAAGGGAACGCTCTATATAAAGGGACACTTTTGTAAGGGAATGGGTTAGATAGTTGTTGATTATTGCTGAAGAGTAATCTCTGTTGAGAGAAGATTGTAAAAGTCTCTGTAGGTGCATGTGTAGAGACCTACGGAAAAAGAAGAGAGTCTGTAGCTGAGTGCGCAGACTGAAACTGTTGTACCCTTCCCATAAATAATATAACAACAGTTCCTATGGACGTAGCTCCAATCCTGGGGGTGAACCATGTTAAATTATGTGTTATGTGATTGATTATGCATCTGAATCTATGTATTTGCTTCTGTGAATGTTAAGATCTTGTTCATGAATGCATGTGTTCTTGCTTTTATATGTATTTGACATAAGGATAAAATATGGGAATAATATGTAAAGTAACAACATGTGTGAATGAATGTCGAATGCACCAGTATTTCTAAGTCAGATGAATGCATAAGTTAATCGGGTAAACACTTAGCCAACAAAGTCTGTATAGTGCGATTCCCTGAGCGTAGCACCGGAAGTGCGCAGTTATAGTGTATAAGTTAGCAAGGCTCACAATCCATTAAGTTGTTGAATGCATAAATACACTAGGTAAAGTCCATTAAAGTGGGTAAGTACCGAAGAAAAAGCGTGGTCTTATTTGTGATGTCTTGTTGTCAAAGAACCATTCCAAGCAGCGCAGTCCTTTGGATGCGCCAGTGTATAAGCATTACTTGCAAAGAAGTGAACTTTGCGCAGTCCCCAGTTCGCAGCGCGAGTCCTGCAGCCCATTGCTCACTAGTCTCTTAAGCGCTCACCCAGTTATGGAAACCTGATTCCACAACCTCCCCATTAACTTTTCCTTGGGTGATACCTCAGCCTACTCACAGACTGTTGCCGAAAGAGCCGGTAAAAAGGGGGTTTTGTTGGTTCCTTGAACCGTGCAGAACCTGGGTCTTTCTAGAAAACCTCAAGAACAGTATAAGCAACCAACAAATGGTTCTATTGCCATGCTTGAACTAGTGATGAGTACCGAAAATTGGCATCCAGACAAAAAATAAATATGGAACTGGGTGGACAAGACAGAAAGAGATTTTGTAAGAAAGGAGAATAGACATCCACGTCTCTCTGACGTAGATTGGTCAAATAAATACCTGTGGGGGGACATTTATGAAATTTTCTCCGCATCTTTTGGAAACGAGTTGCATGAGTGGATATCAAGACTCACAAAGCGAAAGAACTGTTTCCGTGAAGACATACCTATCGAGTGGACCCCATAGCTCATTTAGAGACTCAAAGCAGTAGATAGTCCACTCTCGCAAGCAGTCGACTTTTGGGTTGACAGTATACTAGAAGGTTTCGTTACAAAATTCGTCGTGGACACCCTGAAGTCCTACAATGCAACAGAGGCAAAGTTCTTCAAGGGTTTTAGAGGTAAGTACCTCAACCATCTAAGTTTATATATCAAAATTCTTTTAGCTGAGAAAGGAGTTTTAAGAATGCAGTAAAATTCCTAGAAGTGTTTGAATCTATAATGGTAGATAACATATATAACGACTCTGACAAAGATACACACAATTTAAGAAGTGGAAAAAGATATTCGTATACTATTAAGAAGAGTGAACTCCACGTAGATACTGAGTTAGAAGTAGAGCCTGATAGCCAGACAACACCTCCATCAGCTACCTATCAGTTGTTGATGTATATGTAACTTCGGAATGTATTTCAGCCATGTATTTCATTTATATATTATTGTACTCCTATAGAGATGTGTCATTCCTCTATATGGAAGTGTCATCATGTGTATTGACAAGTGTCGCAAGTGTGTTAACTTGCCGTTGTGTTATTAGACCACCATGTGTGGGGTCGGCCCTGATTTATGTAATATGTGGTTGATGTACCTAGATAGACAAGTCGGCCCCATAAGGTTATTGGGAAAATAGAAGAAGTATAAATAGAGATCATGAGATCTCTATTTGGATCACTCAGAAACTCATTCTTCCTTCACTCGAAAAGTGGCGCACTTGTGAGGAGGAGGATCAGCTGTTAAGAGGAGTCTATCTCTTGTACTTTGGTTGAGCTATTGCTCTATCTATCTCTGAGGAAGTTGTGGGTTTTTTCACCTTAGGGTTTTCCCCACGAAAAATCTGTGTGTCTATTGTCTCTCATGCTTTTGATTCTTGTGATGATTGACATGCTTGTTATGATTGATATGCATTGATATACTGTACATGTTATTCTCTCAGTAAAGATCCTAGAGTATTGTGAATTAATGCTCAAAATTTAACATGGTATCAAAGCTAACCTGAGAAGAAGACATTGTGCAGTGACAGAAACCAAGGGTTTCTTGTTGATTGGTTTTCTCTCCACATATTTTGAAAAAGCAGTATAGTAGATTGACTCTACTCATAAAGGAGAATCTATCTGTCTAATCATAATTCAATTCTAAGCATTTTCAGATTTGGCCCTAAAAATTAGGGTTTCCTCAAAAATAGGAATTTCTGAAATCTGAAGACATAGCTGGAAGCTCCTTGGAAAAATCGAAGTTTATAGCTTTGGGTCGATATTTTTGGCTGGATAAATCTCCAGAAAATGCAAACCCTAATTCAGGCTCTTCCTTAGTGAATCCAGAAAGACTCAAAGGCATTTCTGAAGGGTGAAACTTTGCAGATCTCAAATTCTGAATACACTAGGCTGATCAACTCATTAAGGTGCATCTTTCTATCCTTTCAGAGAGTTGAAATTCACATTTTGAATTTTTAGGGTTTCTCTGACAAACCCTAATCCGGGACCAGATCCAATTTTCAGCAAATCAAGTGGTAAGACCTAAATCTTTTCTATTTCCATTTGAAGTACTCTTTAAGATGTTTCACCACACCAAGCTTGAGGATAAGCTTGAAGGGGATGATAACTTCTGAGCCTAGAAGTATAGGATTGGGTTAATCCTGGAAGAGAATGAGTTGGACTCATATGTAAAAGAAGACATCCATATCCCAGAGGATGAAGAGGTTAAGATATTGCATAAGAAAAAATTGGTCAAGGCAAAGAGAATCATTGTTGATTCTATTAAAGACCATCTTATTCCACATGTGTCATCCCTAAAGACACCCAAGGCTATGTTTGATTCCCTGACCAAGCTATTTGAAGGGAAGAACATAAATCAGAAGATGACTCTACGGAATCAATTGAAAGGGGTCAAGATGTTGAATGGAGAGACCATTCAATCTTATTTCTCCAAAGTGTCTCAGATCAAGGAACAACTTGAAGCTGTAGATGAAATGGTGGAGAATGGTGAAATTGCTATGACCACTTTGAATGGCCTACCTAGGTCATGGGACTCCTTTATCCAAGGGATTCGTGTAAGAAAGAAATTGATCTCCTTTAGTAGACTGTGGGAGGAATGCTCTCAAGAAGAAGCAAGGCTTGTGGCAGAGAAGAAAAGATGGGGCATGAAGATCAAGCTCTTACAACACACCAAGAAAGGAAAGTTCAAGAGGGAGCCATCCCATCACAAGAAGAAATATTCTCATCCATATCACAAAGAAAAGAAAGATCTGAGGTGTTTCAATTGCAATGAGAAAGGAAATTTTGCCTCAGAATGTCCCAAGAAAAGGAAAGAAGATTCCAACAACTTCAACAACAAGAAGAAGAACAACAAAAGAAGGTACCATGCTCATGCTACCGAGGATGATGAACCTCCCAGGAAGAAAGCTAGAACAGAAAGTGACGATGACTCATCAAGCAAAGAAGAGTATGTTCTAATCTCTGCTCGCACAGGTACTATCTCTCATGGTTGTAATGATTGGCTTATTGACAGTGGTGCTTCCAAACACATGATTGGGTTTAAAGAATATTTTTTAAATCTATCTGAACATGAATCACCCCATAAAGTGAAACTTGGGGATGACTATCAATACCCTATCAAAGGAAGTGGTGAAGCCTCCTACAACCTAGATTCTGGAAAGTGGGTTTACTTCTTGAAGAACAAAGATGAAGTATTTGATAAGTTCAAGGAATTCAAAACCTTGATGGAGAACCAAACTGATAAGAAGTTCAAGACTTTCGGATCCGACAATGATGGAGAATTCACTTCAGGTGACTTCAAGAAACTATGCAGTGATTCAGGGATTAAGAGGGAGTTGACGGCTCCTTACAATCCACAACAAAATGGAGTTGCAGAAAGAAAGAATAAAACAATCATGGAAGCAGCATGGCCAATGCCGCATGACCAGGATCTACCTATGCATCTATGGGAAGAAGCAGCTAGGACAGATGTATATATGCAAAACAGAACACCCAACAAGATATTAGACAACAAAACACCAAAAGAGGTCTTCTCTGGTAAGAAACCTGAAGTCAACCATCTCAGAATATTTGGTTGTCCAGTATATAGTCATGTCCCAAAGGAAAAGAGGACTAAGCTAGATCCTTGAGGAAAGAAGGGCATCTTTGTGGGTTACAACGAAAGCTAGAAGGATTATAGAATATACTTTCCAGGGTTCAAGAAGATTGATGTCAACAGGGATGTAACATTTGATGAAAACTCAGCATTCATCAAATCAAGGAAGACACCTGTTGAAGTTTATGAAGAACCTAAGGAAACTAGATTTCAAGACACTACCATGATTGAAGCAATTCTAGATGTTGATTGTGAAATTGAAGATCCGCAGCAACTTGTAGATCCACAATGTGAGAATAATTCTCACAAGATGAAACCTGCATGGGATAGAGAGCTCATTCAAGATGCAGAAAGATGTGGCATTCCAGAAGAAGAACACAGAGCAAAGAAGAGAATCAGATCACATACCAGCTATGTTGCTTTACTCTATGATATCATGAAAAAAGAACCTTCCAATTATGAAGAAGCAACGGAAAAGAAAGAATGGAAGGATCCCATGGTCGAAGAATACCAATCAATAATGAAGAATGATGTTTGGGATGTTGTCCCAAGACCTGAAGGGAAGTCTGTTGTGACTTCCAAATGGATCTACAAGATCAAGCATGCTGCAGATGGAAACATAGAGAAATGCAAGGAAAGATTCGTAGCTCATGGCTTCTCTCAAAGAGGGAATAGATTATGAAGAAACTTTTGCTCCTGTAGCCAGGTACACTTCCATCAGAACAATACTTTCCCTAGCTGCAGTGATGAAATGGAAGATACATCAGATGGATGTCAAGACTGCTTTCTTGAATGGTGTAGTTGAAGAGGAAGTATATGTGGAGAAGCCACTCGGTTTTGAAACACATGACAGGGAGTCATATGTGTGTAGATTGAAGAAAGCCTTGTATGGCTTGAAGCAAGCTACTAGGACTTGGTATGGTAGGATGGATAGTTTCCTATCTAGTTTGGGCTTTACCAAGAGTAAAGTGGATTCCAACCTTTACTACAAGGTTGAGGAAGGAAATCTTGTGATACTACTCCTATATGTAGATGACCTGTTTGTAACAGGAGATGATAGATTGATTGCCGATACAAAGAGGAAGCTTGCTTCCAAGTTCGATATGCAGGACTTAGGGATGATGCATTATTTACTAGGTATGGAGGTGTGGCAGAGTGCAGATGGGATCTTCCTTGGACAAGGGAAGTATGCAGTAGATATCCTGAAGAGGTTCGGGTTGATGGATTGCAAGGCCATGGCCACACCTATGGCATCGAACTTGAAGCTTCTGTGTGATGCTTCATCTGAGCCAGTTGATGTCTCTATGTATCGTCAGATGATTGGATCCTTGATGTACCTGACGAACACAAGACTAGATATTTGCTTTGTGGTGAACGCATTGAGCCAGTTCCTAAAAAATATGAGGAGTGTTCACCTGGTTGCTGTAAAGCATATTCTGAGGTACCTAAAGGGTACAGTTGATTATGGGCTCAAGTATGATGCGAATCAAAAGTTTAACCTGCAGGGTTATGTTGATTCAGATTGGGTAGGCAATGCTATAGATAGGAAGAGCACATCTGGGTGTTGCTTTAGTATGGGATTAGGTGTGATCTCTTGGTTTAGCAGAAAGCAGTCCTGCATAGCACTGAGTACAGCCGAGGCAGAGTATGTTGCAGCATGTTCAGCTAGTTGTGAGGAAGTATGGCTTCGGAAGCTACTGTCTGAGTTATTTGATCTCCCGCTGGATGCTACTGGTATCTTCTGTGATAACCAGAGTTGTGTGAAGCTGTCTGAGAACCCAGTGTTCCACGACAGGTTGAAACACATTGAGATCAAATATTAGTATATCAGGGATATGGTGCAGAGAGGAGCAGTGAAGCTCTTGTATGTTGCGATGGATGAGCAGATTGCAGATGTACCGATGAAGCCACTATCCAGAGTGAAGTTCAATTACTTTAGAGAGAGGCTTAGTGTTCTTCAAATCAACGACACTTCGAGGAAGAAGTGATGGACACATTTGCTAAAGCCATTCCAAGCATGTTGGAAGGAGGATCCTTCACATGGCTGTGGATGTAAGTGTTGGATGATGAGCATCAGGGTGATGCTCCAGTTACTGCTCTGTATACACATCATGTTGGATGCTGGATATGATCAGTTGGATCATTTATATGTATATGTCTGTATACGCATCATGTTGGATGCTGGATATGATCAGTTGGGTCATTTATATATATATGTATGTACGCACCATGTTGGATGCTGGATATGATCAGTTGGATCATTTATATGTATATGTCTGTATACGCATCATGTTGGATGCTGGATATGATCAGTTGGATCATTTATATATATATGTATGTATGCATCATGTTGGATGCTAGATATGATCAGTTGGATCATTTATATGTATTTGTATATGCATCATGTTGGATGCTTGGACCATCTATTTGTATATGTATCAGGTGGATACTGTGTATGATCAGGTAGATACTTGGTATGCATTAGGTGGATGCATTGTATGATCAGGATGATCATGATGACGAGCTTCAGGATGTTGCTCTAGATGATATGTATCAGGACGGTACAGTGATGATGATCAGTATGATCATGAGCATTAGGATGATGCTTCGTGCGATGATGATCAGTTAGATCATGAGTATTAGGTTGATACTTGGAGGTCAAAGATGATATGTGGCAGGCTGTGCAAATAGCATGTAATCAGTCCTCAGAAATCCAATAGGTTGAGCTGTGTGCTCATAATCAGTCCTGGGATGAGGTATTGCTATGTAGAATGTAATCAGTCATCAGAGATCTGATAGGTTGAGCTACGTGCTCGTAATCAGTCTTGGGATGAGGTATTACTATGGAGACATGTAATCAGTCTTGGAGATCCGATAGGTTGAGCTGTGTGCTCGCAATAAGTCCTGGGATGCTCTTTAGAGATCTTGCCGGTCATGCTGTGACACATAAATGTTCCTGGGATGCTCTTTAAAGGTATTGTTTATTCACATGTAATCAGTCCTGGAGATCCGATAGGTTGAGTTGTGTGCTTGTAATAAGTCCTAGGATGCTCTTTAGATATCTTTCTGGTCATGCTGTGGCACATAAATGTTCCTGGGATGCTCTTTAAAGGTATTGTGAAGGGGATGCATGTAATCAGTCTTGGGAGATCTTGCAAGTTGTGCTTAGGCACATAAATGTTCTTGGGATGCTCTTGTCAGGTATTGCATCAACACATAAAATTAGTCCTGAGAGACCACCTCTATCAGACCATTCACACAGATGATGAAGACCTATAGATAGTGGGCCTACATCCAGTATGAAAAAGGACTGGCTCTGTAGAACTTCCTATGATGAGTAGATTCAGAGATTGGTTGAGATAGTAGCAGCAGTGATGATGATGATGACAATGATCCAAAGAAGAAGACTTTTGCTAGCAGATCTGTGCCAGGAAATACCTTCCTAGTTAAGAGGGAGTGTTGATGCATATGTAACTTCGGAATGTATTTCATCCATGTATTTCATTTATATATTATTGTACTCCTATAGATATGTGTCATTCCTCTATACGAAAGTGTCGTCATGTGTATTGACAAGTGTCGCAAGTGTGTTAACTTGCCGATGGGTTATTAGACCACCATGTGTGGGGTTGGCCCTGATTTATGTAATATGTGGTTGATGTACCTAGCTAGAAAAGTCGGCCCCATAAGGTTATTGGGCAAACAGAACAAGTATAAATAGAGATCGAGAGATCTCTATTTGGATCACTCAAAAACTCATTTTTCCTTCACTCGGAAAGTGGTGCACTTGTGAGGAGGAGGATCAGCTGCTAAGAGGAGTCTATCTCTTGTACTTTGGTTGATTTATTGCTCTATCTATCTCTGAGGAAGTTGTGGGGTTTCTCACCTTAGGGTTTTCCCCACGGAAACTCTGTGTGTCTATTGTCTCTCATGATTTTGCTTCTTGTGATGATTGACATGCTTGTTATGATTGATATGCATTGATATACTGTACATGTTATTCTCTCAGTAAAGATCCTAGAGTATTGTGAATTAATGCTCAAAATTTAACATCAGCCTATCACTCCGTAGAACCCACCAGTCGAGAATACTGCGCCTCCTATTGCACAGATTCCTCCAGTTGTTAATATTCCTAATCCTCAGAGCATCAATGCCAGTGACACCGCAAGAGTGAGTACTCAGAACATTTCGATTCTAAACATCCTGCGTAGTATTATCCCTAACACCACTCAGAACATTGCGCCACCAAGAGGGAGAATGACTGACGATATTAAACTATCAATATTTAAAGGAATGGGTCTAGAAGAACCTGAGCAACACTAGTTTCTGTGTGAAGCCATGTGGAGCATCAAGCAAGTTCAGGATGATGCTGTTAAGCAAGTGCAACTCATCACTACATTCAGAGATAGAGCCTTGAACTGGTTTATGAAGTATTGTGTAGGACAGAATAGAAACTTAGTGGATATTAAGGCTACCCTATTAAGAGAGTTCAAGAAGCCAAAGTCTAAATCCCAATGTATAACATAATTAAAGGAAATTAAGCAAAAACCTAATGAAACAATATAGGAATTCGACCAGAAGTTTAAAACATTGCTAGACCAAGTCAGTTTTGGCATCGCACCGCAACAACACCAAGAATGGTTCATAGTCGCGCTGTTGCCCCATGTTAGACTACCATTGATGCAACAGAAGGTTGCTTCGCAGGAAGAATCCTTGGAGATCACAATGAAATTAGAAGCTTCTCCTATAAGAGAGACTAGCACAGGAATGGTCCAGATCCAGAACCATCTAGAAACCTTGACATTACAGTTACATGACATTAAGAAGGGAAAAGAACAAAGAGAAGAAATATGATGTACCGGATCTAAAGGAGAAGGACACCCGAAGGAACACTATTCTTTGTTTCAAGATTACCTAGATAGTGGAGCACTGAATCCACTGAATAAGAACCAAGGGCCATGGCATCAGATCTGTAGAACTAGAGGACACCGACCAGAATATTGTTAATTAATAAAGAAATATGTGCGAACACCTAAGAATTTATATTGCACATTCTATAAATCCGTTGGACATGATGATTCCAACTATAGATCATATGAGCTCATGATGGAAAGAAAGAAATATGTAGAGCATATGCGTGGTGGAGTATACAGAGTTCAAGAATAAACATCGTAGAACAAGGATAATGTGCAGTATGATCAATGTGCATACAGAGGCCGTGGAGGATTCTGCGGAAGAGGAAGAAACACTGGCCCAGGACAAGGAAGAGGAAGAGGTCAGGTCATATGATATAACTGTGGTCAGTCTGGTCATCTGTCCAGAGACTGTACCAATGCATGTACTACCTATAGTTATTGTAAATCTTTTGATCATGTCATTGAGGCATGCCCAGTGTTAGCAGTAGAAATGCCAAAAAGAAAGCAAGAAGCACCTAATTTGAATATTCAGATGATCGCAGTAGAGAAAAGAGATAGAGATCCACATATTAATCCTGTGACATGAAGTGGCACTGCCATAGGAAAAGAAAAAGAACCAGAAGCTTCGACTTCTATAGATCACCAAACTAAGAAGACCCCTATTGAAGCAGTCTAGATCAGAAAAGCCAATGGGAAAGCACCTACTTTCAATCTGGAGAGAAACAAAGAAGCCTTTGAAGAAGCACGGGACATATTCAAAGAGCCAGCACCTATGTTTCCAAGAATCCCATTGTGAAGCGAAACAACGCATACCAGGGATATGCCGACAGCATATGACAAAAAGTGCATTGCAACAGAAACACACACTTCTGTTGTGTAGTTCCTACGGAGCTGCGTGAAATCACTGAAAAACACAGATGTTGAGTGAAGTTGCATAATTTACTAAACTAATATGAACCATGTAGTAAGACAAATATTGCCTAGAGTGCAGTTCACCATATCAAAATCCATAAGAGAACATGCCGAGAAATGAGGTTTAGTGCACAAATAGGAGATTATGAAATGGATGAGATAATCCTTGATTTAGGATCAGAGGTGAATGTCTCGAGCAAGCAGACATGGAAACATATGGGAAAACCAAGGTTATCATGGTCACCTATCTAGTTGAGATTAGTGAATCAATAGAAAGTGATTCCCTTTGGAAGACTTGCGAATGTACTTGTGGACTTCAATGGAGTCAAAAGTTCCGCAAACTTCGAGGTTATCGAGATGACTGACGAAAGTAACCCGTATCCAGCATTATTGGGAATAGACTGGGCGATGGATAACCTTGCGATCATATACCTGAAAACCAAAAAGATGATCTTCGAAGGGAAAGATATCATGGTCATCACACCCTTGGACCCTTCGCAAGGAGAAAGATACAGTGAGCTGATACAGGAAGAATCCAGAGCACAAGATCTTGATCACATTTACAAGATGACTTCGAATCAGGATGACTACATTAATCCTATGGTGGATGGAGCACTTAGTTGGTGATGTGATAGTTCTTTCCTGTCAGACTCCGATGTAGGACTGGAAAATTGGCAAAGAAGAATGCACGAAGCATTTGCCAGGCGATGTGCACAGATCACAAAGTCACTACGCTGGATTGGAACAGAGGTAAGTCCAATCCCCACTTATGATGGTTCAACTAATGTCTATTCATTTATTCAAGAATATGTTGTATCAGTTGCAGCTGAACATAGGATACCAACATTACATATAGCACTGCACGCTACACCTACCAGATGGTGGGCCGCACATAAGAAGACTTTGACCACATGGGAACAGTGCAGACATATGATGCAAATAAGATTCACAGAGAAAGTCACATTGACAATGGAAACAAATCTGAGGGATCACATAGAAATTTGTTCACAAGCATGGGAAAGCAGACCATAGACAGAATGGGTTTATCTGTTTGTGCACACATTGGAGCAGATTCCAAAGAATTGGTACACAGACACTGAACTTTGCAGAGGTACCATAGATTGGTCTCTCATAACTGCAAACTTCCATAGAAATTTTAGTTTTGAAGATGAATCTCCAAGTATAAATGAAGCTCTGCAAATTATTAAAGAAAGGATATTCAAAGAGGAATTCCCAAGTACAAATGAGGAATTAGAGGAAATCAAAGATAGGATAATTGAAGATGTAGAAGTACCTGTGAACCTACAACTAGAATGGGCAAGAGAAATAGAACATGCCCTTGAATGTTACAATCTCTCCACAGATGAAGACAAAGATGCATAGGAGAGTGATGAGGAGGATCCACGCAACATCAATATACCTGAGTCAGAAGGAGTGCACGAAGTAGAGGGACCTCCACTAGAAATTCCAGATATGAGCGGACCTGTCAAGACAAGAAAAGTGAACATTGGCACAAGTGAAGAGCAGAAGTTCGCATCCATTGGAGATTACTGGGACGATAAAACGGTCGCGCAGATCGCAGACCTTCTACATGAATATCAGTATTTGTTTCCAACGAAGTTTGCAGAAATGAAATGCATTTTGGTCGACTTGGGGGTTATGAAAATACCTCTCAAGCCAGGCGCAAAGACCATTAAAAAAAGACCTTATAGACTGAATCCTAGATACAAATAAAGAGTGAAGGCATAGATTGATAAGATGCTTGATGCAGGGATCACTGAGCCAGTTGAAGAGTCAGAGTGGATAAGCTTGATGGTTATCCAAGATAAAAAGACAAAAGGTGAGATCAGAATCTGCATAGATATGAGGAAGTTGAATGATGATTCACTGCATGAACCATTTCCTACTCCATTTACAGATGAAGTGTTAGATAATGTTGGAGGAAATGAGGCCTATTCTTTTACTGATGGATTTTCTGGATAACATCAGATCAGGATCGATGAGGAAGACAAACATAAGACCACATTTGCTATTGAATGGGGATCATATCAGTATACAATTATGCCATTTGGGTTGAAGAATGCACCTCCCATATTTTCTAGAGTTGTTGTGGCTGCATTCAAGGAATTCATACATAAGTTCTTAGGAGTCTATTTTGATGACTGGACTGTCTTTGGTTTACTGAAGGACCACTATGAGAACCTGAGAATGATGTTAGCTAAATGCAAACAACATCAGATTTCTTTGAATTTGAAGAAATGTATCTTTTGTGTGCCCTATGGAATTCTGTTGGGACACATTGTCTCTAAATAGGGCCTGATGGTTGATCCTGCGAAGATCCCAGTGATTGTGAACCTGCTAGCACCGAATTCAGTGAAACAACTTCGCACCACGTTGGGACATATGGGATACTATAGAAAATTCATCAAGTATTATGCGCAGATAACCACACCGATGGAGAAGCTGTTAAAGAAAGAAGTGCAGCTCATATGGAACGCAGAATGTGAGAAAGGCCTAGACACACTAAAGGAGAAAATGGTAACTACGCCTATTCTAGTATTCCCGGATTGGGACAAGCAATTTCATATACACATTGATGCTTTGTCCATTGCACTTGGTGTGGTGCTAGCACATCCAGGAGAGGGAGGCATTGACCATCCCATTACATTTTTGAGCAGGAAGTTGTCATCAGCTGAAAAGAACTATACGACCATAGAAAGAGAAGGTCTAGCTATGGTGTATGCACTACAGAAATTTAGGCACTATTTGTTAGGTGCGCAATTCTCAATGTTTATTGACCATTCCTCTTTAAAGTATCTAGTCAATAAACCAGTGTTAGGGGGGAGAATATGTATATGGATACTACTCTTCCAAGAGTATGATTTTGAAATTGTGGTTAAGCCAGGAAGATTGAACCTCGGACCTCACCATCTATCAAGGATTGAGTCAAGCGAAGAACCCACAAATCTTGAAGACAACTTGCCTGATGCGTAGTTATTCGCCATACAAGTCGTTGAATATTATTACAAGGACATTGTAGACTTTCTAACTACAGGATTGGTACCTACAGAATTCACTACGCAGCAGAAGAAGCAGCTGGTAGTCGGAGCAGTAGACTTCACTATAATTGTAGGACAGTTATACAAGTTGGGACTAGATGAAGTGTTGCGTAGATGTGTGTTGGAGCATGAGAAACCATTTATATTAGTGGATGCACATTTAGGTGCATATGGAGGTCACTACGCAGGAAGAGCTACTACGCAGAAGATATTAAGAGCAGGGCTATGGTGGCCTACAATCCATAAAGATTCAAAGGAACATTTCCAGAGTTGTGACGTCTCTTAGAGAACGAGAAAGTTGTCACAAAGAGATGAAATGCCGTTAAAACCACAGTTGACACTACATGCATTTGACAAATGGGATATTGATTTCGTGGGACCTATTAACCCACCAGGAAAGAGGAATGGTGCGAGATACATTATCACCACGACTGATTATCTCACCAGATGGGAAGAGGCTAAACCAGTGAAGAATTGTAGCGCAGTTACTACTACGCAGTTCATCTTTGAGAACATCCTTACTAGATTTTGATGCCCAAATATTTTATTGAGTGATCAAGGAACTCACTTTTTGAACAGAACTATTGAATCCCTTACTGAAGAATTCCACATTTATCATTAGAGGAGTACACCGTACCATCCTCAAGCCAATGGAACTATTGAAGCTTTCAATAAGGTACTGGAGAATGCACTGACAAAGGTGTGCAATGTAAACATGGATGATTGGGATCTGCGCATTCCAGTTGTGTTATGGGCATACAGGACCACTTGCAAGAAGTTGACAGGCCATACACCTTTCAGATTGGCCTATGGAAAGGAAGTTGTGATGCCGATGGAGTACATTGTACCAAGCTTAAGGATTGTTGCATTCACAGGCATCGAGGATGAAGAAAAAATAGAGGAAAGGATTCTACACTTGGTTGGATTAGAAGAGGGTCGCTTCATTGTAGGATTTCACTAGAAAGTGCAGAAAGATAGAGAAAAAGCATGGCATGATCGCCACATCAAGAACAAGTCCTTTTAGGTAGGTGACCTAGTCCTCCTATATGATAGTAAGTTTATGAAATTTCCTGGAAAATTTAAAATGCATTGGCTTGGGCCATATACTGTTATGCATGTTACTAACGGTGGCGCAGTTCAGTTAGCCACATTAGCTGGAGATAACTTACCAGGTTTGGTGAATGGAAGTATACTAAAACCCTATCGGGATAGTCCTAATTCGCAAAAACCTCAGCGATCGAAAGAGAAGGAAGTTTCTAGGTTCCATGTACAGTTGAAATTGGGCACTAGAAATGGAGCAGAGTCTGTACACAGTTTTGGTCCGATACGCAAAGTTTGATTAAAATAATGCATTGAACGTGCAACACTAGTCGAAAAGTGAAGCTGTGCATGAAAGAAAAATAAAATGAAAAGAAAAGAAAAAGTGCGTAGTTGCGAAGCTTAAAATGTAGCTGCATAGATCAAATAGAACAACAAAGATACAAAGTTTAGAACAAAGAAGCAGGACATCGCAAAGTCACTGCGCCAGGTTAGTGACAACCTGCCGCACAATTCGACGCAACGATCCAAGAAGCTAGTTGTTACAATGTCGGTCGGAAAACTAACCGTTATACAGTGATTTTGCCGACGATCGCTTGACCATTTAACGCAAAAATAACCATTCTGAAGGAGTTAATGAAGGAAAGGACCCGAATCCTTGGCGGATTTGGCCAACGGACATGATAATTAATGATTTTCTAATCATTGATGGGTGCGGCTAAGGCTCAACTGCACCTATCAATACCGCTATGTCTAGACTCGCGAGCGTTACCGAAACGCTAAAAATTTTCCGCACACCATAGTTCAATTCGTTTCGAGTAAGTGCTCAGTTATTCCGTGAGTTTGCAGAGAACAGTCCAGTGAATGTCTGACAATTCTACAGTTGAGCAAGAGTCCACAATAAAGCAGGCCGTGAGGGTGTTTAAGCAAATTGGGCTTGAAGGGTTGATGAGAACCCCTGCTAAGAAGGTTGTTACGGAACAAGGACAAGGTTCACGTCGTTCACCATGACATTCTACACAAATGCAAAGCAAGGGTAAGGAACCCGTAGTTGAGAAATTCAAGGCGAAAGTAATGGGCTCCAAACTACTAGAAGTTCCACCAGGGGATAAGGAGCTACCATTAACCTTGACGCCAGAGTATATATCTCCGAGCATAGCAGATGCACCTGTGGTAAAGATCTGTAGAAATGTGAAGTATGAGATACCACTTCCTCCCATATCCAAACATGTAAACCAGAACTGTTGGGTAAGCTCGTGGACTGTAAGTTCGAAGATTATGACTTGCTGCAACAACAGAAGGATCCAGACGAGCCGAAGTACCCACAATTTCAGCTAGATAGATATATGTGCTGGAAGGCAGATGTGAAGAACAGCCAGTTGTTGGTTGCACAAACTTGGTTGTCTGAAGTAGTGGAATCGGGGTTGTTGAACCTATTGAGGCTCCCGCACTTCGACCGGAGCCCAGAACTTAAAGCAGTGGTGCACACACAACAAGGCTACCTTTGGTTGGACAGAAACGTTGACCTCAACATAGAATTTATCCATCGGATCATAGGGCTAAGCAAGCGAGGCGAAGACACTAAGAAGTTCTTTGCCGGCAAAACTGGAGACAAGGAAGTCGTCGCGCAGATGAAGGAGGAATACCAGATTCCCAAAGGAAAAAGAGGATTCGTCACGGATGATATAAAAGATGATGCTACGCAGTTTGTATTACAACTGCTAGCAGGAAAAGTATTGTGGAAGGCCAGACCTTCAGAAGTACCAGCCGGCGCAGTGCTCCTTTGGGCAAAGGCAGCGCAAGTCGCTGGTGCCAATATTTACTGAACGAGTTTCTGGAAGATGTCCATGAAACTCAAGTCAATGGCGCTGCTTTCCATTATAGTTGGTTGATGGTACTGATTTCCTTTGTAAGATGGAAGGACCCAAGGCACTATGTTGGCCTCACCTCTCCTAGCAATGACTGTCGAGGACCTAGTTATGCCAAGCTTTGGGAAAATTTGATGCTAGTAAGACAATGCACATCGAATGAAGTATTCTACACATACTACGAGCAGCTATGCGATGTCATCGTTCACACAATGTGCATCTCTAAAGAGGTCACATCCAAGTATATTCACACTTTAAATTTTAGCACTGACATGCATTCCATCTACATTTTAGCGAAGGCACAGAAAAAGAACCCAGAATGGTTCCAAGCGAACTATCACATGGACGAAGTGGATATCGACCTCATTATGAAGGAATGGCTAGATGAATGGAAGGTCGAAGGACCTATGATCATCGGCAGTGACTCGAACGAAAGTAACCCAGTCCCAACAACAATTGTTGAAGAATCACTAGTAGGAAAAATGAAGGAGCCCAGAAGCTCAGTACCAAAGAAAGTCCAGAAAAAGAAGCAGAAAGATTCAAAGGCCCAATTAGACCCGAAGTCGCATGATGACAATTATGATATGATTGCATCCACAGTCACTGTGCATCTAGAAGAAATCCTGAACCTAAAAGACACTAATAATGAGAAGATTCAAGCAAGTCTGCAGCAGAATCTCATCGCGCTACAAGGCATAGCAACGAATTTTGAGCAAGTCCAGCGCGACTTGGCTTTGACTCGAGAATCAGAGTCAGAAGGAAGGTCACGGGACACTTCACAGTGAAAGAAAACACCTTTATCCCTGAACTTGGCACCAAAGTCGTGCATTGTCTGCATTGACCCACTCAGTGTCATCTTACCGCATGATGAATTAGATGCGGGCATGCAGAGAGTAGAGCATGTGGACATTGATATAGCTATGTTGCCACTAGAAGGCCTACACAATCTGCACTTGTAGGTTGTGGAGGAGATACATGATAGAGACATGGTCACTTTGAACAAGCACCACGACTTACAAGCAAATTACAAAAGGATACAGGAAGAAACCACAAAGAAGGATAGCGCACTTGATACTGCACATGAGGAGCAAAGAAGGATAGAGTAGACTGTCGCTTTAGTCTGCGCAGAGATCCCAAAATGTGATGAGTAGCCAGAGCTCGCATATACTATAAAGATTGGCTCGGTAGTTAGTGATCTTAAGGCTAGGATGAAAGAAATAGAGCTTGATTATCAAACAAAGCTTGCCTCTTTGTAAGCACAAAATCCCCCGAAGACACCACCGAATCAACAAGAGCTTAGAGCAGCAGAACTACAAGTTGCCACAGAGAGCATATTGAGTGAAGTGGCTAAGTGTCAACACTTGTTGGTTGAATCTACGAGAGTGTTTAATACGTTATAAGAGGACCCTGAGCTACTGCAGGTCCAAACGAGTTTGCAGGAAAAGTAGGCAGTGTTAGACGCTCTAAACGCAGAGATGAAAACCCTACTACCAAAAGATAGACTCCAGAATTCAAAGAATTAAAAAGAGAACTTCAAGTGTTAAGAGAACAGGAGGTTGAAGCCAGAGATAAGTCACAGCCCTTGCAGGAGGAATCCCATGAAATAACGCAGTAGATCGAAGAAAAACTGAGGAAACTCCGCGACGCACATGATTCAGTGCAAGAGAAAACTCAGGACGACTTAACACCCGATGTGTTAGAAGTCTATATAGTGCGATTCCCTTAATCGGGTAAACACTTAGCCAACAAAGTCTATATAGTGCGCTTCCCTGAGCGTAGCACTGGAAGTGCACAGTTACAGTGTTGTTGTTATAGTGTATAAGTTAGCAAGGCTCGCAATCTATTAAGTTGTTGAATGCATAACTACACTAGGTAAAGTCCATTAAAGTGGGTAAGTACCGAACAGGAAGTGTGGTCTTAGTTGCGTTGTCCTGTTGTCAAAGAACCATTTCGAGCCGTGTAGTCCTTTGGATGTGCCAGTGAATAAGCATTACCCACGAAGGAGAATTTAGTATGCAGGTTGAAGAAGAGATTGTATGGCATGAAGCAAGCTCCAAGGCAGTGGTATTTGAATTTTGACAAGTTTATGATAGAACAAGGTTATAATAGATGTAATTCTGATCACTGTGTTTATCTGAAGAAGTTAAACAATGGAAGATATATTGTATTGTTATTGTATGTGGATGGCATGCTTGTTGTAGGGTCTAACATGCAAGATATAAATGTGCTCAAAAGGAATTAGCTAATTCATTTGCGATGAAGGATTTGGGTGCTACAAAGCAAATCTTTGGTATGAGAATAACAAGAGACAAGAAAAATCACAAATTGACATTGTCTTCGGGTGGGTACATAGAAAAGGTGTTGGAGAGGTTTAGAATGGAAGATGAAAAACCAGTTAGTACACCTTTAGCCATCCATTTCAAACTAAGTAAGGATATGTTTCCCAAGACACAAGAAGAGATAGAATACATGTACATGGTTCCCTATTCATCAACAATTGGAAGCTTGATGTATGCGATGGTGTGCACAAGACCAAATATTGCACATGCAATGGGAGTTGTGAGCATGTATATGAACAATCCATGTAAAGATAATTGGAAGGAAGTAAAGGGGATTCTCAGGTATTTGAGAGGTACTACTACTAATGCATTATGTTTTGTAGGTTCGGACAATGATCTATAGGGATATGTTGATGATGATAAATTTTCCAAGTCCAAGGTTTGGAGCATAGTCTAGTAGATACAGTAGCAGTGAAGTTATTGTGATCAGTCTCCAAGTTGGAGATTGTTGGTTGTGGATCTTGATCTTCCAGATTCAAAGATTGTGTTTCAACCGTGTTTCGATCCTAGACCATGAAGGGGTGGGGAATTTGGGGGGGGGATTTCACCCCCACTAAAGTGACCATGGGGGGTCCAGAGGGGTTGGTGACTAATTTAGGAGTTCCCCCTGGCATGGGTTTGGGGGTAGCACCCCCATAGCGAAAAATTTGGAAATATTCCTTATAAAATGTTGTAATTTCATAGTCATGACTTGGTCAATAATAGGTGATTTATGGGCCCCTAGTATTGGGTATATCATGGTATTTTCCCATGGTAATCCCTCTTTAAAAGGAAGGAATTTTAATACTTTTGTGTATTGTAGTATTGTAAATATCTCCATGGTTGTGTGAGAGATACTGTGAGACAGTGAAGAGGAAGTTGCAGCGGATGTGATGCGGGTTTATCCCTTCATTTTGCTGGACGTTTTAATAAAAGGACTGGAAATTTCTCCATGGACGTAGCCCAGATTGGGTGAACTGCGTATATTGGTGTCTCTCTTGTATTATGTATATGTGTTTTATTTTTGCATCTTATTTTATGTTATTGTTCTGTGATCCTAATTTTCTAATAAATCTATAACCAAATTGTATATTTTGAATCCTATCCATAGATGAATGATGAGCAAAATTTTCTTCTCATAGGGAAGCACTTAGAAGGTGTGGCATAATCTTGGTTGCAATCACAAGTTGTTTCTCTAGACATTTACATTAAAAGGGGATTGCATGCTTCCCCTTTTTGATGCAATAAGAACATGTGCTCATTGAAAAAATAACAATGTGTACGTTATAGTGAATATGCTTGTGTTCTTGTTTAAATAGGTTTGCCCCTTTTGAATCTCCACGCAACCATGCCATATTTTAAGCTCAAAGACAAGTCAGTGTAGGAACATATGCACATTCTTGAGTGCGCATGCACTCAAAAGCGCACATGTTCTTGAGTCTGCTTGCATATATAGGAATGTGTGCACACCCTTGTCTTTTAAAAAAAAAGTTGATTCATTTCACATTTGTTGCATTAGCCTCCCCAAGATTGATGGTGACCCCTCCATGGCTAGGAGAGAAAATGAGCACATTTTATGTTGGAGAATCCACCCACAAATTCCCACCACCTCTATTGTAGGTAAGCCCAATTTTTCTCATTAATTTTTTTTCTTTTTACAAATTTGTTTTTTGTTTTATTTTTATTGCAACTATTATTCAACAAACATGGCATAAAACCCTGACCCAAATCTAAGCCAAAAACCCGAAGCCCCCCACAAGACCCAAACAATGAATTAAATCAATGTTTAGATAAGTTGAGAAACGTAATTGGGGAACTTTGAAACACAAGAGAACAATCATGCTAGCCATTAGTTGAGAAATTATGGATTGAGTTCATTCTTGGGGGTGAATCCATGAAGATGGGTAACACCTTTTGGCCAAAATTGATGGTGAAATTTGATCTTTTACTCATGTCTTAAATCGAATTCCTTGAAACTCATCTATGCCTTGTGAATTTCAACATGGAATTAAAAAAAATTGTAGGGAATTATGTTTACTTTCCAATAATATTTTTATAAAATACTAATATCATTTAATGTGTCAAAATTGCATTTAATGAAATGTTCGTCCTTGCAAATTTCAGGAAAAGTTAAAAAGTGGTTTGTGTGCACATAAAATAATTTAATGATAAATGTATAATTTTTGAAAAAAATATATATGAACATAATCTACACATAATGCATTGGGGCTTGTTAGTGTTTATAGCTTCGTGAGGTATCTTCACAAGTCGGCCCATCACAAAAATTATTAAACAATTATTATTATATATATTAAATGTAATCAAGTATAAATAAAGGATGCATTAGTCCCAGAAAAAGTGGAAAATTCACCCATCAAACAAGTATAAATAAAGGATGCTTCATTCATTTACCAAGTAATTTGCATCAAGTGATCTAATCTAGCATGGAAGAGGAAGAGAATGATACAACAACGTAAGATGGATAATTTCTAGGTTTGATATCTTTAGGATTATTTTACTCTTTTATCTGGTTATACTTATATCTTGAACTAAATCTCTCATAAGAAGGTTGTTGGTTTTCTTCAGTTTTGTAGAAGGGTTTCCCAAGATAAAAATTATTGTCTCTTTGTTTATGTGCATGGTTTATTCTTTCAGTGATCCTAATTTTTGTTTCTACAGCAAATAAGATTGAATTATACCGCTTTATTAAATTCTAACATGGTATCGGAGTAGTGTTGAAAGAAACCTAATTTCTGGGGTATTTTCCATATTCTCATTAAATGTCGTGTCTTGCTTGTGGTTTGGAGTTGTGAGGGTATTGTCCCATGGTATTCCCTTCCAACCCATGGTATTGCATGAGTATATGGTATTTACTAATTTATATTTACCATGGATAGGTTTTGTATGTGTACTTTCACGTATGAACATGGTTTTCTTCCCAACACATGGTTTTACCAATTGTTTGGTGAATTTTATGCATGCATTAAAAATGCTTTTACCACAATTAAAACAATGATTACAAATAAGGACGTCAAATGTAGCTAATATATTATTTAGAAATGCACAACAACTTCCTTCTTACCCATGGTTTTACATAAGGCATGTTATCCTATCAAGAGACTGAGGGTTAGTTTATTGCATATGTTTGATATGCATATGTGCTAGGGGCTTCTTTTATTTTTATTTTTTTATGTCATGTGAACCATGTTTAAAACCTAGCCTTGTAATAGTTTCCATTCATGTTTTGTGGTGCTTGGTGATGGATGTTTCCATATGTATTGTGGAAACATGCAAGCCATGGTGTGGTTTTGTATTTGAAATATTAATTGTTGCACATTACTGGAAATGGGTCTATTTTAGCCACTCTTAAACTTTTAAAGAGTGAGGGCCATTTTGTCCTATGTGTAAGACTTTGTTTGGAAACATTGTAAATGGGTTCAAGAGTAATTTTATAAACACTTGGATAAACAAGTATAGTTTTGTTGGTTACACTTAAATGACTTCTGCAAGAAGGCAGAGATCAAGAGGGAGACAACAGTAAAGGTAGATCCATTGTGGAAGCTCACACATGCAAGGAAGTCAGATGAGATGAATTCCAACTCAAGTCAAGTGGTGAAAGGAATAATGCATTTACTAGAACTAAAAGAGAATGCAAAATACTCAAATGCAGAGTGCCCATATGTAGAGAGTGCGGGATGCGTAGATGTAGAGTGATTAGTGTAGAAAGTAGCAGGTTACTTCATTACATGATTCTCAATTGTAGAGGGAATACAAACTCAGATGGAGTCGAGATATATAAGGAAGAATTACTTCTGATGCAGAAGGATGTGTTGATCTATGATATACTCTCTCTAGACTAGGAGAGTGGTGGAACTCTCCATGCGATGGAGAGATATAGAGATATTTGTTGTGGACTAACATGATATGCATGGGCGCACTCCTCACTGAGTCGAGTTACCATGAGATGCATGGGTGCACTTCTTGAGTAACCACGAGATGCATGGGTGCACTCCTTGAGTTACCATGAGATGCATGGGCACACTCCTCACTGAGTTGAGTTACCATGAGATGCATGAGATACGTGGGTGCACTCCTCTCTAATTCAAGTTACCATGAGATGCATGGGTACACTCGAGTTGCGCTAACATGAGATGCACGGGCACACTCCTTGAGTTACCTTGAGATGCATGAATTGCATGGGAGCACTCCTCGATGAGTTGAGTTACCATGAGATGCATGAGATACATGGGTGCACTTCTTAATAAACTGAGTTGAGTTACCATGTGAAATTACACTCCATGCAATGGAGTAGCCATGTAATGACATGACACATTCTCAAATTATTTGAGGCTGAATACCACCTAATCTAGGATTGGAGTGATTAAGAATGTCTTCCTCATTGAGAGAGAGGATTGATGATGTAGTATCAGTGATACATTCTCCTTAAGATAGAGAGAATGTTTTTATTGATATCCCTTGAGAGGGAGAGAGAGGGAGCTAACTACTCTAATGATTCTCCTTGATGGAATGAGTTGAGTTAATCTTTGACACCTCTCGATGGATTGAGTTGTGTTGAGTCACCTAGGTTAGTTCCCAACAACTACTATGAGTTGGGAGACTTGTCACCTGGTGTAATGTCCCCAAAATTCTATTATTAACCATTGAAGAGAAATAATTAATTTTGGCCTATAGTCTCTATGTACAAATTAAATTATTCATGAAAGGATGATCTAGGCCCACAAATTAGAATATTTAACTATCAAATATTTGTTTAATGAGTTGGAAATGGTCTAGGTGGCTCGAGAGGGTGCATAGGATTATGGGTGGACCCTTATGAGTTGTCTCCCTCAAAGGAATATGGAAAAAGTAGTTGAAAAGAAGGAAAGCGTCTAAAAAGAAGGAAAGAAACTGAAAAGAAGAAAAGCAGCTAAAAAGAAGGAAAGCAAGTGCCAAATAGAAAGGTGGCATAAAAGTGGAAAGGTAGAAGTTTCCATATTTTTTCTAATAAGGTAGAGAAAGGATTAGTAACTACCAATAAATCAACCAAGTAATCTAGGAAATATTTTCCTAATTTTGAATTAGAAAGGGGGGGCTAACTTATATTCTCTTGTGAAAATAATATTAATTATTATTTTATTGATATTTTCATGAGAAAACTCTAGAAGGAAAGAAAAGGTAAATGAAGAGTTATAAAATAGCTATGAGCACCGAAGTTCACTTTTTTGTGCATTTTGTTCATTGTGTTGAATATCTCTGTACTTTTCTAGACTTGGGAGATGTTGCCCTTGTCACTAGTTGGGATATGTGCCCCTTCTTCCCATTGTAGCTAATTGGATGTGAATTCAACTAACGATTGAGGAGTTGGAAAACCTGTCCATATCATTGAGGATTATTGCAAGCATTCCATGCCATTTTCAGCTATGTTCCATTTCCATATCATTTTTCTTATGTTCTATTCAGTTTGAGTTATAGTTTCCAAGTGTTGTTAGCATTGTGGTATTGAAGCAGTGTTTGTAGTTGGGGGTTTTATCTCTATGTGCCATGGATGTTGTTTTGCACAGAAAAATAATGTAATTACAGACATGTATACTAATAAAATCATATTTTTGTACCTTCCTATGCAATTTCTTTCTTTCTCTCTAGCATTCTATTTTTCCTATGATCAATACATTGTAAAATCCGATTAGTTTTAATTTTTGATGTGATAACCTGACTCATCTACCTCCAAATCACAATATGAAAGTTGTTGTAGGTAGATAAGAAAAAAATGAACCTAGACCAAGCATCATATCAGAAAATTTTGACCTTCCTATGCCATTCAATATTTTTTGGAAATGGCCTAGTTGAGTTGTCCTAGATTTGATATTTTTCCTAGTTTCTCCAAATTGCGGAATAATGCCTAATATTTGAGTCTAGTGTCTTCCATAGTAGGTTGGGGCTGTCAATGTCAACTTGCTTCTAGTATTGCACCAGCAGTGGACACGGTTCCACATAATTCCTGGGAAAATTTCCTCCGACCATTAGATTTATCTAGCTTGGTCTGCCCAGGTGTGATGTACTCATAAAAGTGCAAGTTTCTGAAGTAGAACCATGAGTCTACCTTCCTTCAAGCCTTGCTTATTTTTCAAGAAAAGTTGTAGGTTTTCCTAAGGCTGTAGTAGTCCCCATTGCCAAGTTTGGGAAAGATTAGGAGAAGTCTAGTGGTGTTTGGAGAAAGTTAAAACAATCTAGCTAGTTTTTGAAATTTTTCCTAGTGTGCCTTCTTTTTCCAAAGAGGTACATTACAGTGGTATCATAGCATGGTCCTTTGCACCTATGCATGGTGACCATCAATTGAAGAATAATATTTTGCAAAATGATGCGTGTAGCAATAGTTTAAGGTGGTTTTGAGCAGTATGAAGAAGAAGAGGTATTCTACATAGATGGAGGTTTGAATATGTCATTGGAGGAATATGACTTCTTCTATGAACCAATATATAGAAATGACAGAAGGAATGATCCCCCAAATCTATCCTATAATATATATTAGCAAGGAGGATAGCATTAATTAAAAACATGCCTCACCATTATCAGGAGTATCTAGCTTTGGGTGAGAAGATCTATACAACTATGTCCATCAAAGATTATTATATTTGCGAGTATGGATTTTGGCCTTAGAATGTTGATGAGGATTCTTTTGAGAGAATCAAACCATCCATATAGGAACCAAGTTTTTCCACATATTGGAGTAAAGGAGAAGAAAAGAGGACCAAATGTGAAGCTTCATTGGAGCCATTTGCATATAGTGGCATCATGGGATTCTTTGGGTTTTCTTCAAGGAGAGACTCCAAGAATCTTAATCCTAAGACAACCAAGGAGCAAGAGAAAAGAACAAATCAAACATCAAATGAGAAAATCAACAGTATCTCAAGAGAAGAACCATGTGGTTCCTATAATGAGTGCATTGAATATAAAGAAAAAAAAACATCATGCTAAGGTATGAAGGTAAATTTGATTTTTGCAGCAATAATGTTTTCTTGCATCAACATAAGGAAGTCCACAATTGTTGCAATGGAAATGATAGCATAGAATTTTTTGATGCTAATGTGGGTGTTAAGGATGAATCTGATGTTGTGGATGTGCATGCACATAACCCTTCCTAATGAAGGTTGCACATCAAATGAGCATGAGGAACACCCCACTGAGTCAAATACCAAGGAGACTAAATAGCATTGCATAATGGAAGGCCAAGCCACAATGTAAGAGGTTGTTGACAATGTGGAGAGAGAATCCACTCTTGGACACCCAAGATTCTTTTTTGGTGAGTTTGAGATCACTAAAAAGGATATGGGAGATGGTATTGGTGATGGTGGAACCACTTGTGGAGCATATTTATAGGAAGATCAAATATCAGCCCTTCGAACATCATCAAAAATTCATCATGAAGGAAACAAAAACCACACACTAGTTGAGAGTGAACCTGAATGTTTGGTGGAAGAATATTTTATCATCACTCCACCACATGAGACAAAAGAGGTGACACAAAGGTATTGCCACAATTCTGATTTTTGTATTCATTTGTTTCATTTTGAGGTGGTAGCCACTTTTGATGAGAAGATTGGCATGAAAGAGTATTCCACTATTGAGACTCAAAATTTTGGTATCAAGAAAGAATGCAGTGTGAAGGTCGAATTGATAGATGGGAGTCTGTATGAATCACAAGAGTTGGATTCACACACATGTGGCAGCAGACATAGTGCTCTGAAGGATCCATTGAGTGACATAGAAAACCAAATCTTGGTCATAGAATAAAGGTTACTGCAAGCCTTGTCCCGAAATGTTGATGCACAAAAACTCATTGAAAATATTTTTGGAAGGATTCAGTTGAAGGAGAGAAAAGGAGTATTTGTGGAAAGAGAATCTAATTCTGAACTGTGCATCATTAAAAGAGATCTAGAAAATATGAAAGAATATTAGTTGCGGTTGTTCATGGACAAAGATATTGCTCTCAAATTTGCAAACGGAAAGGTAGCAGAAGTAGAGAAAATTCACATGGAATTGGGAGGATCATATTCCTTCCCCGGGACCACATTGGATCATATGTGTGTAGATTATTTAACTCATTATATTTGGAGTAGCCTCATGTGTGAGGTGAACATGAGGAATTTTCAGATTTGCAAGTGCTTGAAGGAAGATTTGACATGTAGAAGGATTTCTAGGCACTAGTGTCACTCCAGGGAGATCATGATCTTTCTCTATGTGAGGAGGACATAGTCATGGAGGATATTCCTATGTTAATTCCATTGGGACCAAGTAGCAGAGATATCTATGCATCTATTGATTAGGTGAATAGATACATACAAGAGATGAAGACTCCAGGAGGTAAAAGGTTTTTTTTTGTGTTAGTTGTGGATTAATTGATGCATATCACATTGTCCTATTTTATGAGAAGCAACAAAAGTACATATGGCTGCAAAATGATTCCTCCAGTTCACATCCATCCATTGATTGGGTGGAAAGATACATGGACAATATGGAGTCACCTTGCAAGAAAAATGATGCTTACTCTCCTAGTATGTGGAATGAAGTAGCACAAGCAAGATGTGTGATGGCACATGACGAGACACACATGTATTCTCTTCCATTTGATCCTAACTGTTTGTTCATCCCATTAGGTTTGAAAAATACATTAGTCCTATTGTAGTCTTATAAGAAGATGAAGAATCTAGGGGTGTTATTTGATTCTTCCCTCATGCATGGAAGAGCATGTGAGTTCCACTTGAGGCATTTGGGTGGAACAAGTAATGGTGATGTGAGCCACTAGAATAGAGTGTAGTTGGCACGAGAGGAGTTTCATGTCCTATTAGAGAGGCTCACAAAGCCTTATTGAACATTGGGAGTGATGAAATTCCAGTATGGTGGCGGGATCTAACAGAGTTTGGAGTGATAGATTCCCACTAGTGGCAATGATCTTTGGAGGAGTATAGCACAAGAAATGGGATCCTAGAATTGGTTGGTATATTAGTTTAGCTTTTTCCATTGGAGAGCGAGCTAGCCATGATTTCCATGAGTCCATCTACGTGGAGCATTGGTTCATTTTCCTCATTAGGAAACCATATGATGGATAGACATGCTATTCACTCTCTTGTTAGTTTGGCATCCTTCAGGAGGTTCCTTATGTGGAGGTTATACAATGCAAGTGTGATTGTTATAGACACCTTCCATTCATCAGGTTCATTTGGGACTCTAGGATATTTTTTGGATTCAGTTGTTGTAACTCGGTCATTCATGGAGAAGCATGGGGAAAAGAGCCATCCCTTGAGGTTATAATCTGAGTTAGCATAGCAGAAACATGGTGGCACTTCATTGAGTTTGGTTTTGACCTTGGAATTCCAATGCTTGTCAAGTTCAACAACAGATCTTATGTACGTTGTAGTTGTGGAGAATAGTGTTAGTGACTTGGTTCATTTGAATCTACAACCATATAAATAGTCATCATTAAAGAAGGAGGCAAATAAATTATTTGTGCATAAAGTTCGGGGGCGGGGGGGAACAGGCACTACCACATTCATATTTAAAATTGCTGGAGGACAAGTAATCTTGGGTGGGGAGGACCGTAATGTCCCCAAAATTATATTATTGATCATTGAAGATAAATAATTAATTTTTGCCTATAGTCTCCATGTACAAATTAAATTATTCATGAAAGGATGATGTAGGCCTAGAAATTATAATATTTGATTATCAAATATTTGTTTAATGAGTTGGAAATGGTCTAGGTGGCTCAAGAGGGCACATAGGAGGATGGGTGGAACCTTATGAGTTGTATTCCTCAAAGGAATCTGGAAAAAGCAGTTGAAAAGCAGGAAAGCAACTGAAAAGGAGGAAAGCAACTGAAAAGTAGGAAAGCAGCTGAAAAGTAGAAAGGGAGTAGAAAAGTGGAAAGGTAGAAGTTTCTAGATTTTTGCTAATAAAGGCAAAGAAAGGATTAGTAACTATCAAAGAACTCAAGCAATTAATCTATGAAATATTTTCCTAATTTCAAAATAGAAAGTGGGGGCTAACTTATATTCTCTTGTGAAAATAATATTAATTATTATTTTATTAATATTTTCATGAGAAAACTCTAGAACAAAAGAAAAGGTAAATGAAGAGTTATAAAAGAGGTATGAGCACCCTAGTTCACATTTTTTGGCCATTTTGTTTATTGTGTTGAAGAGATTTGTGCTTTTCTAGACTTGGGAGATGTGCCCCTTGTCACCAGTTGGGAGATGTGCCCCTTTTGTCTATTATAGCTAGTTGGATGTAAATTCAGTTAGTGATTGAGGAGTTGGAAACTGTTTATCGAACAATCCACTAGAGCGGATGCGAGCCGGATCTCCCTAGCTCAATGCGAGTCTAGAACAAATAAGACAGGCTACGAATGCATTTCCTATATCTATTTAAGGATTGAGTACTAGATGTATTACCTTTCACTTCGCTATCCTTTCTCCTGAATGCTTCTCCACGTCTCACGGTCGTTAGATCCAAGCTGCAAGACCTATCAAGACAAGAAACAAGAGAAACACGTAAAGGGCATCTATACAATAAGAGATCTAAGTGAACAGTTAAGCAAGTAAACTACTCAATATCATTACACACATGAACAATATTGGTGGAAAGCATTTGTATTACTGTAAAAATAGGGAAGTACATAGAAAAGATATAGAACTACAACCAAGGGTTAACGTTGCAGCCCTTCTCCAACAAAACCATTTGCCATTTCCTCCTTAGGAAGCTTGAGTCTCTCAAGGATGAGCAGAGATCTCTCAAGAGTGATTTCACCAGCATGTAGACACCATAGACTTCCTCCCCTTGGAGAGAGGTAGAGCTTCTCTTATATAGGACTACGTGGATAGGGTACGGATAGGATAGGTTGAGATATGGTAGGAGAGAGATAGGGGATCCTCCCAAGGTATTAGGAATCGAGTACCAACTCCCCTAGAGTTAAGGGATAAGGCCCCAAGTCAGCAAGTTTAGAGAAGAACCTCGAGGAAGCTATTTTTTCCCATTAACTGACTTCGTCGCACCTTGCAATGAAGGAAGTTGTGATGTCGCATGTTGCATGAGTGCAACCTACGACAACCTCCCAAAACCTGGTACAACTGGGTACAAATCCTCCTAGGTTGATTACTTAGTCAACATATCTTCAGGGGTGTATACATTGAATCTCATGATGGGTAGATCTTAGGTGTAAGAGAATGCCCCCAAAAGCATGAAGCTGTTTTAAGATAGACAGGTGAAGTGCTTTGATAGAAGAAATGGCAATAGTCTTGTCAAACGAAGGACACTGCTGTAGTACAACTATCTCTAAACTGACAATCTCATATGAAGTACAACATGTCTGCCGACCAATACAATGCAAATCCATAGTAGTAATGACCGACTGAACACAATCATGGATACTAGACACAAGCGTAGATCCATGATGAGATGATAACACAACCACGACCAATACAAATGTGGATTTGCGTAATATGACTCAATACAAACTCCATCGCAACCTAGGTAAAACATGACTTCCCAGGGTCTTTAAGTTGAACCCGCAATGATACAAATCTATCCATGTGATTACAAATGTCTTGACATCGAACATGGTAGAAACCACTTGATTATCGACAATTGATGTAAACCGTTAACAAGCGCGAGGGAGATCACCATTGATGTCAATGATTCCCAAGGTATCACAGTACATATCATCAAGCGTGAATAAATGAGTTGAAGTCGAATGCAAGACGAAATCTTTCAATCAAGAGTCAATAATGTATAATCTCATGTTGAAAGAGAGGTACCTTGCCATTGAGGAATGCAGGGCCAAGGTACTTGGTTGGTTTCTAGATTCGATCCTCGGATGATGAGTTGACGTCGACAAGGATGAATCCATCAAAGGACGGCCATGATGAATCCCCCATCAATCAACATGAAACACGAGAAAAATGTATAGAGTAGATCGGATGGTACAGTAACATGTAAGACTGACTTAGAGTAGATCGACATGGTGGCGGGCATACTGACTGTAGATAATGAATGATGGACATATTCTTGAACATGGTCATGGCATGAATTGGCAGTATTGACATGACGAGTGCGCCACAAATTCCTAATGAAACTGATGATGGAAGCTTTCTTTGAATGACTCAAAGGAGTAACAAGACTCAGGAAAGTGGAATTCGAGGACAAACGGATGATCCAAGTTCTGTATGCAAATGTAGATGAGTGCCATGTTCAAGAACGACTACATACTGCCACTAACAAGGTACGCAACACAAAAGCTTCCTTTTTCCCCATCATGAACGATGAGTGCCTCATGTGTTTTTTTACAAGCTTGATGAGGGTAACCAGATGCTCAGTATAGCTCAACTCATAGATGAGTCCAATCCCAAATATTTTGCGAACCTGGGATAGGAGGGGCTCATCCCATGGTGGGCCCTTCAATGTAAGAGTTTAATGAGTCCATAGAAGGTAAATTCAATCGTCATTTCATGTTTAGAGAGTCTGAAAAGATCTAAAGAAGACTCCAATGGTCCTTTTTCGTAAAGTTAGCCTCATCGCCCGAAAAAGGGTAAAACAACGCGGGAGAGGACTCTTCCAGTCATGGTTGGCTGGAGTATACCTTTTTCGTAACTAGCGTCCCTTAGTCCGAAAAAGGGGTAAGCTATCACCAGGAAGATGACCATTCAAATTCTTTTACAAGCGTGAACACGACAAGTTCTCATGGAAATATTTTTGTATTTTGAGAACTTGAAAAGAGCTTAACGGTAGACTCCAGGGGGATTTCTTTTCCGTAGGAGTTTTATGAGCCCGGAAAAGTGATAAATCGTAACTGGGTAACATATTCTCATAGTTTCAAGAGCACGAGAAAGAACAAAGAGTAATCTCATTAATTGCAATCTATGAAAAAATAAGTAAACAATGAAAACTCACAAGGGGTGTTCATACTTGAAATGACGTTCCAATATGAAAATGGCGTAGGAAGGCACTTCACAACTCCTACACACTGGAAAATTAGGTCAAATAGTCAACCGAGCATTCAAATAGGATAAAACTAATCCAAACTAATAGCAAATAGCATAACGGCATCGAATATTTGAAAAAGGAATATAACATTTGTTCTATAAATAGAAATAAAAACAAAAAATAGTCACCATTGTTCTATTTGCCAAATTTGGGAGGAATAGTGCCATTTGCTGCCAGATCTTCACTTGTCGATTCCAGGAGCTACGATCATCCGTTTCACCTGCCGTTAGGAACAGGTAACCCTAAACTTCAGCCAACAAAATCATAGTGGTTTACAATTTTGATTTTCAGTCATTTTTTGGGTTTTGGCTTGATTTGGGAAGGGCCATTGCGCCCTCGGCTCATCGCAGTTGGCCCTTTTGGGAACTACGACGAGACCAAGTTGTCGCTAATGGAGTATAGATGGACTGTGACGACATCTCCCTATTTACAAAAATGGGGTGCGACGATGGCGACGTCCATCCCCAAACTCAAACAAAATTCAAAAGAGGGACTTCTAGTGGGTGAAGCAAGTCCTAGCATTGTTGAACTCTTCCTGTTGATAGGTTCCAAGCATCCAAAATGGTTTTGGAATGGTGGGAAAGGGAACATGAATTAGATGATGAACAAGCTGCAAATGATCCACATTGTGTGGAAGCTTTGAGAAACTGTGGGCTTCTCAAGTTCTTCTGCATTTAGGGGATGAGATCCCAACTTCCACTACTATTCCACATACTCCAATGTTGGGATGCAGCCCAGCAACACTTCATGGTTGGTGAGCATGAGCTTCACATAGATGTGGAAGGCATCTATTTTCTGACTGGTTTGTCCCGAAGGGGGGACAATGTGACACTCACTGGATCACGTGGGAGTGATTGAACCGTGGAATATTTGATCTGACAACATTGTGTTCCCAACGCGTGTGCATCTAGCCGGAAGATTTGCATTAGAGATGTACAGGAGTGCCCATTGCGGGCCATTCTATTCACTATTATGAGGATGGCGGGGAAACAAGCTTCTCACCTAGCCACCAGAGCGCAGATGCTTTATGCGGAGGATAGTTTGTCTCCAAAGATATTCAACTGGTACGAGGGGGTCCTCACAAATGTGCGAGCCCAACTGACAAAGTGTCTGCGGGGAGAGCTCAAACAGTTTGGATATGGTTCTATAGTGATCTCATTCTTGCTGGAATGGGTTCCCCTTTTGCGTCCTCAAGTACCACTAGAGGATAGGGACCTCAGAGATCCACACATGATCAAGTGGACCGATGTGATGGCTCGGCATGGTGGGGGTCCTATCTTCATATTCCCTCCTAAGTTCTTCACTTGGCTAGCAGGCCAGTTACTGATGGTGAAGGACTTTCCATATAGTGGCACTAACTTCACAGATGACCCAAACTTGTTGTTGCCTGAGGGAGCAGCATGGGGAGACCTTGGTAAGAACAAATGACCCTTGAACGTTTTAAGTTTTGTGCATTTATGATTTTTTTTGATATAGTGCTGACATGCGAACAACGTGTGTGCAGATGTGGGGCCTATACAACCTGTGGGGAACTCTCTTCTGGCTATGAGAGAGAGAGGAGAGGGAGCGATGGTGGATCTAGCTATGCATGCTTCCATCGTGGAGATGGACAGAGTCTATGCCAACCTGAGTGGGTTGACAATGACTGTTCCTGAGCCGATGGTGGATGAGGTGCTACAGCCCATGCAGGTGCACACAGTTGGAGTGACTGTGCACTTCAACGCACTGCTTCGCAAGGTTGTGAGAGCAGTGGACTATTTCCAGACTCAGTCGGCTAGGGATGTTAGACCACCTAGGGTAGTATGGGCCAGGTGATAGGCCACATGTTGTCACTATGTGTGTACTGAGAGCTTAGAGGCCTCAGGTTTTGTACTACTGAAAACTGCGAAGCTTCAGATTTTGTAGAGACTTACTGAAAGCTATCGGGCTTTAGATTTTTGTATCAACACTACCTTTTTGAGATTATATATATATACAGATAGTCCGATGATTTATACATTATGTGTTTCAAAAATTAATGATGTGATCTTGCTTACATGTTTGCTTCTATACAGTGCATTATTTACATGTTGTGAATGCTTTTTTTTTATGTTATGAGTATCATGTGTGTGCGTTGTACCAATCTAGAATGAAGTTGGCCATCGAGTCAACAACTATGTTTAACTCTCGTGGAATGTGAAGGTATTGAATGGTTTCAAACGACCTTTCCAAGAGATGAACCCATCTAAAGAGACGGAGTAGGGTAGGATCACGGATAGCGTAAACCCGTTTAAGATGGGAAACCAACAATTGAGAATCCATGTGGATGACAATGTGGTTCATACCCAAGGAAATTGCATCGGTTAAGGTTCCAACTACCGATAGATACTCTACGGCATTATTGGTTGCGAATCCAAGGAAATTTCCTCCTGAGCTGATGAGCTCACCTATTGGGGAATACAGTACGTAGGCTGCCGAAGCAAGGTTACGGGTATGCCGGTTGGCGGTGTCTGCGAATCCATAGCACGTGGCCATCTGCACATGCAGACAGAACATGGTATGAGAAGCAAAAACAAGATCTAAAAAGAAACTCAGAAACAAGTGCGTCACACCACACAAAACACACAAGCACGCCATGTACAGTATATACAAGAAAATCTATGCATGAGAGGGTAAGGCATAGTACCTCTTCAGGTAAATCCCATTACGGGGTTCACCCAAAGATATTTCGTCATAATCTTCAAGCTTGTATGCTCCCTTTTCCAAAACACATTTGAAGATGTAAGGTCCATGCCACATGGACTCGAACTTTCCTACTCCGAGTTTATCATGTTTCTGGTCGTATGTGAGGACCAGGTCACCCTCGTTGAAGATACGGGGTTCAACTGACTTATCGTATTGAGATTTGATGCGTTTCATGTTTGCTTCATTAGCAAGAGCAGCATCTCGGCGAGACTTGTTAAGTTTTGCTAAGTACAGGAAACGTTCTTCCTCGACAGTAGTGTTAGGAAGAAGTTCGACAATGAGTTGCAAAGACTGAATGTCGCACTCTATAGGCAAAACAACTTCCAATCCATACACTAGTTGGAAAGGAGTGAAACCTGTGGCAGTTTTAACGGAGGTTCTGTAGGCCCATAATGTTGAAAAGAGCATATTATGCCAGTTGGACTTGTGTGTATCTACCATCCGTTGGACCATAGTTTTCAAAATTTTGTTAATGGCCTCGACTTGTCCATTGGACTGCGGGTAGTAAGGTTTTGAGTTTTCATGTTGAAAACCCAATCTATCACTCATTTCATCAACCATATGGTTCTAAAAGTGAGAATAATGATCGGTAACTATAGCCTAAGGAACTCCAAACCGCGCTATTACATGATTGAACATGTAGAGAGCGGCATTTTTGCCATCATTTTGGTATGTAGGCATTGCCTCGGCCCACTTTGTGAAGTAATCCACAGCTACGATGATGTAACCATGCCCCCCGGCTGAGGTAGGCTTACAACGCATAAAATCGATGCCCCATTTTGCAAATGGGCCCATGGCAATAATTGGGTGTAACGGGGTAGGATTGGTGCGCTTCTTCGAATGGAAGTGTTGGCATGGAGGACATCTTTTCATGGCCTCAATACAATATTTGAAGATAGTAGGCCAATAATATCCTACGCGCAAAATATTATGGGTTGTAGCCATCCCAGAGAGGTGACCGCCACACGCCCCAGTGTGACATTCATTCAAAACACGTTCAGCCTCGTCGTGAGTTAGACAACGTCGAAGAATGGAATCGGTGCCACGGCGGTACAAAGTATCACTGATGATCAGATAATATTTTGCATGGTGACGAATTCGACGACGATCGTCGCGAGAGAGTTGAGAGTTGAAGCATTGGGTTTGAAGATATAACGAAATATCTCCATACCATGGATCGGTCATACTAATGAGAAACAGCGACTCATCTGGAAAGGAGTCATTGTGCTCAACTTCTACATCAACACGGGGAAAGTCACAAATCAGCTCAGCAAACACTAAGGACTTTTTGGACTTGGCTTTCTCGAAAAGAAGATCAAATTCTTGCAGTATCATGATCCAATGTGAATACTTGTCCTCGAGCACCTGACGTGTCAGTACGTGGTACATGGGGTTTGATTTTGCAATGATGGTGGTGGTGCAGAGCAGGATGTAGTGTCGAAACTTTTGGATGGTGATGACTGCAGCGAAAGCGAGTTTTTTGACATGTGAATATCTAGTTTCAGTGTCAACGAGACCCTTACTTGCATAGTATATTACATGTTCCTGGGAATTTTGATCCTCCTATACCAAAACCATGGCGATAGTGGCAGCAGAAGCAGCGAGATATAAAATGTAATCTCAGAAATAATTCGGTGGTTGGATTACGGGGGCATGCGTGATGGCATGTTTGATGTTGTCGAAGGATTTTTGAGCTTGATCGTCCCATATGAACAGGATGTCTTTCTTAAGCAATCTCATGTACCCCTTAGTCTTTTCCGCGAAGTTGCAAACAAAACGTCTTAAATAAGTTTCCTTCCCTTGGAGACTTTGAAGTTCTATCATAGTGGTGGGAGGTGGGAGATTGACAATGGCCTCCACCTTTAAGGGATCGATGCGGATCCCATCCTTTGAGACTATAAACCCTAAGAGGCGGCCAAACTCAATGCAAAAGATACACTTATGAGGATTCAGACAAATGTTGTACAGTCTGCATCTAAGGAAAATGGCCGTTAGATGATCCATGTGGAACTCATGCTGCTTTGAATGAGCAGGGAGATCGTCCAAGCAATGTTCCACAAAGTCCTTAATTTCATGGAAGGCATATGACATGGCTCGCTGGAACGTGGTGCCGACGGTTTTAAGGCCAAACGGGATTTTGCGATATGCAAATGTCCCCCAAGGACAGATGAAAGTCGTCTTATGTTGGTCGGCTGGGTTGATCTCAATCTAGTTGTAACCAGAAAAGCCATCCATGAAAGAAAAGATGATGCTTCCGGCACAATTGTCGATAATCTGGTTGATGAATGGGGTTGGGTAATTGTCCTTTGGAAAATCCTTGTTAAGGTCTCGATAATTGACACAAACACGAATGGTGCCTTGCTTTTTGTTCACAGGGACAACATTGGAGACCCAATCTGTCAATGGGACAGGATAGATGAAGCCAACCTTTAAGAGCTTTTCAATTTCTGCCTTGACTGCTGCGGTCTTCCAGGGGTGTACCGGTCACAACTTTTGACGTACAGGTTTGATGTCGGGATAGGTTTTTATCTCATGAGAAACAATCACAGGGTCTATCCCAGGCATCTCCTCATAGGACCAAGCGAATATGTCTCGAAATCGCTTGAATAAGGCCGTACCCAGAGCCATTTCTTCAGGAGAACACTTCTGGCCTATGTGAATGTGTTCCACTACACTAGGTTTTACCGAGATGTCTACCAGGGTGGTAGGTTCAATGTTGGCCAAGTTACCCTCAGTGTCTGAAAGACATGTAAGTACGGGGGACTGGGCGAAAGGGCAGATATCCCGGGAAAAGATGGTGTGAATGTTGTTCTCTATGTACTCCAATGGTGGAAGAAAAGAGGACCTATGGTGAAGGTCATCCCATGGGCCATCATCAACATTCATAACTTCCATGATGGACTCATCTGAATGAAAAGTAAAAAGTAAGATGTCCGGTAGGGATGATGCCCGTTGTAGAGAACAAGATGGGGAGGTCATGGTTAGGTGGTCCTCCGGTGCTGATTGGATAGCCTCATAAACACATTTGGAGAGTGAAAGAGGCATTGCATCTCCAATCAGGTGTGTTGTGGCTTCATCCAATACAAGCCAAGTATCAGTAGAGCGAGATGAAATCTCTGCGGAGATCATGTTCACTGAGGCAACATGATTAGGGGGGTCCAAAATGGGAAAAATTCCCATGAGAGATGAATCTTTCAAAAGGCCAACCCCTATACTCTCATACTATTTTAATGTTTGTCCAATGGAAGGAACATGGTCACCAGGATGAGTAGTAGTTTCCAACGTGCAAAAATCTAATTGGTCGATGGTAACAATTCGTCCTTGGTGGGGGAATTGCACCGTGTGAAAGACTGAAGAAGCTACCGCCTACATGGCATAAAACCCATTGCGACCAAGCAATAGATTATAGTCTATTGGGGTGGAGACCACTTCCACATTGATGGTTACAGTCTTTCCTCCTAGATCGACTGTGAGAGCTCGTAAGAGCCCATGAGGTTGAAAGCCACGCTCGTCGAATGCTTTCAATGTGGTGGGAGAGCGATTCAATTCGAGAGAGTCAATGGCTCTCCAACAGGTGATCGACATGGAAGACATAGAGGCACCTTATTCCAGAAGCGTACGATGGAAAATTTTCCCAGCGAGGTTTGCAGCTACTTGAAATGCGAGCTAGTGGGAAAGCCTCGACTTGAAATGGTCAAGTCAAAACATGATGGTATTCGAAGAATTAGGGTCAACTGCACCGATAGCTGCGAAGAGAGTTTTGCATTGATTGGGACAATTCTGCAAAACTTCCAACATGGACATAGCATAAGGGGCTTGTGCCAAGTCTTCTACGATATTGTAATTCTATGCTGCCCGAGCATTAGGATTAAAAACAACTTTTCTAATCGTGCCCTTGGGCGATCACAATATCGAATCAAAAGATGGCTTCTCGATGATGAGAGAAGTTGGTGGGACAATGACATCAGGTAAGGAGTTGGAAGCTTTTTCAATATTGCTCCCAATAGGTTCCTTCAAAGGGACCATGTTGTATGATCGCGAGTGAGTGTTCAAATTGATCATCTCATTTCACACCATGAGAACATGCGTGGTATTGGATGATTCCCCCTAGGCTGGGGGAGGTTGAGCAATCATCTTCTCATTTTGAGTGGGAAATGGATCGTTGAGGACTGCGGGAGTGGGTTTTCCCCTAAGAAACTTTTGGACTTTGTCTCTATGGGGACACTCTTTAGACAAGTGATCATCTCCACATAGTAAACAGGGATATTTTAACTTCTGTTTTTGTTTGGCGTCATCAGGAGTGCTCTTTTGTTCCTGCTGGGCAGAAGATTTCTTAGGTTTTCCCTTGTTTTTCTTCTTACTGCTAGTCTTTTTAGGTGAAGCTAATGAGACAGAATTCACTTCTTCAGTAGCAGCAGGAGTGGATGACTTGGTGGTGCTGAGACCAGCCTGTGTTAGTAATGGGCACGAACCTTGGGGGTTCGAAGAACCAATAGTTTGATGAGGAGGCTGGGTGTGAAGGGATCCGATGATGCCATCAGATCGAGGTCCCTTAAGTGGTTTCACAAGATTGTTAGCGTCGCGGGGTGCGTTAGGAAGAATATCAAACAAAGTTCCAGATTGAGTGTAGACTAGGTCTAGTACATGGGCACTCACGATGGCTTGGTCTTCGGTGATATCACCTCGCATGGCAACATCTCTTGCTATGATAGGGATGAGCGACTTCATAAACCAGTTTGCTAGGAGTTGATTTGGAATGGGAGCTTTGATGAGACGACGTCTCCTTCGCCACTCGTGGATATGATCGTAGAAATGAGTAGTGGTATTCTGACGAAGCGAGGTCAAAATCTTGGTACCAGTTTCATACAGTATAGGTAGCTGGAAATGAGTCAAAACGTTCATGGCAAGAGAGCCAAAATCAAGAAAAGAGTGGTGTGGAAACTCAATGTACCACTTGGTAGCCGAATCGGTGAGAGTCCTTTGAAACAATCTAAGACGAATCGAGTCATCCATTAAGGAATTAGATGAACACCATAAATGGTAAGTCATCATGTGGTTTTTAGGATCTTCACCCGGCTTGCCATCAAATTTCGGGATATCAGACGGAAGTTTCACCGGAATAGGTGGCCAATTAGTTCCGTGGTAAATGGGGTCATTGGTTAAAAGAGATAGGTCAAGTAGGTCCAAGGTATCCAAAAAGGGCAGCTGTGGATTAGGTTGCATGTATTGATAATACAGATAAGGTGTGTAAGGACCGGTATGACCGTAACGTGTACCAGGAGGAAACTGGCTATAGGGGGTGTCGCCCGGACCATAAGGGGACCCACCACCGTAAGGTGGTCCATTCCAATAAAGTGGGGGTCCACCTCCACCACCAGGAGGAGGTGGAGGTCCGCCGCCACCAACGGGAGGATGTGGGGGTCCATAACCATAGTAAGGCAGCCCACCACCGCCTCTGCCTGGAGAAGGTGGTGGAACACCTCCACCGCCAAAAGGATGGGGGCCCCCACCACCTCCATCGCCAGAAGGATGGGGGACCCCACCACCTCCACCTCCAGAAGGATGGGGGTCTACAGCACTACCACTGCCACCATAGTAATTGGGTGCTCCACCGCCTCCGCCTGGATGGGGTGGTGGACCACCTCCACCACCCGAAGTGAAATGTCCTCCTCCACTATAATAGGGTGGTCCCCCGCAACCTTCGCCTAGAGGGGATGGTGGACCATTCCTGCCACTGCTGGGAGGGTGAGGGATATTGTTGGTAAAATGAGGTGGGCCTCCACTTTAGTTAGGTGGGGGCCGGTTGCCTCCAGCAGGAGGTGGGGGAGGACCGATCGGGGGTGGTGGTGCTTGAGGGATAATTGGTTGGGGTCTGTGTTGCAACATAGGCTATTTCCCCCATAGAGTGTATGGATTCCCAGGATAAGGTATCCTGTATGGTGCATTTCCGAGATTAGATTGGCTCGACGCAGGGTTAACAAAACCTGGATACGCTTGAATCCATGAGGGTAGGGTTACATTGGAGGGTCCCCCAACATGAGATAATCCCATGGTGGATGGTTTAGCGGTTTGGGGAGGTCCGACGGAAGGTCCATTGGGGATTCCACCACCTACATTCTGGTTAAGAAATGAGGATTGCCCCCCAGCCACAATAGGTTGACCACTATTCAAAGGTTGAACCAACGTAGGTTGTTGATTAGCTACCCTAGAAATAACATTACCAATGAGATAATCCGGGGAAATGGAATATCCTCCCCTTGAATTTTGAGGTGGAGGAGGAACTGGTAAAGTAACTGTGGTAGTGACCGATGTGTTGGACTGTTGTTCTTCAACCGGTTGATTCACTTGAAGTGTAGGACTAGACATTTGTGAATATTGACCAATCTCATTAATGGTCATGTGGTGGGAAGATTGTTCTAGTGATCCAGAAGATATCAGATGAATTGAGGTATCTCTATACCTATGTCTTTGCTCAAGACTTTGTCTTTGAAGTTCATTACACTTAATGCGTAACCGATCCAAGCGTTCTTGCATAGGTGCAAAGACTTCGGCGGGGTCGGGCATGTAGGAGGGTCTAGAGAACTCTGGAGTAGTCCAATTGGGTGACTAGTAGAAGATGTCCAGTAAGATGCTGAAGGACCAACAACTGCTGTAGGGTCATCCTGGGGTCGGTTTATCCATTCCAACGATCCAGGTTCTCCCAGGATGACGGGAGAAAGGTCTTGTGAAGCAGGGATTTTTGCTTCTTCATCCCGTTGGGGATGAGAGGCAGGTGAATCCGGAGGAGTTTGTGGAAACAAAAGTCCTCCAACATTTAGAGTGGGGTTTTCCACTTCAGTAACTACGACCGTGTTATGCTGATCCATTCTTACCCTCGAAATAACCTCCGGATTAAGGGGATATTTGGGTGATAAGTTTAAGATCCTATGGGACCTTCTCCAATTAAAATCCAATATAGCGTCAGGAAAATCAGTCAGGATGGTTGAAACAGTGTTTCTCCTAAAGGTATACTAAAAGAAAAGCAGTCTAGAAAAACCTACTCAAACTAAGGCAACAGGAAGACTTATGTGACAGAGTGGATTCAAAAGTTTGGAACCTCACGGGATTATCAAGGCATCGCAAACCGCGATATACTGCAGGGTCCAACAATATGACGCAACAAGGAGGATTGGGACCATACCCTTGACTGCATACGTGATTACCTGGACAGTACGTGAGTGCTAATATCCTTGAGTGCTTTTCTCAGTGTGTTTCTTTTCCAAGATGACCAAATGGTTAACTCAGTTGGTTTCAGGAATCCTAATGGTGTCTCCCGATATAGGCAAGGTACGTGGGAGCTCAAATCCATAGTGGTGCTGTCTAATGCATAACCATTCAATCCGATATACTACCAAGTATGTGATACACCCTTCAATATATGCCAAGTATGGATTAGGGTACTTGGTGGGTATGTGAAGGAGCTCGATATACCGATAAGTATGTGGAATACTACAATACCCCCGGGATACAGTGTTGGCAAATAATGATAGCTGCCACACTTAACGATGCCGAAACACGTCTCTAACTTACACACAAGTTGCTAAAATTTTTACCTAGTTCTGCCATTAATTTTATCTTGGACAGTTAGGTGAATGCATGAGGTGAGTACATAATTGGAAGCATAATGCAAGTCCTAACTACATGCACGGAATATTCTTTTCTTTCAATGAAGTCTAGCTACGGGAAGGAGAAATCTTTTTCTTTTCGACAAGATTGCCAAAACAACACAATGCAACACAATCTCAATTCAAACAAACTTGACTATGAAAGTATTCTTTTCCTATGAACCCAAAATAAATCCAAACAAAACCAAACACTCAACACACAAATCAAAGGTGGGATCCCTGGCTGGATCTTGCAGCACAGAGGAAGTTCATACAACAAACCAAAGTTCAGACTGACAAATGGAGGGGGGATGCCTGCATGTCCAATTTTGACAAATCGGCGCACTCTGTGCTTGTACACAGTGCGACGTCGCAGTTCAATAGTGCGGGAAGTGCGACGACGTTGCAGTATACTAGTGAAAAGGCTAGGACAAGTGACTAACAGGTAAATAATAGAGGCCAAAAATGACATAGTGTTGCTCTGTTTCCACTCTCCAAGTGCGACGAGCGAGATCTAAGTCCAAAAACGAGTCAGATCTCCAAGCAATGAACTATGGAATGGTTTGGAAATGAGTAGTATAAACTCAGAGGAAGTAGATCAAAGTCTTCAAGATGGAGCTCTAATAGTGAAATCAACTCACAAAGCAAATGAAAAATGGAAGGCTTGTGTTAAGCAATCAAATGAAAATGACTCTTAGATAATTACAGAATTAGACAAGTATTCCCCATTATGGTCGCCAGATTTGTTTATCGGACAATCCACTCGAGCGGACGCGAGCTGGATCTCCCTAGATCAATGTGAGTCTAGAACAAATAAGATAGGCTATGAATGCATTTCATAGATCTACTTAAGGATCGAGTACTAGATGTCTTGCCTTTCACTTCACTATCCTTTCTCCTGAATGCTGCTCCACGTCTCACGGTCGTCAGATCCAAGCTGCAAGACCTGTCAAGACAAGAAACAAGAGAAACAAGTAAAGGGCATATAAGTGAACAGTTAAGCATGTATACTACTCAATATCATTACACACATGAACAACATTTTTGGAAATCATTTGTATTACTATAAAAAAAGGGAAGTACATAGCATAGATATAGAACTACAACCAAGGCTTAACGTTGCATCCCTTGTCCAACAAAACCATTTGCCATTTCCTCCTAAGGAAGCTTGAGTCTCTCAAGGATGAGCAGAGATCTCTCAAGAGTGATTTCATTAGCATGTAGACACCATAAAATTCCTCCCCTTGGAGAGATGTAGAGCTTCTCTTATATAGGACTAAGTGGATAGGGTATGGATAGGATTGGTTGAGATATGGTAGGAGAGATATAGGGGATACTCCCAAGGTATTAGGAATCGAGTACCAACTCCCCCAGAGGTCAGGGATAAGGCCCCAAGTCATCAAGTCTCGAGAAGAACCTCGAAGAAGCTATTTTTTCCCATTAACCGACTTCGTCACACCTTGCAATGAAGCAATATGCGATGTCGCATGTTGCATGAGTGCAACCTGCGACGGCCTCCCAAAACTTGGTACAACTGAGGGCAAATCCTCACAGGTTGATTACTCAGTCAAGATATCTTCAGGGGTGTATACACTGAATCTCATGATGGGTAGATTTTAGGTGTAATAGAAACCCTTTCCATCTCATTGAGGATTATTGTAGGCATTCAATGCCATTTTTAGTTTTGTTCAATTTCCATATTAGTTTGCTTATGTTCTATTCAGTTTGAGTTCTAGTTTTCAAGTGTTGTTAGAAGTGTGGTATTGAAGCATTGTTTGTAGTTGGGTGTTTGATCTCTATGTGCCACCGATGTTGTTGTGTGCAGCCAAAATATGTAATTACATAGATGCATACTAATAAAATCATATTTTTGTACCTTCCTCTGCAGTTTATTTCTTTCTCTCCAGCAATCTATTTTTCCTATGCTCAATACATTATAAAATCTCACTAGTTATAATTTTTTATGTGATAACCTGACTTCTGTACCTCCAAATCAGATATGAAAATTGTTGCAGGTAGATAAGACATAAATGAATCTATCCCAAGCATGATATCAGAAAATCGTGACCTCCCAGTGCCATTCGATTTTTTTGGAAATGTCCTAGTTGAGTTGTCCTGGATTTGATAATTTTCCTAGTTTCTCCAAATTGCGGAATAACACCTAATATTTGAGTCTAGTGTCTTCCATAGTAGGTTGGGACTATCAAATTCAAGCTGCTTCTAGTATTGCACCTGCAGTGGATGATTTTACACATAATTTCCAGGCAAATTTCCTTCATCCTTTGGATTTATCCAACTTGGTTTGCCTAGGTGTGATGTACTCGAAAAAGTGCAAGTTGTCGAAGTAGAAACCCGAGTCTACCTTCCTTCAAGCCTTGTTGATCTGTTAAGAAGAGATGTAGGTTTTCCTAAGGCTGTAGTAGTCACCAGTTACAATTTTGGGAAATATTAGGAGAAGTCTAGTGGTGTTTGGAGAAGTTGAAACAATCCATCTAGTTTTTGAAATTTTTCCTAGTGTGTTCTTTTTCCAAAGAGGTACATTGCACCTAGTGTTGGGCCTGGCCCAAGTAAGAAATTTTTGAGAAGAACAGTTTTGGAGCTGCAGCGCAGCCCAGATGAAGGAATTTTTGGTAATACAGTTTTGGAAGATGTGAAGTTGAGAGCAGTGCAGTATTGGCAGGATGGGAATCGCGTAGCAGAGATCTGGTTCCACGAAGTGGTAGCACTGTGAAGTGACAGTAGGGAACCTATTTTGGGAAAAGAATGTAAGGGAAGGTCGAGTTGTGAAAACGACTTGTTTTTTTGAAGTACTCCATGATTCCCAGCAGGCGGATAAGGAGTGGTGCAGAAGTAAAGCGACCGGTCACATGAGCAGAGGAAGCACAACGTGAACCGATCGCACAAAGCCATTAGAGAAGGAATGACAGGGTGAAAGCGACCCGTCGGCATGCAATCGACCGGGAAGGCTAAAAGCAATGTGACCACGCGCAGAGGATGGCCATGATGGAGAAGTCGCTATCAGAGCCTAGCAGTCCTGGTTAGTGGAGTAACCATGACGGTTTTGGGAAACCTTAGGGTTTTTGGCTCACTTGATTGTAAAGATGTGACCTAAGGGCCTGATCTATAAAAGGGCACATTTTGTAAGGGAAAGGGTTGTTGGGTTAATCTTCATTGAATATCTGTAAGGTTGAATCTTCTGTTTATGAATTGTTAATCTTTGTTGTTGAACATTGATCTCTGTTGAGAGAATATTGTAAAGGCTCTGCAACTGCGTGTGTAGAGACCTACAGAGAGAGAAGAGAGTCTGCAGATGAGTGCGTAGACCGGAATTGTTGTACCCTTCCCAAAAATAATACAACAATAGTTCCTGTGGATGTATCTCCCATCCTGGGGGTGAACCACGTTAAATTTTTTGTCATGTGATTGCTTATGTGTTTGCATTTGTGTCTTTACTTATGATGAATGGTTAAGTGTTGTTTATGAGTTTATGTGCTTTGCTTTTATATGTATTTTCCATAAGGATGATGATGGGAATAATATGTTAAGTAATCACATGTATGAATGAATGCTAGATGCACTAGCACTTCACAGTTAGATGAATGCATGAACTAGTCAGATAAACACTTAACGCGACATTGAAAGTGTGCAGTGATATCGTTGTTTGTTAAAGTGTATAAGGTTGCAAGATTCCGTCCATTATGCTTGTTGAATGCATTTTTTTGTGTTAAGTAAAATCCATTAAGCTGCATAAGTTTGTAAGAGGAAGTGCAGTCTCTGTGGTGTTGTCTTGTCATCAATTAATCTTCCCACATTATGCAATCCTTGGATGCGCGATAGCCTAAGTGTTTGCCACGAAGAGGTGGAACTTCGTGCAGTCCGAAGTCCGCAGCGCAAGCCCCGTAGCGCACTGCTCGCCAATCTGTTTAAACACTCATCACTTGGTTATGGAAAACTGATTCCGCAACCCCCCCATTACTTTGCCTTGGGTGAGACCTCAGTCTGTTCACAAATTGCTTCTGAAAGGGCCAGTAAAAAGGGGTTTTGTTGGTTCCTCGAACTACGCAGAACTTGGGTCTTTATAGAAAACCTCAAGAATAGTTATACAATCCAACAAATGGTTCCATTGTCGTGCTTGAACTGGTGATGAGTATCGGAACTGAAAATTGGCATCTAGACAAGAAAGAAATCTGGGATTGGTGTGACAAGGGAGAAAGAGATTTTTCCAAAAAGGAGAATAGACATCCACATCTCTCCGATGTAGATTGGCTAAATAAATACCTGTGGAAGGATATTCATGAATTTTTTTTGGCATCCTTTGGAAATGAGTTACACGAGTGGATATCAAGACTTGCAGAGAGAAAGAACTATTTTCGACCAGAAGGAGTACCGACCGAGTGGACCCCATAGCTTATTGAGAGGCTCAAAGCAATAGATAGTCCACTCTCGCGAGCAGTCGAATTTTGGGTTGACAGTATACTAGAAGGCTTCGTGACACAGTTCACTATGGACACCTTGAAGTCCTACAACGCAGCAAAAGTAGAGTTTTTCAAAGGGTTCAGAGGTAAGTACCTCAACAATCTGAGTTTATACAGTAAAATGCTTTTAGCTCAGAAAGGCGTTTTAAGAATAAAGTAAAATTCCTCGAAGTTTTTGAATCTGTAATGGTCAATAGCATATATAGTGATTCTGACAAAGATAGACACAATTTGAGAAGTGGAAAGAGATATAAGTATACCACTAAGAAGACTTCCAGTGAACATGGACTCCGCGTAGACATTGATTTAGAAGTTGAGTTTGATAGCCAGACCGCACCTCCATCAACCACCTATCAGCCTATTACTCCACAGAACCCATCGGTTTTGAACACTGTGCCTCCTATTACAAAAATCCCACTAGTTCAGAACCCTCTATTTGTTAATATTCCTAACCCTCAGAGCGTCAATACCAGTAACACCGTGGGAGTGAGTACTCAGACCATCCTGACTCAGACAATTCCAACTCAGAATATTCTGATTCAGAACATTCTGCGCAATAACATCCCTAACACCAATCAGACCACTGCACAGAATACGACCATACCACCTAGAAGAAGGACGATCGACGATATTAAGATTTCGATATTTAAAGGTATGGGTCTAGAAGACCTTGAACAACATTGGTTTCTATGTGAAGCTGTAGGAGTGTCAAGCAAGTTCAGGACGATGCTGTGAAGCAAGCGCAGCTCGTCACTACATTTAGAGATATAGCCTTGAACTGGTTCAGGAATTTCTCTCAGGGACATAATAGAACCTTAGTGGAGATTAAGGCTGCACTATTGAGTGAGTTCAAGAAACCAAAGTCAGAATCCCAATATGTAGCGGAATTGAAGGAAATTAAGAAAAACCCTAATGAGATAGTTTGGGAATTTGACCAGAAGTTTAAAACATTGCTAGACCAGGTTAGTTTTGTCATAGCACCATAACATCACCAACAATGGTTTATAGCCGCGCTGTTTCCCCATATCGGACTTCCATTGATGCAACAAAAAGTGGCTTCATAGGAAGAAGCCTTAGAGATTGCAATGAAATTAGAAGCTTCACCTATAGGGGAGACTAGTAGTGGAATGTCTCAGATCCAGACCCAACTAGCTACCTTGATGTTATAGTTGCAGGACATGAAGAAGGAGAAAGAACAAAGACAAGAAGTCTGGTGTATAAGATTCCAAGGAGAAGGACACACCATAGAGCACTGTCCTTTGTTTCAAGAATACCTTAACAGTGGAACACCAAATCCATTGAATCAGAACCAAACACCATGGTGTGAGATCTGTAGAACTAAAGGACACTGGATAGAAGACTGTTACTTAATTTAGAAGTATGTACGAACACCTAAGAATTTATATTGCACATTTTGTAAATCAGTTGGACGTGATGATTCCAATTGTAGAGCATATGACATCATGATGGAAAGAAAGCAAGATATGGAGCATATGCGTGGAGGTGGAGTATACAGAGTCCAAGAAGAAACACTGCAGAACAAGGATAATGCGCAGTATGACCAAGGCACATAAAGAGGCTGTGGAGGATTCCACGGAAGAGGAAGAAATACTGGCCCGGGACAAGGAAGAGGAAGATGCCAGATGATTTGTTATAACTGTGGCCAACCAGGTCACTTATCTAGAGATTGTACCAATCCATGTACTACTTGTAATTCTTGTAAATCTTTTGATCATGTTATTGAAGCATTCCTAGTGTTAGCAGTAGAAATGTAGAAAAGAAAGCAAGATCTACCTAACCCGAACATTCAGTTGATAGCAACAGAGAAGAGGGCTGTGGATCCAAATATTAATGCAGTGATGCGAAGTGGTACTACAACAGGAAGAGATAGGCAAGCAGAAGCTTCGACTTCTGGAGACTTTGAAACTAAGCAAACCCCTATTGAGACAATCTGGATCAGAAAATGTAGTGGAAAAGCACTTGCTTTCAACCTGGAGAAAAACAAAGAAGCCTTTGAAGAAGCACGAACATCTTCAAAGAGCCAACACCTATGTCACCAAGACTCCCATTGCATAGAGAAATACCACATATGCAAGATATGCCAGCGGCTTATGACAAAACGTGCACCGCAACAGAGACAGACACTTCTGTTGCGTAGTTCCTACAAAGATGCATGGCATTATTGAAGAGCGCAAACGCTGTAGTGGAATTAGAAAAATTGTTGAACCAATATGAACCATGCAGTGAGAAGGATACTATCGAGAGTGCAGTTCATCACATCAAGAGCCATAAAAAAACATGAAGAGAAATGAGGCTCAGTGCATAGATAGGAGATTATGAGATGGATGAAATCATCCTTGGCTTAGGGTCAGAGGTAAATGTCTTGACTAAGCAGACATGGAAGCAAATGGGGAGACCAAAGTTGTCATGGTCACCCATACAAATGAGGTTAGCAAATCAATAGAAATTCATACCGTTTGGGAGGTTAGCCAATATTATTGTTGACATTGATGGAGTGTGAAGTCATGCAGACTTTGAGGTTATTGAAATCGTGGATGATAGTCAGCCTTATCCAGCACTATTGGGTATATACTGGGCGATGGATAACCTCGCAATTATAAATCTGAAGACAAAGAAGATGATCTTCGAAGGACAGGATATAAGGGTCATACCCTTCACAAGGAGAAAGATTCAGTGAGCCGATTTAGGAAGAATCCAGAGCACAAGATTTTGACCGCATTTACAAGATGACTGCGAATCAAGATGACTACATTAATCCTACTACGGATGGAGCACTTAGTTGGCGATGTGATTGTTGAGTTCAGAATTGGCCCCTTCTAATCATCCTTGATCACCTTTTCCTCTTCTGTCCTACACCATTTATCATGATAATCAGACCTGTTATTCTCATTTTATTCCCCCAAACTGCCAAGGTATGACTGATCATTGCTTTATTTTATTAATGCTTATGATTGTGATAATTAAAGCTATGTATCTCTCAATTGTGCTAACATGTTATGATTTATGAAGGTAGTTGAGATAAATGGAATGCAGGAAGGTGGGGCTGAACAAATCTTGAAATAAGGGATGTTCGTTGCTTACAAAGGGATCCTCTGGGCTTGAATCATCAATTCAGGCACATGGTTCCAATACAATATCCTAGGAGCAGCTGTGACAGGGCAGCTGTAATAGAATGCGCTATCTTGAGTATGTTGCTGCTCGAGTCTAGTTGTGATCTGGAAGGATCGCCACTCTTGGGTCAATCGACAGCTTTCTCATATTTTTATATCTCTATTCTGCCACGTATTGTAACAGCTAGTTATTTAGGGTTCCTGAAGATCAGAGATCTTCATGGCTACCCGTTATTAGGATTGGATGTTATAATTTGTATGTATAAATATGGCGAGCTACCTCGACCCAGGGGGTTGAAAAAAAGATAATTAATTCATTGTATTAGCTGTCAAGGCAAATTGTGTAATCATTCTTCTGTTAATATAAGGGGTTACTTCTGAGTTAAAGGAATTCGCGTTGTTCAGCCAGCGTCTATGTGTGAAGGCTGGGCCCGTCTTCCACAGAGATTGCTGAGTTAAAATAGGATTCCGAATTCGTTGTTGTGTGATGTTTTATTCATGATATTTCTTTTTGTATACAGCAGTAGTAAGTGTGAAGTGGATTTTCAGTATAGTTAAGATTATATTTCCTTGAGATTGGTAAATGGTGCAGAGTAACAGTCGACTGAGTAGGGATTTCTTTATGCGTTTCATTTGGCAGCTGTACATAGCTTTGTTCATCTTACAGATTAAGTTGTGATCCCATGAGCCCTTTTACAATTTATCTTTCCTGTTATGATTGTTGATTTTCATTCCTGCAATTCAATTTCTTAGAACAGCTAAACTCAATCCTTTGCAATTGAATTTCTAGATTAATATTCAGTTTCTGTTTATGGTTTTCAAGAGTGATCAAATTGAAGGAGTTACTTGTTCTAGGATGTGAATAGGATTTCTTTGTATCTACAATTGTCTTTGAATCTTATTTTAATTCTTGTTGATGCATGGTAAAATAGTAGTTAGACAACAACTGGGATTGCACAGCTCCTTGGGATGAACATAGTTGTTAGAGCATAACAGTATTCAATTATAGTGATTTGGTGTTTAAGCATAGATTGTGCATTTATCCTTTGAAATAAAAAGACTCTCCCGGGTTGACAATAAATCTCGTATGCTCTGTGGGTTGGTAATAATTTATCTACATATAGAGTGCTCGACATTTTGGCGCCGTTGTCGAGGAAGGATAAAAGTTAAACACTAATCATTAGTTGCATCTGGTAATTATTTCTAGTCAGTTTTTTTTCTTTGCTGAAATGATTCGGTTCGCATGAATATGAGGAGGGTAAAACGCGATCACCTCCAAACTCCCGAAACCCCACAAAATACTAACAGCGCAGGTGATTCGGGTCGTGGTCGAGGGCCACCATTGGGTAGAAGGACATTCATTGACGATCTTGTTGACAGAATTGATTCATCCACCAGGGCTCGTCATCAAGAAACTCCTATCAGAAGAAACGCAGCTGTTACAACTAAGGAAGACACAGCTGTTACAACTGAGGGAGACGCAGCTGTTACAACTAAGGGAGACACAGCTGTTACAACTAAGGAAGACGCAGCTGTTACAACTAAGGAAGATGCAGCTGTTACAACTAAGGAAGACGCAGCTGTTACAACTGAGGGAGATGCAGTTGTTACAACTAAGGAAGACGCAGCTGTTACAACTAAGGGAGAGAACGTAGGAACGAACGAAGAAGAGGATACAGAAGAGAAGATGAGTAACAGACATGAGACCAAAGAGGAAGAGGCAATGGTGGAATACCATCATGAAAATTGTTCCCTGCCAGAAGGAATGATGGCTACGTTACAATTTCCAATTCAGCAGCCAGAAGGGACAGCTCCTATGAAGAACATCTCACCATCGGTGTTTCCTCGCTTCCATGGCAGTGCGGCAGAAGATCCAGATGAATTCCTTTTTGAATTTGATATCCTCTATCGCAGCTATGATTATGTCACAGATGCCCAAAAGCTGAAACTTTTTCCCGCCACCCTGAAGGACAATGCATTACGATGGTTCATGAGCCTTGGGGGAGGAACTGTTGCTAATTGGAATAAGATGAAACAAGTATTCCTGGAGAAATATCAAGAATATTGCAACACCAAGGACAAAAGAGAGGAATTATTCAAGATGGTGCAGAATGAGGATGAAAGTCTGGAGGACTTTGTAGAAAGGCTGCTGTACAATGTGCAAAGAGCCGGGCAGACAAACATGGGGCTGGATGTGCTCAAGATAATCTTGCTTCGAGGGATTAGGGATGATTGTTTAGATATGTTAAATCTGTTAGGAAAGGGAGATATCTCCAAAGAACCTTTTGAGACAATTGTGGAATTGTGTAAGAGATACTCCAGGGGATCTTCCAGGAACAATAAGCGGGACAAACGGGATAAGTTGGAACGTGATGTCTTCGACAGAACTCAGAACTCATCCAATGGAGGAGCTACCCGTGCAGAGATAGGCAATCTCCTTGAAAATTTTAAAACAAAAATGATGAGCTCCATATCTTTGGAGATTGATGTCCTGAAGGCAAAACAAAAACAGGCAGTGGAGGATCTCACTCTAGGTTTGTTCTGTCCCTGATGTAGAAAGAATCATCCACTGAAAGAATGCCCTCTTGATAAAGTAGAAGTATGTCAGCTGTGTGAGCTGGACCATGACATGAAAGAGTGTCCCACACTTCCCCAAGTGAAGGCTGTTCTGCAGGCATCAACTTCAGAAGTGGAATCAACCTATTTCATTGCAAAGAAGAAACCTTGGCAGCCTCGAAATCAAGGTATGCCTTTGGACTCGTTTCCATTTTTGAATAATATGGGCAATTGGAATAATAATATGAAAAATGTGAATACACAATTCCCTTCAAATTATGCTCAGTGGAATCCTCCCCAAACTGCAATGCAAAATTTTAATTCATGGGGTCCTTGGGCACAGCCACCACATCAACCTACATCGTGGTCTCCTGGATGGAGGAACTTCCCCCTTGGGAACCAGTTTCCTCAACCAACTCCACCTCAACAGTTACCATATTCTCCTCCATACCCTCAATTTCCTCAATACCCTCCATATCCACCTCAGCAGTCGCAGCTGCAGCTGCAGAATAATCCTATCCCTAATATACCAATACGGCCTCGGCTGCCTGCCCAACCTAATCCTAACCCGAATAATAAAACAGTCCATCAATTGGAAACTATCAATATGCCGGCCTACTCTCTTTCCCCTGTACCTTGCAATGATATTCGTCTACGATCTGGGAAGATAATAGAGCCCATAATTATAGAAGATGCTCCACCTTCTGTGCATGAAGAAGGGGAGAGTTCACAGCATCCATCCGATACAGTTCCTATCACTAAAGGTGCTAAGCATCCCTTGGATGGGACGACTGAAACATCAAACAATAAATTGGACAATACGCAGCCTACCCAGCTGATAAGGCAACCACCATACCCCGAGAGACTAATGCTAACAAAAATAGGGGGGTAACCTCAATTTAACCTCCTAGGAGAGTTAAAGAATCTTTATGTCAAAATCCCCCTTCTGCAAGCTCTTCAAGATGTGCCTATTTATGCCAAAACCGTTCGGGACTTGTGCACTAAGAAACCAGGGAGGAAACCTAGAGATCCTCCCACTGTTCACGTCATAGGGAATTTATCCGCTTTGATAACAGGAAAAACCCTGTGACCAAGTACGACGACCCTGGAAATCCTACTGCCACTGTACATGTAGGACAGACGCAGATACCCAACGTGCTAGTTGATTTAGGAGCAGCAATCAATGTCATAACAATTGAGACTGTCAAGAAGCTTGGGATCACTAATTTTAGACCGACTCCTACCATTTTGGAATTGGCAGACAGATCCACCATTAGACCTGAAGGGATTTTGAATGACCTTGTCATCTCAGTAGATTCATGGGAGTACCCTGCTGACTTTCTAATATTACAACCAAAATCACAGTTGGGGGGACACCCATTGATCCTGGGGAGGCTGTGGTTGGCCACAGCTGACGCTTGCATCAACTGTCGATCAGGGTCCATGACTATATCTGATGGTACTGAGACTAAAAACCTCACCCTGTATCCTCCATCTCGGCCGAGTCTAGAAGCTGAGACTTCCCTTTGGATAGAGCAGGAGGAGGAGGAGGATGTTCAGCCACTATTAACTATAGGGAAGGCCTTGACTTTTAAAAACGAAACAGAAGACGATGCTATTAGTAATTTTATTAATGAACCCGCTTTAGTGGATAAAGAGGTCTATCAAGTCCTGAACATTACCCTTGGTAAGGAAGAACAAGAAAATCTTACGGAAGAAGCACTCGTCGGTGACACAAACATAATCCCAGTTTTGAAGAATTCAAAAAGTATTCCTATTGAGGTAGAACCTGGAAAGACTTTGAATATCAACCCTGGTCTCTCCTTAGAGGAACAGAAGCGCCTAATCAGTCTCTTGAAAGAACATAAGGGGGAATTCACCTAGGAGTATACAGACATGAGGGGTATCCCCTCTAATCTGTGCACCCACCATATTTACATTAAAAATGACTCCCGGCCTGTGTGTCAACCTCAACGACGCATGAACCCCAATCTGAGGGGTATAGTGAAGGAAGAAATCCAGAAACTTTTGGAAGCAGGATTTATATACCCTATTTCAGATAGTGAGTGGGTTTCCCCACTCGTAATTGTGCCCAAGAAAAATGGTAAATGGAGAGTCTGTGTTGATTATAGGGAGCTGAACAAAGCTACGCAAAAGGATAATTTCCCTCTGCCCTTTATTGACCATGTACTTGATACCCTATCAAGGAAGAAGTTCTTCTCCTTCTTAGATGGGTTTAACGGGTACAACCAAATTCAGATCGCTCCTGAGGACCAGGATAAGACCACCTTCACTTGCGCCTGGGGAACGTTTGCCTATAGAGTGCTTCCCTTTGGTTTATGTAATGCACTAGCAATGTTCCAAAGAGCTGTAATTGGCATATTCTCTGAATTAGTTAATGATAGTATGGAAGTCTTTATGGACGATTTTACTCCCTATGGCAAGGAATTTGAGGAAGCACTGGAAAATTTAAAGAAGGTTTTAATTCGCTGTGAACAGGCTCGCCTCTCATTAAGCACTAAAAAATGCCATATGATGATGAGTGAGGGAGTGGTATTAGGACATTTCATCTCTACCGATGGCATTCAGGTGGATCCTTCAAAAATTAAGGTGATAAAAATATACCGACTCCTTCAACTCAGAAAGAGGTGCGAAGTTTTCTGGGACATGCTGGATATTATCGGAGGTTTATAGAAAACTTCTCCAAACTTGCTTCTCCTTTGTTTTCTTTGTTAATGAAGGATGCACAGTTTGTGTGGAATGAAGCATTCCAGACAGCGTTTGATAAGCTTAAAGAGAAGCTATCCACAGCTCCTATCCTAAGGGGACCTAATTGGACCATACCCTTCCACATTTCTTCAGATGCTTCTGATACCACCATTGGAGTAGTATTAGGAAAGCAGGATGGTCAAGTACCTTATGCCATCTATTATGTTAGTAAAAACTTAGCCCCTGCTGAACTTAATTATACTGTTACTGAAAAGGAATTCCTTGCTATTGTTTACTCTATTAATAAATTTCGGCATTACATTACTGGGTACCCTACGTTTGTGCACACTGATCACTCTACCATTAAATATTTAATGAACAAACCTGTCACCAATGCCAGAGTGACCAGGTGGCTCTTATTATTGCAAGAATTTGATATTACCATTATAGATAAATATGGAAAAGAAAATGTTGTTGCTGATTTTTTATCTTGTTTTACTAACAGTGATGACAGTTCTCCTATTGAGGATTTTTTTCCAGATGAACATCTATTCGCACTTTTAGCTCATTCCACCTGGTATGCAGAAATTGCTAATTATTTGGTTGCAGGAAAGTTCCCGCCACACATGTCTAAACGAGAGAAGAGAAAAACTATCCAGCAAAGTGCCAGGTATTGTTGGCTCAATGGTCATCTCTTCTACACAGGGCCCGATCTTGAGATTAGGAGATGTGTAAGGGAAGATGAGATCTTTCACATACTGAAAGCCTGTCATGATGGACCTTGTGGGGGACACTTTGCAGACAAAAGAACAGGGCATGAAGCGCTGCGGATGGGCTACTATTGGCCGACTCTGTTCAGGGACGCTAAAAGTTATGTTCAGTCCTGTGACAGCTGCCAAAGGATGGGCTAGTCTAATAAAACAGATCAAATGCCTCTACAGCCCCAAGTAGTAGTTGAACCATTTGATAGATGGGCATTAGATTTTTTTGGCCCTATCAGCCCTCCCTCCAGACAGAAAGTTTACATTATGGTTTGTACTGATTACATGACCAAGTGGGTAGAGGCTGTAGCTTTGGCTAAGGCTAATGACCAGGCGATGATTGATTTTCTATACAGTGAAGTCTTTACCCGTTTTGGGGTACCGAAGGAAGTAGTTACCAATGGAGGACCGCAATTCATCTCACATCAATTTGAATCCTTGCTCCGGAAGTATCATGTGCAGCATAGGGTGGCTTCACCTTACCACCCTCAGGCCAATGGTCAGGTGGAAAGTACTAATAAATTTATTGAAGCAATCCTTACTAAAACAGTTAAGATCCATCGAAAGGATTGGGCTGACAGGCTTCCCGAAGCGCTGTGGGCATATCGCACAACTTGGCGCAACACCACAGGATTCTCTCCCTATGATCTAGTGTATGGGAAGAGTGCCATCTTTCCAATTGAGTTTGAGATCAAAACCCTGAAAACAACCACTGAAATGAATCTGGATGTAACAGAAGCCCAGAAGAGAAGATTGAATCAACTAAATGAATTGGATGAGAAACGGTTAGCTGTAGTAGACCAGATTGTGTTGCTTCAGCAACAGAGATCTAACTGGCATGATCGATTCATTAAAAAGAAAATATTCTGTGAAGGAGACTAGGCGCTATTATATGACTCCAGGTTCAAAAGGGATTTTAAAGGTAAATTACGTACAAGATGGCTGGGTCCATATTTGGTCGACAGGGTATTTGACAACGGCATTGTCCGTCTAGTGACCATCGATGAAAACCACATACAATTACTTGATAATGGCCACAGACTGCGACTGTATCGTAAACCTATTTTGAAAGATGCATTCATTTCGCAAATTGCCGTCAATCCGGATTATTAGCTGGCACCAGAGCAGGAATTTCTTTCTGCTTTTGCCAATCTTTAAACTAAAAATCGCATTTTGAATTACTGTACATAAATAATCTTCTTTCTTTTCTGTTGTAGCGTTTTCCTTTTGCATTTGATCTTTTTGTTTGCTGTTGTTTTTCTCAAAATTTACAGGGAAGCGCTAGGACAATGACCAGATTGGGCCTGTCAAAATAGAGTCGCCCTGTGCTGTATTTCCCTTTTTCTCTTTAAAAAAAAAAAAAAAAACTGGCAGCCGCGACATCTTTTCCGACAGCTGCAACTTTTTTTCCGGTAGCTGCAACATCTTTTCCGGCAGCTGCAATCTCTTTTCCGGCAACCACGATAGATTTCCCAGCAGAAGTAAAAATCCTTTCTCCCAGTAGCCGTGAATAACTTTTCTGGAAGCTGCAACAACCTTTCCCAGCAGCTGCAACATCATGTCGCAGTGGCTGCAACATCATTTCCCAGTGGCTGAAATATCATTTCCCATCGACCCTAAAATAGTCTTCCCAGCGGCCGTAAACCCTTTTTCCCGGCAGCCGTAAACCCTTTTTCCCGGCAGCTGCAACAACTCTTCCCGGCAGCTGCAACATCATGTTGCAGCAATTGCAACATCATTTTCCAGCGACCGCATTATCGTTTTCCTGTTGACCCTAAAATAGTCTTCCCGGCGGCCGTAAACCCTTTTTCCCGGTAGCCGTAAACCCTTTTTCCCGGTAGATGCAACAACTCTTCCCGGCAACTGCAACATCATGTCGCAGCGGCTGCAACATCATTTTCCAGCGGCTGCATTATCGTTTTTCGTCGACCCTAAAATCCCTTTCCCGGCAGCCATAAACCCTTTTTCCCGGTAGCTGCAACTATATTTCCCCGCAGCTGCAACATCATGTCACGGCGGCTGCAACATCATTTTCCAGCAGCCGCATTATCGTTTTTCGTCGACCCTAAAATCCCTCTCCCAGCATCCGTAAACCCTTTTTCCCAGTAGCTACAACAATATTTCCCCGCAGTTGCAACATCATGTCACAGTGGTTGCAACATCATTTCCCAGCGGCTGCAATATCATTTCCCGTCGACCCTAAAATAGTCTTCTCGGCGGCCGTAAACCATTTTTCCCGACAGCCATAAACCCTTTTTCCTGGCAGCTGTGAACCATTCCCAGCGGCTGCAACATCTTTTCCCGACAGCCGCGAACCATTTCCAGCGGCTGCAATATCATTTTTTCGACATTCATAAAACCTCTTTCTCGGCTGCCGTGAACTCTTTTCAGGTGGCTGCAACCTTTTTTTCCCGGCGGCTGCAACATATTTCCTGGCGACTGTGACATATTTCCCGCTGCCGTAAAACTTTTCCCTGACAGCCACAATTTCTCCCGATCCCGTAAATATTTTTCCCGGTGGCTGTGAATCTTTCCTGACAGCTGCAACATCTTTTTCGTCGGCTGTGATAGAATTTCTGGCAACTTGCAGTGGTAACTCTTGTGTTAACGGAAGAATTACTCCAAACCAGCTAAAACTATGGCTCCAGTTCATCCCAGTCCTGCCGGTGAATTCATCATTCCGACCCCGAGGACACGATGGTTCATCTTTCATTGGTGGACAAAATTATTGCATTATTTATGACTGTGCACGAGTCTGGTTCCGCAACGTCACCAACTGCACGCTCCACCATTCTCCGCAGGTTATCCGACGCACAGTCTCATGAGGTATGGCTTTCATTTATCACGTGATTAAGTGTTGATATCATTTAAACAATATCAGTCGTACCTTTACTCGTATTACCATTATACCTGATTGAACCTTTCCCTCGTACGAGGTAAACACTAATAATTGCCACCTTCCCCAATTCGGCATGGAAACTTCGAACGTTTTTCTGTGCTCAACTTTCCAAATTTGCCTATTCTCTCAACGTCTTCGCTCAGCTATTTGCGCATCCTCTGTGCTGCAACTTCCATTCTCGGATTCTGCCATCTGTGGTATAGCAACTTCAGCCTACAGCGAAGACCATGGGGATTCCGGTTCGTCATGAACCTGTGAATACACAAGAACTCAGAAAAAATCTTCAAGTTCTTGCCATTTTTCAAGCCGCTGGCTGGCTCGAGTTCTTTGAGCGGCTAGATGGATTCAATAAGGACGCAGCCCTGCAATTCGCTCTAAAACTCAGCAAAACTCACTCTACGGTGTGGGGGCTACGCATAGAGGTCTCTAAGACCATTATATCTGAGGTTACGACCATCCCGCTGGTGGGAAATCCATGGTTTAACCGACGAGTCCCTGCAACGACTACACGGGAAGCATTTTTAATGGAGGGGGAGCAAGTAGAAGCATCAATAAGAGGGATTGCATTGCATTCATTGCCGCGGCCATGGGACCAGGTTGTTGTCTTCCTCAAGAAGTACATCACTTGTGAAGGTAGATATCAAACTATGTACAATTCTGAACTCCCTTTACTTTCTCATCTCCGCCATGGCATTTTATTAAACATTCCATATTATCTACTGCATGACTTGCGTCATATGGTGGCATTTGTCCAGTCGGCTAAGCATCCACTTTCCTCCCTCACCCACCATGGCCTTATCAAACTAATAATTGTAAGAACCCTTTCCCAGCATCATATAACCTGGGACCAATTCATAACCCAAGCTCAACAACCCGTTCCTTTGCGGGTTGTCCCATTACAGCAGATACGGGTTCCACCACAACAGGAGGACCGGAGTCCTCCATTGAAGTTTGGGGGGGGATGAAATGGAAGAAGAACAACAATCGGGGGCACAAGCAGGACCATCCGAAGGTGGATGAAACTACAGTAGAATAACAACAACCGGGGGCACAAGTAGGACCATCCGGGGTGGATGAAACCATAGTAGAAGAATATCAACCGGGGGCACAAGAAGGACCATCCGGGGTAGATGAAACTATATTAGAAGAAGATCAACCCGGGGCACAGGCAGAGCCATTTGGGGGGGATGAAACTCCATTAGACGAAGAGCAAATGGGGGATGAAACTCCATCACAGGCAGAGCCATTGGGGGAGGATATAGATAAAAACCTTGTGGAAAATCCAGACAATAGGGTAGCTCTAACACCAGAAGGTGAGATTGGAGCAGCACTAAATGCTGCGACAAGTGAACCTGAAGGTGATAGAGCCGGGGAAATAGAAGAAAACATTGAGCTGGTAACTATTGAATCCTCACCTGAGTGGGAAGGAGGAGCTTTAATTGAAGAAGAACAACAGGAGAGGCAAGAAAACATTCCTTCGACCTCAGCTGTGATTCCCTATGTCCCAGCCCCACAAAAGAAAACACCACAAAAGAAAAGAAAGAGAGCAATCAATGAATTCAACATAACCACACCTATCAGAAAGAAAAGAACTAGGTCAGCTACAGTAGCAGAGGCAGCCAGAAAAAGATGGGCAACCCTAGAAGCACAAGTTGAGCCCCCGGTCCTTGTACTAAGACCAAAGGATGCTCCACAAAGGCTATTGAAGGAAGAACCCAGAATTGAAGGACTTCTGGCTGAGAATGCACTATTAAAAGAAGACCTCCAAGTACTTCAAAGGGAGTTGGAAACATGGAAAGAAACCTGCAGGAAAAAAGGAGAAAGAAAAATGTATACATTGGTAGAGGCTGCAGACCAACTGGAGGGATCAGATTCTGCTGAAGCTGGACAGGAGGATGAACGAATACTCTGTCCCACCTGTGGAGAAATCTTCAAGGAGGCAGGCCACAAGATTATACTTCGTACCTGCTCAGCACAACAGCCTACAACCACAATAGAGGAAGCTGCAGAAAAAGAAGATGCTGCCACACAAGAACCAGCATCTTTACACATCCTTGTTGAAGCTGCCACCAATCCTGTAATAGAGGAGCTAAGGGATGAAATCATGTATTATGATGGGGGTAAAGAACTGACTGTAACCCCAGAATTCTCCCATGACACAGAGATTATAGAGGAGATGGGAGAAGAACCGGGAATGGGGGACACTCGAGAGTCTAATGAATAATTCTATACTGTAACCCTAGCATGTTCCCATGACACAGAAATTTTAGAAGATGAGCCACAAGGGCAGGACATTGGTAAACTTGAATAGGGTGCTGTAACACAAGAACCAGCAACCCTGAGTGTACCTGTCCAACCGGCCAAGCAGAAGGAAGAAGAACCCGGGATAGAGTACACTCTGGAATTTAATGATGAACTCTGGGTTGTAACCCCAGAGGGTTCCCATGACACAAAGATGATAGAAGAAGAGTTGCAACAACAGGAGGACGAAGAGGCAAGCCAGGATGTTGCTACACAAGAACCAACATCCTTGGAGGCTGCGGCAGGAATTCCTGAATTTCATTTGAAAGATAACCCTGGAATGGATATTATTCCTGATACACAGTGGAGTGAAGATGAACAGGTACAGACACCATGCTCAAGTGACACCGAAATCTTGGAGGAGGAGTTGCACAATGAGAAGGATATCCAATCTCAGCAGCAGAAGGACAAAGAAGACACTGTTGCACAAGAACCAGTGTCTCTAAAAGCAATGAAGGTAGCTGCTGAAGAAGGTTTAAATGATGTTGCTGTTACACAAGAACCAACAACTCTCTTATTAAATTTAGATGTGTTGGAAGACACTGCCCCACAAGAACCAGTGCTTCCACCTCCTAGAAATGTCATTGATTTGGATTCAGATTAAAGATTTATTTTCAAGTCCTTCCCAGGCACAACATACAATAGACTGCAGGAAGAAGTGATTTCCACTTGTATCAATTACATTTTCATACATCAGTAGGTAGCACTGGAAGGAAAGATGGGGTGCCTGATTTTCCTTACAATTTCTCCTCTCTCCATGGATAGAGTTCAGTACAAGATTCAGATTCCAAATGAGGCAGGTTGTTGCATGAGGACATGCAACAAGGTAGTTGTGGGGAGATGTTGAGTTCAGAATTGGCCCCTTCTAATCATCCTTGATCACCTTTTCCTCTCCTGTCCTACACCATTTATCATGATAATCAGACCTGTTATTCTCATTTTATTCCCCCAAACTGCCAAGGTATGACTGATCATTGCTTTATTTTATTAATGCTTATGATTGTGATAATTAAAGCTGTGTATCTCTCAATTGTGCTAACATGTTATGATTTATGAAGGTAGTTGAGATAAATGGACTGCAGGAAGGTGGGGCTAAACAAATCTTGAAATAAGGGATGTTCGTTGCTTACAAAGGGATCCTCAGGGCTCGAATCATCAATTAAGGCACATGGTTCCAATACAATATCCTAAGAGGAGTTGTGACAGGGAAGCTATAACAGAATGCGCTATCTTGAGTATGTTGCTGCTCGAGTCTAGTTGTGATCTGGAAGGATCGCCACTCTTGGGTCAATCGACAGCTTTCTCATATTTTTATATCTCTATTCTGCCACGTATTGTAACAGCTAGTTATTTAGGGTGCCTGAAGATCAGAGATCTTCATGGCTTCCTGTTATTAGGATTGGATGTTATAATTTGTATGTATAAATATGGGGAGCTGCCTCGACCCAGGGGGTTGAACAACAAATAATTAATTCATTGTATTAGTAGTCAAGGAAAATTGTGTAATCATTCTTCTGTTAATATAAGGGGTTACTTCTGAGTTAAAGGAATTCGCGTTGTTCAGCCAACGTCTCTATGTGAAGGCTGGGCCCGTCTTCCACAGAGATTGCTGAGTTAAAATAGGATTTCGAATTCATTGTTGTGTGATGTTTTATTCATGATATTTCTTTTTGTACACAGCAGTAGTAAGTGTGAAGTGGTTTTTCAGTATAGTTAAGATTATATTTCCTTGAGATTGGTAAATGGTTCAGAGTAACAATCGACTGAGTAGGGCTTTCTTTATGTGTTTCATTTGGAAGCTGTACACAGCTTTGTTCATCTTACAGATTAAGTTGTGATCCCATGAGCCCTTTTACAATTTATCTTTCCTATTATGATTGTTGATTTTCATTCCTTCAATTCAATTTCTTAGAATAGCTAAACTCAATCCTTTACAATTGAATTTCTAGATTAACATTCAGTTTCTATATATGGTTTTCAAGAGTGATCAGATTGAAGAGGTGAGTTACTTGTTCTAGGATGTGAATAGGATTTCTTTGTATCTGCAATTGTCTTTGAATCTTATTTTAATTCTTGTTGATGCATGGTAAAATAGTAATTAGACAACAACTGGGATTGCACAACTCCTTGGGATGAACATAGTTGTTAGAGCATAACAGTATTCAATTATAGTGATTTGGTGTTTAAGCATAGATTGTGCATTTATCCTTTGAAATAAAAATACTTTCCCAGGTTGACAATAAATCTCGTATGCTCTGTGGGTTGGTAATAATTTATCTGCATATAGAGTGGTCGACAGTGATAGTTCTTGTGTCTCAGACTCTGACGCGGGATTGGAAAATTGGCAAATCCGTATGCATGAAGTGTCTACAAGAAGATGCGCATAGATCACAAAGTCAATACGTTGGATTGGAACCAAGGTAAGTCCAATCCCCACCTATGATGGCTCAACTAATTTTTATTCATTTCTTCAAGAATATACCATATCAGTTCAGCTGAACACCGCATACCAACATTAGATATAGCACTGCACGAGAAACCTGCCAGATGGTGAGCTGCGCATAAGCAGACTTTGACCACATGGGATCAGTGCAAACAAATGAAGCAAATCAGATTTACAGAGAAAGTCGTGCTGACATTTGAAAAGTATAATGAATAGAGGGATCCAAGGGATCACATTGAAACTTGCTCACAAACATGGATAAAGAGACCACAGACAGAATGAGTTCATTTGTTTGTGCACACCCTGGAAGAAAAGACTCCAAAGAATTGGTACCTGGATATAGAGTTGCGCAAAGGAACTATAGATTGTTCTACCCTAACTGCGAACTTCCAGAGAACTTTTATCTTTGAAGATGAAAGTCCCAACATAAATGAAGCTCTACAGATTATCAAGGAAAGCATATTCAAAGCAAAATTCCCAAGTATAAACGAGGTGTTGGAGGAGCTCAAAGAGAGAGTGTTTGAATATGTAAAAGTACCTGTGAACCTACAACCAGAACGCGAAAGACAGATAGAACATGCCCTTGAGTGCTATAACCTCACTGAAAATGAAGAACAAGAAGAGAGCGATGAGGAGGATCCACGCAAGATCAATATACCAGAGTCAGAGGGTGCGCACAATGTAGATGGACCTCCACTGGAAATTCCAGACATGAGTGGATCTGTGAAGACAAGAAAAGTGAACATTGGCACAAGTGAAGAGCCAAAGTTCGCATCCATTGGAGACTACTGGGATGATGCGATGGCCGCACAGATCGCCCACCTTCTCCATGAATATCAAGATTTATTTCCGATGAAGTTTTCCGAAATGAAAGGAATTTTGGGCCACTCGGGAGTTATGAAAATACTCTCAAGCCAGGCGCAAAGTCCGTTAAGCAAAGCCCCTATAGATTGAATCCTAGATATAAAGAAAGAATGAAGGCATAATTTGATAAAATGCTTGATGTAGGGATCATTGCGCCAGTTGAAGAGTTGGAGTGGATAAGTTCAATAGTTATCCAAGATAAAAAGACTAAAGGTGAGATAAGGATCTGCATAGATCTAAGTAAACTGAATGATGCTTCACTGCATGACCCATTTCCTACTCCTTTTACAAATGAAGTATTAGACAATGTGGGAGGAAATGAGGCCTACTAATTTACTGATGGATTCTCTGGATATCATCAGATCATGATTGATCCAGCAGACAGGCATAAGACAACATTTTCTACTGAATGGGGCTCATACTAGTATACAGTTATGCCCTTTGGATTGAAGAATGCACTAGCTATATTTTCCAGATTTGTTGTGGCTGCATTCAAGGACTTTATCCATAAGTTCTTAGAGATTTATTTCGATGATTGGAATGTTTTTGGGTTGCTGAAGAACCATTTTGAAAACCTAAGAATGATGTTAGCTAAGTGCAGACAACATCAAATTTATTTGAACTTGAAGAAATGTATTTTATGTGTGCCTTATGGTATTCTACTAGGACACATTGTGTGTAGACAATGTTTGATGGTTGATCCTATGACGATCGTAGTAATTATGAATTTACCTCCACCAAATTCAATGAAACAACTTCGCACCACATTGGGCCATACGAGGTACTATAGAAAATTCATCAAGGGTTATGCACAAATAACCGCGCCAATGGAGAAACTGCTGAAGAAAGAAGCGCAGTTCATATGGAATGCAGAATGTGAAAAAGGGCTGGATACCTTAAAGGAGAAAATGGTAAATGTGCCAATCCTAGTTTTCCCATATTGGGATAAGTCATTCCATGTAAATGTTGATGTTTCATGTATAGCGTTGCGAATTGTGCTTGCTCAACTAGTTGAAGGGGGTATTGATCACCCCATTGCATTTTTGAGCAGGAAGCTCTCATCCGTTGAAAAGAACTATACGACCACTGAAAGAGAGGGTCTAGCGATGGTGTAATCACTGCAGAAATTCAAGCGCTATTTGCTGGGTGCGCACTTCTCCATGTACACTAACCATTCAGCGTTAAAGTACCTGGTCAATAAGCCAGTGTTAGGGGGGAGAATATGCAGATGGTTATTACTCTTTTAGGAGTATGACTTGTTGATGTATATGTAACTTCAGAATGTATTTCACCCATGTATTTCATATATGTATTTTGTACTCCTATAGAAATGGCATTATTCCTCTATAGGGAAGTGTTTGTATTCCTATAAAGATGTTATTATTCCTCTATACGGAAGTGTCGTCATTTATATTGTAAGTGTTGTAACTTATACTTGATGGGTTGTTAGACCACCTTGTTGGGGTCGGCCCTGTATAAGTCATGTGGTTCAGAGGGTTATTAGACCACCAAGTGTGGGGTCGGCCCAGATTAAGTTAACCATGGGTTAAGCTAGACATGTAGGCCCCATTAGTTTATTGGGCAGGACAGAACAAGTATAAATAGAGATCGGGAGATCTCTATTTGATCATTCATTACACACACTTCTCTCATTCGAAAAGTGGTGCACTTGTGAGGAGGAGGCTATGCTTCTAGAAGAAGACTATCTCTTGTATTCTGGTTGTATCACTGCTCTATCTATCTCTGAGGAAGTTATTGGGGTTTTTCACCTTTATGGTTTTCCCCAAGTAAACTCTGTGTCTCTTGTGTGCTTGCATTATTGTGTCCATGATTGATATGCTGTAGATTTGTTGTACATGTTGTTCTCTCAGTTAAGATCCTAGATCCGATTAAAGTAAATTCTGAAAATTTAACATGGTATCAGAGCTAGCCTGAAAGAAGGCATGATATGGCATGTATGACACTTGTTGCACTTACGATGCTAGGACTTGATATAGCAAAAACCAGTCATCGTAGCACTCTAGCTATAAATCCATTTTGACGAAGTTTTCGGATCTGAAACTTTTACAAGTTGCAGATCCGATCCCCATGTACCTTGTATCCAAAGGAAAACTTCTAATTCGTTGTACTTTTTGATTTATGATCTGTACAATATAGGGTTTCTGCCTCTTCCAAATCTCAGTCATAAACAAGTGACCTTGGAAAAAAGGTCATAACTTGGGCTAGGAAGCTCCAAATGAAATTTTGTAAAATGTGACAAGCAGTACACAAAAGGTACTATTGCAGAAAGTTTTTTCAGAGGCCGAAGTTGAACCAGTAACACGTGGCATGCCGTACAAGTTCGCTCTCCTGTTTTATCATATAAACAGCTCACGTTGCGACACTTGGTATAACTTTCTCTCAGAAAATCCAATTGAGGTCAGACCTATCGAGATGCAAAGATGACAGGTCGGGCTATCTCATAAACGTTTTTCATACCCTGTGGATCGAAAAGTGTGGAGGTACACCATAAACAATCAGGTACATATTTATGTCAAAATAGAATTATTTTTTGAGCACCTCAATTCATGGCTTCCAGAATTTAGGGTTTCAGAGAAAGTTGGAATTTTTGTAATCGAAGACTATGGGTGTATGCTACTCATCAAAATAGAAATTTAGAGACCAAGATCATAGTTTTTGGTTGGGCAGAAGACCAGGCTTGATCAGACCCTAGTTTGGGACTTTGATTGGAAAAGTGGAAAATTAGGGCTTCTGCAAAAATGGGAATTTTTGAAATCTGTGACCACGGTTGGAAGCTCCTCAGAAAAATAGAATCTTAGAGATTTGGATCAAACCTTTTGATTGGGTAGAAGAGTGGGATTCATCAAACCCTAGTTCGGGGTCACGTCCAATGAATCCGAAAGTTTCAAAGGCAAATTTGAGGAGTGAAACTTTGCAGTTTTCAAATTCTGAATATACCAGCTTGATCAACTCATCAAGGCACATATTTCTATCCTTTCAGAAGTTTGAAATTCAAAGTTTTAATTTCAGGGGTTTCTCTGACAAACCCTATTACAGCTCCAGATCCAATTCCTGGAAATCAAGTGGATTGGTCACCTGCATAAGTGAAGAAGTTCTTGTCCCAGAGGGAGATGAGGCTAAGGCCTTCCATAAGAAGATTACAAGCAATCTTAACAGGTATTGTTTACAGGTATGTTTCGAATTCTATTCACGGTTAAGTTTATGATATGTTTGTCTCATTACAGTACAATCTTGATTAATTACTAGACTTGTCATATCACCTTGATAGAAGATATTCATTGATTAAGGTTTTGACAATTATGATTGTACTAATGCATTGTGATGTTGTATGAGGTTTATGTTGTTCGCTAACACAAAAGGTACACCAAGAAAGTCAAATCATGTTCTACTTCAAGAACATATGATCATGGTGACATGAAGACAAAGATTCATCCATTGTCATGGATCACATAGAAGATCTACTTTCGAGGTATGTATTACTTGGTTCTACAATGGTTAACTTATGAGACATGCAGGTTACTAGCACAAGTCACTGAAGAGAACCAGAAGACATTATGCGGGTATGTTAGACATAACTAGCTAGCATGCTAATCCAGGTATGTTTTTCCTATATCAAGCTAGAATCCTACCTTGTGTTAGGATCTTATACTGTTGTGTTGTTGATAATGATTATTCATGAAGTCATGAGTTTGAATAGTCATGGTTGTATGCATATTATGTTTCTTACTATAATTGATGATATGACTAACCAGAAGAATCATGACGGTATAGGTTTGAGTAATCACGGGTTTATGCATTGATGATTTAACTAATCAGAAGAGTCCTATGATCAAATAAGAATATACATGAGTAAAAGAAGACTTCCCTGAAACCTTGAATACTAATGTTTATTATCTGTGAATTATCATGACTATACATGTTTAAGATTATTGTGTTTTGATAGTATTAAGATTATACTAATAAATGTGTGATTATGTATGAAACCTCAAGGATAACACAATGATGATACTAATAAGCATGCATAGTGGTTAAGGATGGATATAAGTTCAAGAACAGGTAATCCAGGAAGCAAAGATCAAGAGGGAGCACACTCCAGTTGTTCCTACAAGAAAACAAAGGAGCACACTTCAGTAGTTTCTGCAAGGATGCAAATATTCAGAGGGAGTTGACCACTTCTCACAATCCACATCAGAATGGAGTTGCAAAGATTCAAAGGGAGTCCACCCAGCAACCAAACAAAGATAAGTATTTGAATTGTCATTTCTTACATAATGTTATTTAATGATGTATATGCTTATGTTCCTATAATTAGTTTGTGTATTATGCATATTAGAATAGTTGCAATGATGAACAATATACTACTAATATACATGGGTAAGTGGCCTATGGCATTGTACAACATTCCATTACTACTTATCTAGAATGAAACCTCTTTGTTGACATGTTAGGAGTTGTGCACACTGTTAACAATGTTCTAGTAGAGATTGGAAGGCATCTAGAAAGTTACGGAATATGGATAAATGTTGTATTGAAGCATTGGCTAAGATAATTGCATGACTATATGACATATTTATTTATGTGTAAGAATTTGTTCTGAAAACTATGAGATGTTTTCTAATCATGCAATTTAACTTGTTGTGTAGGAAAGATCGTATACCATCACCTACAAAAGAAGGACTACAACATTTGTTCAACAACAAAGTTATCTATTGAAAATATTGAAGATATTGAAGTTTTTAGGATCTGGGAAGAATGCCATGATCGAGGAGTACCAGTCAATCATGAAGATGTTTGGGATGCAGTCCCAATGGGTAGTCTGTAGTGACTTCCAAGAGGATCTACAAGATCAAGCATGCTGCAAGTGGTAGCATAGAGACTTTTGCTCCTGTAGCCAGATACACTTCCATTAGATCCGTACTTGCTCTGGCTGCAGTGATGAAGTGGAAGATACACCAGATGGATTTCAAGACAACCTTCTTGAATGGTGTAGTTGAAGAAGAAGTGTATGTGGAGAAGCCACTTGGTTCTGAGACACATGACAGGGAGTCATATATGTTCAAAACTTGGTATGGTAGGATAGACAGCTTTCTATCCAGTTTGGGATTTACCAAGAATAAAGCGGATTCCAACCTTTACTACAAGGTTGAGGAAGGAAATCCAGTGATACTACTATTTGGATGACCTATTTGTAACATGTGAGGATAGATTGATTGCTGACATGCAGCGGAAGCTTGCTTCCGAGTTCAAGTTGAAGAACTTGGGGATGATGCACTATTGGTTTTTGGCATGGAGGTGTGGCAGAGTGCAGATGGAATCTTCCTTGGACAAGGAAAGTATGCAGTAGAGATCCTGAAGAGGTTCGGGATGATGGAATGCAAGGCTATGGCCACACCTATGTCATCGAACCTAAAGCTTCTGTTTGATGCTTCATCTGAGCCGATTGATATCACTATGTATCGTCAGATGATTGTGTCCTTGATGTACCTAACGAACACGAGACCAGATATTTGCTTTACGGTGACCACATTGAGCCAGTTCCTGATGGATCCGAGGAGTGTTCACCTGGTTGTTGTAAAGCATATTCTGAGGTACCTGAAGGGTACAGTTGATTATGGGCTCAAGTATGATGTGAATCAAAAGTTTAACATATGGTTATGTTGATTTAGATTGGGCAGGCAGTGCTGTAGATAGAAAGAGCACATCTGGGTGCTACTTCAGTATGGGATCAAGTGTGATCTCTTGGTTTAGCAGGAAACAGTCCTGCATAGTACTGAGTACAGCTGAGGCAGAGTATGTTGCAGCCTGTTCAGCTAGCTGTGAGGCAGTATGGCTTCGGAAGCTACTGTCTGAGTTATTTGATCTCCCGTTGGATGCTACTGGTATTTTCTGTGATAACCAGAGTTGTGTGAAGCTGTCTGAGAACCTAGTGTTTCACTACAGGTCAAAACACATAGAGATCAAATATCACTATATGAAGGATACGGTGCAGAGAGGAGCAGTGAAACTCCTATATGTTGCGATGGACGAGCAAATTGCAGATGTATTGACGAAGCCATTAGCCAGAGTGAAGTTTGAGTACTTCAGAGAGAGGCTTGATGTTCTTCAGATCGATGACACTTCGAGGAAGAAGTGATTTGCTGAAGCCATTCCAAGCATGTTGGAAGGAGGATCCTTCACATGGCTATGGATGTAAGCGCTGGATGATGTCCTAGTTTCTGCTCTGTATGATCAGTTGGATCATTTACATTTGTGTATATATGCATCAGGATGATGCTGGATATGATCAGTTGTATCATTTATATGTATATGTATGTACGCATCATGTTGGATGCTAGATATGATCAGTTGGACCATTTATATGTATGTACGCATCATGTTGGATGTTTGGACCATGTATCTATATATGTATCAGGTGGATGCTGTGTATGATCAGGTAGATCATGTATGTTGATATATGTCAGTTAGATGTATTGTGTGGATCATGTATCTATGTATGTATCAGGTGGATACATTGCATGATCAGGAGGATCATGTATGATGATATGTATCAGGTAGATACTTGGTATGCATCAGGTGGATGCAGTGTATGATTAGGATGATAATGGATGACGAGCTTAAGGATGTTGCTCCAGATGACATGCAGCAGGATGTTGCAGTGATGATGATCAAGATGATCATGTGTACATACAGATGATGTATGATGAGTATCAGGTTGATACTCTATGGCCATGGAACAGGTTGTGTAGATAAGCATGTAATTTGTGCCCTGGGAGATTTGCAGATAGTCTGTCGAGGTTTTTTCTATGGCATGTAATTTGTACCCTGGGATATCTGGCAAATGCTCTTTCGAGGTTTTCCTTGGGAGGACATATAATTTGTGTCCTGGGAGATTTGTAGATAGTCTTTCGAGGTTTTTCCTATGGCATGTAATTTGTACCCTGGGATATCTAGCAAATGCTCTTTCGAGGTTTTGTCCTATGGCATATAATCTGTGTTCTGGGAGATAGGATAGGTTGAGTCGTGTGCTCATAATCAGTCCTGGGATGCTCTTTTGAGGTTTTTCTATGACCACATGTAATTTGTGCCCTGGGAGATCCGATAGGTTGATCCTTGTGCTTGTAATCAGTCCTGGGATGCTCTTTCAAGGTTTTGTGGTGACCACATGTAATTTGTGCCTTGGGAGATCCAATAGGTTGATCCTTGTGCTTGTAATCAGTCGTGGGATTCTCTTTCGAGGTTTTGTGGTGGGGTCACATGTAATAAGTCCTTGAGATCTGGACAGGATGAAAAAGTCCTCAGATGCTCTTTAGGGTTCTTGCTAGTCAAGAGACTCTTTTAAGGTTTTGTGATGCACATAATAAGTCCTGAGATTTCCACAGTATGGCCAGTGATGACGAAGACCTACAGGTGGTGGGACTACATCCAGTATGAAAAAGGACTAGCACTGTAGAAGTTCCTATGATGAGTAGATTCATAGATTGATTGAGATAGCAGCAGCAGTGACGATGATGATGATTCACTGATGATGATCTAGAGAAGAAGACTTGTGCTAGCAGACCTGTGTCGAGAAATACTTTCCTAGTTAAGAGGGAGTGTTGATGTATATGTAACTTCAGAATGTATTTCACCCATGTATTTCATATATGTATTTTGTACTCCTATAGAGATGGCATTATTCATCTATACGGAAGTGTTTGTATTCCTATAGATATGTTATTATTCCTCTATATGGAAGTGTCGTCATTCATATTGTAAGTGTCGTAACTTATACTTGATGGGTTATTAGACCACCTTGTTGGGGTCGGCCCTGTATAAGTCATGTGGGTCGAAGGGTTATTAGACCACCCTATTGGGGGTCAACCATGTGGGTTAGAGGGTTATTAGACCACCAAGTGTGGGGTCGACCTGGATTAAGTTAACCATGGGTTAAGCTAGACATGTAGGCCCCATTAGTTTATTGGGTAGGACAGAACAAGTATAAATAGAGATTGGGAGATATCTATTTGATCATTCATTACACACACTTCTCTCATTCGAAAAGTGGCGCACTTGTGAGGAGGAGGCTCTGCTGCTAGGAGAAGACTATCTCTTGTATTCTAGTTGTATCATTGCTCTATCTATCTTTGAGGAAGTTATTGGATTTTTTCACCTTTATTGTTTTCCCCAAGTAAACTTTGTGTCTCTTGTGTGCTTGCATTATTGTGTCCATGATTGATATTATGTAGATTTGTTGTACATGTTGTTCTCTCAGTTATGATCCTAGATCAGATTGAAGTAAATTTTGAAAATTTAACATGACTTTGAAATCGTGGTTAAGCCAGGCGGATTGAAATTTGGACTAGAGCATCTCTCAAGGATTGAGTCAAGCGAGGAACCCACCAATCTAGAAGATAGTCTGCCTGACGCGCAGTTATTTTCCATACAGATCACAGATGACTACTTATCAATTTATTGACTGCTGGGTTGGCACCGACAAAGTTTCCTACGCAGCAGAAGAAGCAGCTAGAGTAAGAGCATCATACTTGACCATAATTGCGGGACGACTATACAAATTAGGACCAGATGAAGTACCGCGCAGATGTGTGTTAGAGCATGAAAATCAATTTATATTGGTTGATGCACATTCGGTGTATCGAGAGGTCACTACGCAGGAAGAGCCATTGCGCAGAAGATATTGCAAGCAGGGCTATTATGGCCTACTATTCACAAGATTCGAAGGAACATTTCCAGAGCTGTGATGTCTGTCAGAGGGCAGGAAGGCCATCACAAAGAGATGAAATTCCCTTGAATCCGTAGTTGACATTCCAAGCATTTGAGAAATGGGATATTGATTTCGTGGGACCCATTAACCCACTGGGAAAAAGGACTGGTGTGAGATACATTATCAATGTGACTTATTATTTCACCAGATGGGTAGAATTTAAGCCAATGAAGGACTGTAGCGCAGTTACTGCCGCGCAGTTCATATTCAAAAACATCCTTCTAGGTTTGGATGCCTAAATATTTTGATGAGCAATCAAGGGACCCATTTTTTTAATCGAAATATTAAGGCCCTTACTGAAGAGTTCCACATTTATCATCAGAGTAGTACACCATACCATCCTCAATCAAATGGAATTGTTGAGGCTTTCAACAAGGTACTGGACAATGCGCTGACCAAAGTATGCAATGTCAACAAGGATGATTGGGATCTCCGCATTCCAGCTGTGTTATGGGCGTACAGAACTTGCGAGAAATTGACTGGCCATAGACCTTTTAGGTTGGCCTATGGACAGGAAGCAGTGATACCTATGGAGTATATTGAAGCCAGCTTGAGAATAGCTGCATTTATAGGCATGGAAGATCAAGAGGCAGTAGAAGAAAGGCTTCTACACTTGGTAGGATTGGAGGAAGATCACTTTATTGCAGGCTTCCACTAGCAAGTGTAGAAAGATAGAGAAAAAGCATGGCATAATCACCATATCAAGAACAAGTCCTTTTAGGTAGGTGACCTAGTCCTCCTATATGATAGCAAGTTTTATGAAATTTCTTGGAAAATTTAAGATGCATTGCCTTGGCCCATATACTGTTATGCATGTTACTAACGGTGGCACAGTTCAATTAGTCATGTTAGTGGGAGAAACCTTACTAGTTTTGGTAAATGGAAGTAGTTTAAAACCCTATCAGGATAGTCCTACTTCATAGAACCATCAGTGATTGAAAGAAAAGGGAATTTCTAAGTGTCAAGTATAGTTGAAATTGGGAACTTGAATTGGGCAGAGTCTGTACACAATTTTGGGTCGATACGCGAAGCAAATAGAAATAATGTATGTACCGTGCAACACTAGTCGAGAAGTGAAGTTGCGCGAACCAAAAAAAAAGGAAGAGAAAACGAAAAGAAAAGAGAGCACAGTTCGAATCTCAAAAAGGTAGTTGCACAGATCCAATGAAGTAAAGAAGATGTAAAGTTCATAACAAAGAAGAATGACGCCGCGAAGTAACCGCGCCAGAAGTAGTGACAACTCGCCGCACAATTCGTCGCAACACTCCAAGAAACTAGCCATTACAATGTTGATCGGAAACCTAGCCATTATACTATGATTTTGTCGATGACCGCTTGAGCATTTAATGCAGAAATAACCGTTCTGAAGAAATTAATGAAGGAAAAGACCTGAATATTTAGTGGATTTGGCCAACGGATATGCCATTGAATGCTTTTATAACCATTGATGGGCATTAATAAGCCTAACTGCACCTATAAATACCATTGTATATGGACTCGCGGGTGTTACCTAAACTCTGAAAATTTCCTACAAGCCATAGCCTGAATTTGTTTACAATGAGCGCTAGGTGATCCCATCAGTCTGTTAAGAGATTATCCAATGAATGTTTGAAAATTCCTCTATTGAACAAGAATTCACAGTCAAGGAGACTTTGAGGGTGTTTAAGTACAGAGGGATTGAAGAGTTGATGAGAACCCCCGCTAAGAAGGTTGTTACAGAGCAAGGACAGGGTTCACACTGATCGCCATGACATTGCACAGCTATGCAAGCCAAGCGTAAGGAGCCATCAGTGGAGAAGAAAAACCCAAATAATTTGAGCTCCATGCTGCGAGAAGTGCCACTCAGCGATAAAGAAAAGCCACTTACTTTGGCACCGACTTAGTATATCTCTCTGGTTGCACATGATGCACCAGCCATTAAGCTATCCAGGAACGTGAAGTATGAGATACCGCTTCCACAAATATCCAAGGATGTGAAGCTAGACAAAAATCTATTGGGTAAAATTGCAGAATGTAAGTTCGAGGACCACGACTTACTCCAAATGAAAAAGGATTCGATTGAGCCGAGGTGCCAGCAATTTCAGACAGATCAATATATGTGCTGGAAGAAGGATGTGAAGGGAAATCCTGTGCTGGTCACACAGAATTGGTTATCTGAAGTAGTAGAATCAGGATTGTTGAACCTGCTGAGGCTCTTGCACTTCGACCAAAGCCCAGAACTGAACATGGTGGTGTGCACACTCATCTCGTGCACACACCAAGGTTATCTGTGGTTGGATAGGAACGTCGACTTGAACATCGACCTGATCCATCGCATCACAGGGTTAAGCAAGCGAGGCGAGGACCCTAAGGAATTGTTTCAAGGCAAGAGTAGGGACAAGGAGGTTGCCGTGAAGATGAATTCAACACATAACGTCCCGAAAGGAAAAAGAGGATTCGTCACAGATGATATATACGATGATTCTATTCAGTTTGTAACACAAATGCTAGCAAGGAAAATTTTGTGAAAGGCAAGACCTACTAAAGTAACAGCCGGAGCGGTGCTCCTTGGGGCGAAGGCCACGACGGGTAAAAAAATTTAACTGGTGTCAATACCTGTTGAATGAATTTCTAGAAGATGAGCATGACATGCAAATGCATGGCAACAAATTCCACTATAGCTGGTTGATGGCCTTGATTGTGTTTGTGGGATGGAAGGACCCCAAACACTATGTGGGCCTCAACACTTCCAGCACTGACTATAGAGGGACAAGGTATGTGAATCTTTGGGAGAATTTGATGCCAGAGAGATAGAACGCATCGAACGAAGTATTCCACACATACTATGAGCAGCTGCACGATGTCATTATTCGCACACCGTGCATATCCAAAAAAATAACAGTTAAGTATATTTGCACTTTGAATTTCTATGTTGACATGTATTCCATTTACATTTCAGCGAAGGCACAGAAAAAGAACCCATAATGGTTCCAAGGGAGCTATCACATGAATGAAGCAAATATAGAACTCATCGTGAAGGAATAGATTAATGAATGGAAGGTCGAAGGACCTATGATCATCGACAGTGACTCTGAAGAAATTAATCCCATTCCAACACCAATTTTTGAAGAGTCACCATCAGGAAAAGGGAAGGAGCCAAGAAGCTCAGTACCAGAAAAAGTCCAGAAAAAGAAGTAGAAGGCTATAAAGGGACAGTCATAAGTGAAGCTCCATGATGACGATTATGAGATGATTGCATCCACAATCACCATGCACTTAGAAGATGCGCTGAACCTCAAAGATAGTAAGGATGAGGTGATCTAGGAAAGTTCACAGAAGAATCTCTCCACGCTGCAGGGCATAACAGATAAATTTGAGCAAGTCTAACACAATTTGCCCTTGCCGCGAGATTTAGAGTCAGAAGGAAGGTCGGGGGACACTTCGTAGCTAGAGAAGAAACCTATATCCTTGAACTTTCCATCAAATTCGTGCATAGTCCAACTTGACCCGGTAAGTGTAAGATTACCACGCGAACAGTTAGCTTCGGGAATGCAGGAGATAGAGCATGTGGACATCGACATCGCGATGTTGCCACTAGAGGGGCTACACAATCTGCAGGTGCAGGTTGTCGAAGAGATCCATGATAGAAGTGTCATCACTTTGACCCAACACCATCAATTGCAAGAAAATTATAAGCAGCTGCAAGAAGCAAGTTTAAAGAAAACTATGGCACTTGAAGATGAGTAGGACCCACGAAGAAGAATAGAGCATACCGTCACTTCGGTCTGCGCATAGATACCAAAATGCGAAGAGCAGCCAGAGCTTGCGGATACTATCCTTAAGATCAGCTCGGTGGTTAGTGATCTTAAGACTGGAATGAAGGACATAGAGATTGATTACCAAGCAAAGATCGTTGCCTTGGAAGCACATAATCAGCCAAAGACACCACCAGACCAGGTAGATATCAAAGCAACAGTAGTAAAAGTAGCTGTGGAAACAATAGTCAGCGAAGTAGCCAAGTGTCAAGGCTTGCTAGACGAAGCTACGAGAGTATTCACTATGCTTCAAGAGGAACCCGAGCTACTATAGGTACATAAAACTTTGAAGTAAAAGGAAGTAGCATTAGACACAATGAATGCGGAGATAAAGACCTTGCCGCTAAGAGACAGACTCCACAGATTCCTAGAAGTCAAAGAATTGAAAAGACAACTTGTGGTCTTAAAAAACAGGAGGCTGAAGTTAGGGATAAGTCATAGCCCCTGCAGGAGGAAGACCATGAACTAACGCAGAAGATAGAAGGAAAACTACAGGAACTCCGCGATGCCCAGACGTCAGTAGAAGAGCAAACTCAGGATGATCTAACACCGGATGTGTTAGAAACCATCAAAAGAATTGAAGAAGATTGCAAGGATACAGTTTCTAATTTGAGCACAACGTATCAAGAGTGCACTGCTAATATAGCTCCGCAAGAGGAAGAGTAGCTCTTGGAACCAGAAGTTGAAAGTGGCTCGGGGATGAGCCCCATGTAAGTGTTAGGGGCTTATTGGGCCTAGCCCAAGTAAGGAATTTTTTAGAAGAATAGTTTTGGAGCTACAGCACAGCTCAGATGAAGGCATTTTTGGTAACACAGTTTTGGAAGCTGCGAAGTTGAGCACAGCGCAATATCAGCAGGATGGGAACCGTGGAGCAGAGATCCGATTCTGCGAAGTGCCAGTAGGGAACCTATTTTGGGCAAATAATGTAAGGGAAGGTCAAGCTGCGAAAGCAACCTATTTTGTTGAAGTACTCCATGATTCCCAGTAGGTGGGTAAGTAGTGGTGCGGAACGTAAGCAACCGGTCACACAAGCAGAGGAAGCACGACGTGAACCGGCCGCACAAATCCATTAGAGAAGGAACGACAGGGTGAAAGCGACTCATCGGCATGCGGTCGACAGGGTAGGATGAAAGCAACATGACCATGTGTAGAGGATGGCCACGACGGAGAAGTCGCTATCAGAGCCTAGCAGTCCTGGTTAGCAGATTAACCATGACGATTTTGGGTAACCTTATGGTTTTTGGCACGCTTGATTGTAAAGACGTGACCTAAGGGCATGATCTATAAAAATGGCACATTTTGTAAGGGAAAGGGTTGTTGGGTTAATCTTCATTGAATATATGTAAGGTTGAATCTTTTGTTTATTAATTGTTAAGCTTTGTTGTTGAACATTGATCTTTGTTGAGAGAAGATTGTAAATGCTCTGCAACTGTGGGCACAAAGACCTACAGAGAGAGAAGAGAGTCTGTAGCTGAGTGCACAGACTGGAACTATTGTACCCTTCCCAAAAATAATACAACAACAGTTTCTATGGAAGTAGTTCCCATCCTGGGGTGAACCACATTAAATCCTGTGTTATGCGATTGCTTATGTGTTTGCATTTGTGTCTTTACTTGAGATGAATGGTTAAGTGTTGTTCATGAGTTTATGTGCTTTGCTTTTATATGTATTCACCATAAGGATGATGATGGGAATAATATGTTAAGTAATCACATGTATGAATGAATGCCAGATGCACTAGCACTTCGCATTTAGATGAATGCATGAACTAGTCGGATAAACACTTAACACAGCACTGGAAGTGCTCAATGATATTGTTGTTTGTTAAAGTGTATAAGGTTGCAAGATTCCATCCATTATGCTTGTTGAATGCATCTTTTTGTGTTAAGTAAAATCCATTAAGCTGCATAAGTTTGTAAGAGGAAGCGCAATCTCTGTGGCATTGTCTTGTCATCAATTAATCTTCTCGCATCATGCAATCCTTGGATGTGCGATAGCCTAAGTGTTCGTCGCGAAGAGGTGGAACTTCGTGCAGTCCAAAGTCCGCGGCGCAAGCCCCGTAGTGCGTTGCTCACCAATCTGTTTAAACACTCATCACCTAGTTTTGGAAACCTAATTCTGCAACCCCCCATTACTTCGCCTCGGGTGAGACCTCAGTCTATTCGTAGATTGTTGTTGAAAGGGCTGGTGAAAAGGGGTTTTTTTGGTTCCTTGAACCGTGAAGAACCTGGGTCTTTATATAAAACGTCAAGAATAGTTATACAATCCAACACCTGGGCTGGTACCCAGCAACTGTTGTGGTTTGGGAGACTTGTTAGTGGATTGGTCTCCAACAAATCTTGTAGGTTGGGAGATTTGTCACCTAGGTTGGTGCCCAACAACCCTTTTGTTTTGGGAGACTTGTCACTGGATTGGTGTCTAGAAACCTTTGTAGCCTTGGGATACTTGTCACTAGATTGGTGTCCAACAACCTTTGTGGTTGGAAGACTTGTCATCTGGGATAGTACCCAGCAGTTGTTTTTGGTTGGGAGACTCATGGGTTGTATCCCACAGTATATGTCATGTTGGTTTTAGCCACATGTTCAAGAGAATACCTTCCTTATGATGTAGAGAATTCCAAGACAAGACATGATGATCATATGATATCTAGATTTGTTCTAAGATGATGATACCTCCCTAGATAATAGGGAGTGTTGTTGTTTATAGATTTGTGATGTACCCAAACTGGAATACAAGCACACCAAATAAAAAATTAGAAAAATTATCTAATATTATATACCATTGTAGTGTACCTAAGCCAATAACAACAAACGAATATGCACACTAACTCAATGGGACAAGGAAGACACTAATGTAATGATAGAAAACAATGGCTACACTAGTTCAAGGATCCTTTGCACAACGTAATGGGACCATTTATGTATTGAAATAAGCTACTACTGAAGTATAATCCAAGGCTTCCTAGGTACACCAACATATGAAAACTAGATCCTTTCCACTAGATAAAAGAGAGAGACACTAAAAATTGACTTCCGGGACTGAGATTTCCCGGAACATGTCTGCAAACTCAGGGAAAGGGTTATGGAACATGTATATAGTCTATGTTATTATAGTTTATGTAGTAGGAATGTCTGCAAAAAACTACAGGGGTCGATTTGTCTGATTGGATCCCCGAGAGTAAGATTTCCCAATTCGGGACTGCACATTTACCTTGTTTCCAACTCGACTCAAACACTAGTATATCCCCAAAAAATTTCTATATGAAGGTGGGATCTGAACTAATTTTATGTCTAGTTTCCAAATATGGATTCATATTTGTAAATGGACAAGCAGAAGACCATTTTAAATCAAATTATGAAAACTGCTCAGATTTGGAGCACATTGAGCATAGGTTCATAAACATAAAAATACAAAAGGAATTTATGTAGAAAAAGGATGGGTTTTCTTATTATTATATAATATAAGAGAGTGTATTACATCAAGGATGGCATGCTACATCCATATGATCCAAAAGAGTCCATATATCAACTCACTAAATCCAAGGACACACCAAAAACACACTATGAGTAGATGTAAACCAAAATGGGGAGTATGTGTTTCCACCAAGCTACTTGATGATTATCAAAACATTTAGAAAACCTTTATTAATATCTATGAATGTATATGGGTGATCCACTACTCAATCAAAGTACGGAGGGGCACATCTCCCAAGCATCGAAAGTTTCTCAAGCAAAATCTCAATACAAAACAATAAAAATATTGGACAACCTCAAGAAGTGTGCTTGATTATGCTTATATATCTTCATATAAACCCCAAAACCACTTGAAAATACAATGGAATGAAGAAAACTAGAGGCTTGACTAGCTTGCCCCCACTTAGCCAAAACTAGGGACAAATACCATGGTTCATCCAAAACCATGCAATGAGTTATTAATGGCCCATAATTGTTCCACTAACTCCATAAGTGTTCCCTCTAATATCCTTGACCATTTCCCTCCTTTTTCCAACCACTTTGACCCCTTATTTCCCCTAATTACACTCAGTTTCCCTGTTTTAAGGAAATGGCCAAATACATTGAATAAGCATCCCATTTGGTACAAAAACCATCCTAGGTGCCTCTTTGACATAGTAAATTAATTTAATGCATGGGATAAGCCTCCTTAGCTCCACCATGTCCATGTTCACATATTTGACCAACACAACTAGTGTTTTGTGGGAACATTTTTTCCTTTGACCCAATATTACTTGCCAATTCAAACTGGATGTGCCAAATATTATTTTTGGGGAAAATAATTTTTTTGTGGTCCATATCCACTTACTTAACTCACAATCAACCTGCAATGGGAATATCCATTTTCACACTACTTAGGAACCATACTTAGGCATTTTCCCCTTATTTTTCACCATTAATAATTTTAATAATTTTTCTAAGATGACTTAGGCAATCTTTAACCATGAATAATATGGGGACATGAAAGTCCTCCCCTCCCAAATTTGCTTTTCCTCAAGCAATGAAGAAACCATAGGGAAATACCATCACATCGTCAATGCCTTCCACTACCACATCCAACTACACCATGGTCCATACATCAATAGGAAATGTTAACTTACATGCAACAAGGCATGCACGTGCAAACCAATTATATAGAGACTCTCCATCATACATCAACAATGGAAATAACTTGCCAATAACCCCCAAACAAGGAAGATTATGAACATGGGAATTGTGCCAATGCTACCTCTTTGAAACATCCCCACTACACCTTGAGAATAATCCTCTCAAAGCATAGCTCCATCCGCACCACCATATGACCATGCACTCAGTGATGAGACTAAGTACGAATACCGCGATCCCAAATGATCCTCAGAAATACAAGGTGTATAATATATCCTACTATGCAATGCATAAGAGTCACATGGAAGTCATCATAACACACTACAAGAAAAACATAATTCCATCCAAAAATATGTTTCCCATGTAGGAAACCATCACCATCTACTGTAAGGATGAACCCATGGGGAAGAGAAGAGGCTTGCTTCCAAGGATAATTTTAGGGGCGAAATTTAGCCCATGGGCTATTTTTCCATGTTTGTTTTCCAAAAAACGATTCGCCAATTTGAATTTTTTGAAGCCTCGTTTCTCCCAATTTTGATGGGGTAAACTTTTTTCACTCTAAAAATCGCCAAATTATTATATAAAAGAATTAAAATCCTTAGAAATTGAAATAATTTTAGAAAAATATCACCAAATATTTTATAGTTGACATTTTAAGAATTGGTAAGATTCTCCAAGGTTTATACACTTTTAAACAAGTATGGGTCCTTAAAATTATTCATGCTTGCTTCCTCAATCCAACCAACCAAAATGCACTCCCAATGATATTCCAATGATCAACAATGACTGGGTCCCACTGTTGGCGCATTCTCCTAGTGCACAATGTCATCAGAAGCAAATCAATCAAGTATGGGATGCTAGGATCCTAATGCTTGTGCACTCTATCAATGAGTAGTTCTAATACAAGCAAATATACCAAGTGTGGAATGCACAAGATCCTCCAATACAATTTATCAAGGTGTGGAATTGCATGATCCCAAAGCTGGCGCATTCCATTCATAGAGTGATACAAAATAATATATCATGGGGAGAGATGCCAAGATCCCAAATTTGACTATGCATTCTGCCATACATCATAAGTACATATAAAGATATGTCATCATAGAATATAACAAGACCATCATGAAACATAGGGAGATACAACAATATTCCATCACAAAAATAAGCATGAATATCAATGTGGCTCTTCAAATGCTTGTCCATCCAAGCAAGTAGAACATCATGTGCCAAGTTCACACAAGCATCCAGTGACCAATCGAATATGCTCCAATGACATAGGTGAGGATCCCATGTCCTATAATGCTGATCTAAAAGAATGTAAGATGTGTCAAAATAATCAGCCATGTGTTCTTTCATCCAAGAATTGAATGAAGAACCTCCACCAAAATTTGAACCATGTAAGGAGAAAAGAAAACAAGGAGACTTCAAGTGGCTCAAATAAGTCTCATCAATACATCCATGAATGTGAGAGTCATCAAACGAGAGCAATGTATGTTCAAGAAGCTCCAAAAAAATGTGAAAGGTGTCAAATAATGCTTCCATGTGGTCTTTCAACCAAACAATGGATGAAGGAACTCTCCCATCAAGTAAGGAGCCAAGAGAACAATGAACCTTTAAGTGGCCCAAAGGAATTGCATATGTGCATCCATGAACATGTGTATAATCAAAAGGTAACACAGGATTCCAATGCTTCAATAATGAAGATGTTGCATACATCATGTGATCATCAAAGAGTGTAGGACTTTCATACTCCTCATGTGGCACCAACAGAAAAAACCCTTTCACCCAAAATTCAATAGGATGAATGCTGCAAAATATGGAAGTGTAGGGTGAAGAATGTGGGACCAATTCATCCATGAGAGAGTTCTCATGACCCTTTTCCTTCTCATGAAAATAATTGAATGTATCATGACCCATAATATCATGAGAATCCTCAGAAATATAAGGTGCATGCAACTTCTCAAGGAGTTGCTCATTCTGAATCTTGGACTCTTGCACTGCACATTGAGTCCTCTCCAATTCAAGAGTGAGATTTATAATATTCTCTTCATCCCTCAAGGATGTACCATGATACAACTCTACAAGATCAAGCAAATGATCTCTATCAGAAAGAAAATGTAAGAAGTCACCTTTGATGTCCACCATTTCCTTCTGGAACTTCTCCATGGTATCGAGTGAAGGATTCTCCTCTAATGAAGCAAATATCCAACATGAAGTGGATAACATGCATGAGTGTCATGGAGAATGTGCAGGGCCTCTTGGATCTTCAATTCACTCATCTTTAAAGACCCTTCAAAATGGGAAGGCTTGTGAAAATAAACCTTCTCTTCCTCCAACATAGGATCAACCTCATGAAGCTCTAGTGGTGATGATGAGGTTGAAGATGGTTCATCTTCAGTTGCTATAATTTCTTCATGCACATGAGAACTTGTACTTGAAACATGATCTTCCAACTGGATTTCTATGTCACCCACGTAGAAAGGTAGACTCCCATCAATAGAAGTCTCACTTAGGCACCCATCAGTAGAGACCTCCAAAGAACTTGAGTAACCTTTAGTAGTTACTCCTCTTGAGCATCCATTAGTAGATACTCTCCCATCAAATTTTGAAATGTGATCTTCATCCACTTCACAGGTGGTGGTGCAATTCAGTAAGGATTGATTCTTTTTCATCCAAGTCACTATGGAGTGACTCAAGCTCCTCATCAGGAATTGTGTCTTATTCTTCTTATTCCTTTTGGTTGATCTCTTCTTTAATGATTTTGGATGGATTTGGGTTCACATCCACATTATTATCCGTCTATTTTTTTTCTTCTTTTTTTCTATTGGAAGAGAAGGAATGAACATGGGTAACACTCTCCCATTGACATGCCTAACCATAATCACAAAGGGGTGACCATGGCCACTTCCTCTACTAATATTAGATGCTTGTTGCCCTTGGATCCGAACCAAGTCTCGCAAATATTGCACAATTTGATCAATATTATCAAGCTTGTCAATTCTCTGTGGTATTCCCTCAAGCTTATCAAGCTTCTATGACATTGATCTGATCTTTTTCCTTTCTTCATCACTCAAAGGAGACATGTCTTGCAATCTTCTTCAACCATGCTTAATTTCCATAGGTGTAGAGGAAAGTGCTCTGATACCACTGTGATATACCCAAACTGGAATTAGGGAAAACCAAATAAACAATCAACCAAAGTATCTAAGCTTTTATACCACTGTAGTGTACCTAATCCAAGAACAACAAAGGAATATGCACACTAACTCAATGAGACAAGGAAGACACTAATGTAATGGAGGCAAACAATGGATACACTAGTTCAAGTATCCTTTTCACAATGCACTGGGACCATTTATGTTTCAAAATGAACTACTGCTGAATTCTACTCCAAGGCTTCCTAGGTACACCAACATATGCAAACTAGATCCTTTCCACTAGATCAAAGAGAGAGACACTAGGAATTGACTTACGAGAATGTAGGAGGATATGGAAATCAGTGAAGGGTTGTGGAACATGTCTCTAGTCTCTGTTATGATAGGGTATGCATTAGGAATGTCTGCAAAAAAATGCAGGGGTTGATTTGGCCGATTGGATCCTCGGGAGTGAGATTTCCCAATTTGGGACTATGCAGTTACCTTGTTTCAAACTCGACTCAAACATGAATATATCCTCCAAAAATTTTGATATGTAGGTGGGGTATGGAAAATTTTTATGTCTAGTTTCCAAATATGGATTCATATTCTAAAATGGACAAGCATAAGACACTTTTTAAAGAGAATTAAAAAAACTAGTTAGAATTGGCCCACATTGAGCATAGGTTCATAAACATAAAAATACAAAAGGAATTTCTGCGGAACAGAGCTACATTTTTTTATTATCAGAGAATATTAGAGAGTTTATTACATCAAGATGGCATCCTACATCCATATGATCCAAAAGAGTCCATAGATCAACTCACTAAACCCAAGGACACACCAAAAACACACTATGAGTAGTTGTAAATCAAAATGGGGAGTATGATTCTCAACCAAGATACTTGATGATTATCACAACATGTAGAAAAAATGCAGTAATATCTATGAATGGATCCGGGTTCTCCAGCCCTCAATCAAATTAAAGAGGGGCACATATCCCTATTGTTTGTAAGGGGCACATCTCCCAAGCACCAGAATTTTCTCAAGCAAACTCTCACTACAAAACAATACAAATATCGGCCAACCTCAAGAAGTGTGATTTATTTTTCTTATATAGCTTCATAGAAACCCCAAAACCACTTGAAAATACCATGGAATGAAGAAAACTAGAGACTTGACTAGCTTGCCCCCACTTAGCAAAAACTAGGGACAAATACCATGGTTCATCCAAAACCATGCCATGAGTTATTAATGGCCCATAATTGTTCCACTATCTCTATAAGTGCGCCCTCTAACCTCCTTGACCATTTCCCTCCTCGTTACAACCACTTTGACTCCTTATTTCCCCTAATTACACTTAGTTTCCTTGTTTTAAGGAAATGACCAAATACATTGAATAAGCATCCCATTTGGTCCCAAAACCATCATAGGCGCTCTTTGACTAAGTAAAATCATTTAATGCATGGGATAAGCCTCCTTAGTGCCACCATGTCCATTTTAACACATTGGACCAACTTAGCTAGTGTTTTGTGGACAAAACTTTGCCTTTGACCCAAGATTACTTGCCAATTCAAACTAGATGTGCCAAATATTATTTTGGGGGCAAATAATTATTTTTGTGGCCCATATCCACTTACTTAACTCACAATCAACCTGCAACTAGAACATCCATTTTGACACTACTTAGGAACCATACTTAGGCAATTTCCCCTTATTTGTCACCATTAATAATTTTTAATCATTTTTCTGTTGATGTATATGTAACTTCGGAATGTATTTCACATATATGTATATTGTATTCCTATAGAGATGTTATTATTCCTCTATACGGAAGTGGTATTCCTATAGAGATGTTATTATTCCTCTATACGAAAGTGTCGTCATTTATATTGTAAGTGACGTAACTTATACTTGATGGTTTATTAGACCACCTTGTTAAGGTCGGCCCTATGTAAGTCATGTGGGTAAAAGGGTTATTAGACCACCCTATTGGGGGTCGGCCATGTGGGTCAAAGGGTTATTAGACCACCCTAGTGGGGGTCGGCCCAGTCAGCATTATTTTAAGTGGTTAAGTTGAGGCCGACCTAGTTGAGTAAAGGTCAAGTCAAGTTAGTGTATAAATAGAGAGTGTGTCTCTCTCATTTTACACATTCTATTCTCTCACTCACACTTGGGAGAGTGGCGCACTTGTGGAGGAGGAGGCTCTGCTGCTAGGAGAAGACTATCTCTTCTATTCTGGTTGTATCATTGCTCTATCTATCTCTGAGGAAGTTATTGGGGTTTTTCACCTTTATGGTTTTCCCCAAGTAAACTCTGTGTCTCTTGTGTGCTTGCATTATTGTGTTCAGGATTGATATGCTGTAGATTTGCTGTACATGTTGTTCTCTCAGTTAAGATCCTAGATCAGATTGAAGTAAACTTTGAAAATTTAACATGGTATTAGAGCTAGCCTGAAAAAATCCATGATATGGTATGTATGACACTTGTTGCACTTACGATGTTAGGGCTTGATATAGCAAAAACAAGTCATCGTGGCACTTTTTCTATAAATCCGTTTTGGGAAAGTTTTCGGTTTTGAAACTTTTACAAGTCGAAGATCAGATCCCCGTGTACCTTGTATCCAAAGGACAACCTCTAATTTGTTGTAATTTGTGATTTATGATCTGTACAATATAGGGTTTCTACCTCTTCTAGATCTGAATCAAAATCGAAATTTAGAGACCAAGATCAGATTTTTTGGTTGGGCAGAAGCCCAGGCTTGATCAAACCCTAGTTCGGGACTTTGATTGGAAAGATGGAAAATTAGGGCTTCTACAAAACAAAAAAAAACAAAAAAATTGGAATTTTGGAATTCTGTGACCAATGCTAGAAGCTCCTCAGAAAAATCGAAGCTTAGAGATTTGAATCAAATCTTTTGGTTGGGTGAATCTCTGGGAAACTCAAACCCTAATTTAGGGTCCTCCCCAGTGAACCCAGAAATCTAAAAGGCAATTTCGAGAGGTGAAACTTTGCAATTTTCAAATTCTGAATATACCAACTTGATCAGCTCATCAAGGTGCATATTTCTATCTTTTCGGAAGTTTGAAATTTTGGGGTTTCTTTAACAAATCCTTATCCAACTCCAGGTCCAGTTCTTACAAATCAAGTGGATTGGGTTAATCCTATAAGAAGATGGATTGGTCACCTGCATAAGTGAAGAAGTTCCTGTTTCAGAGGGAGATGAGGCTAAGGCCTTCCATAAGATGATTACAAGCAATCTTGACAGGTATGGCTTACAGGTATGTTTCGAATTCTGTTCATGGTTAAGTTTATGATATGTTTGTCTTCATATCATTACAGTACAATCTTGATTAATTACTAGACTTGTCGTATTACCTTAATAGAAGATATTCATTGATTAAGGTTTTGACACTTATGATTGTACTAATGCATTGTGATGTTGTATGAGGTTTATGTTGTTTGCTAACACAAAAGGTACACCAAGAAAGTCAAATCATGTTCTACTTTAAGAACATATTCTCATGGTGACATGAAGACAAAGATTCATCTATTGTCATGGATCGCATAGAAGATCTACTTTCAAGGTATGTATAACTTGGTTCTACAATGGTTAACTTATGAGACATGTAGGTTACTAGCACAAGTCACCGAAGAGAACCAGAAGACATTATGCAGGCATGTTAGACATAACTAGCTAGCATGCTAATCCATGTATGTTTTTCCTATATCAAGCTAGAATCCTACCTTGTGTTAGGATATTATACTGTTGTGTTGTTGATAATGATTATTCATGAAGTCATAGGTTTGAATAGTCATGGCTGTATGCATATTATGTTTCTTACCATAATTGATGATATGACTAACCAGAAGAATCATGAAGGTATAGGTTTGAGTAATCATGGGTTTATGCATTGATGATTTAACTAATCAGAAGAGTCCTATGATCAAATAAGAATATGCATGAGTAAAAGAAGACATCCCTGAAACCTTGAATACTAATGTTTATTATCTGTGAATGATCATGACTATACATGTTTAAGATTATTGTGTTTTGATAGTATTAAGATTATACTAATAAATGTGTGATTATGTATGAGACCTCAAGGATAACACAATGATGATACTAATAAACATGCATAGTGATTAAGGAAGGATGTAAGTTCAAGGACAGTTAATCTAGGAAGCAAAGATCAAGAGGGAGCACACCCCAGTTGTTCCTGCAAGAAAGCAAAGGAACACACTTCAGTGGTTTCTGCAAGGATGCAGATATTCAGAGGGAGTTGACCACTTCTCACAATCCACATCAGAATGGAGTTGCAAAGATTCAGAGGGAGTCCACCCAGCAACCAAACAAAGATAAGTATTTGAATTGTCATTTCTTACATAATGTTATTCAATGATGTATATGCTTATGTTCCTAGAATTAGGTTGTGTATTATGCATATTAGAATAGTTGCATTGATGAATAGTATACTACTAATATACATGGGTAAGTGGCCTATGGCACTGTACAACATTCCATTGCTACTTACCTAGAATGAAACCTCTTTGCTGACATGTTAGGAGTTGTGCACACTCTTAACAATGTTCTGGTAGAGATTGGAAGGCATCTAGAAAGTTACGGAATATGGATAAATGTTGTATTGAAGCATTGGCTAAGATAATTGCATGACTGTATGACATATTTCTTTATGTGTAAGAATTTGTTCTGAAAACTATGAGATGTTTTCTAATCATGCAATTTAACTTGTTGTGTAGGAAAGATCGTATACCATCACCTACAAAAGAAGGACTACAACATTTGTTCAGCAACAAAATTATCTATTGAAGATATTGAAGTTCCTAGGATACAGGAAGAATGCCATGATCCGTTGATCATGAAGAATGATGTTTGGGATGTAGTCCCAAGAACTGAAGGGAAGTTTTGTTATGAATTCTATATGGATCTATTAGATCAAGCATGCTGCAAATGGTAACATAAAGAAATATAAAAGTGATGAAATAGAAGATACACCAAATGGATTTCAAAACATCTTTCTTGAATGGTGTAGTTGAAGAAGAAGTGTATGTGGAGCAGCCACTTGGTTCTGAGACACATGACAGGAAATCATATATGTGCATAACTTGGTATGATAGACAACTTTCTATCTAGTTTGGGCTTTACCAAGAGTAAAGCAGATTCCAACCTTTACTACAAGGTTGAGGAAGGCAATCCACTGATACTACTATGTGGATGACCTGTTTGTAACAGGTGAGGATAGATTGATTGCCGACATGCAACAGAAGCTTGCTACCGAGTTCGAGTTGAAGAACTTGGGGATGATGCACTATTTGTTTTTGGCATGGAGGTGTGGCAGAGTGATGGAATCTTCCTTGGACAAGGGAAGTATGCAGTAGAGATACTGAAGAGGTTCAGGATGATGGACTGCAAGGCTATGGCCACACCTATGGTATCGAACCTGAAGCTTCTGTGTGATGCTTCATCTAAGTCGATTAATATCACTGTGTATCGTCAGATGATTGGGTCCTTGATGTACCTGACGAACACGAGACCAGATATTTGCTTTGTGGTGAACACATTGAGCCAGGTCCTGACAGATCCGAGGAGTGTTCACCTGGTTGCTATAAATCATATTTTGAGGTACCTGAAGGGTATGGTTGACTATGGGCTCAAGTATGACGCGAATCAAAAGTTTAACCTACAGGGTTATGTTGATTAAGATTGGGATGGTAGTGCTGCAGATAGGAAGAGCACTTTTGGGTGCTACTTCAGTATGGGATCAGGTGTGATCTCTTGGTTTAGTAGGAAGTAGTCCTGCGTAACACTAAGTACAACTGAAGTAGAGTATGTTGCGATAGGTGAGCAGGTTGAAATGTATTGACCAAGCCGTTGGCCAGAGTGTAGTTTGAGTACTTCAGAGAGGGGCTTGGTGCACTTCAGATCGAGGTTCCTTCGAAAGGGAAGTAATGAGTCCAGAAGATGCAGATGCACATGAGATTTTCTGACATGGTTGATGTGTTCTCCCATGGTCGTGATGTAATTGCTGAGCCATTCTCACATGCTGGTAGATGTGTTTTCCCATGGTCTAGATGTAAGGGCTGAAGCCATTTTTCACATGGTAGTAGATGTGTTCTCCCATGGTGAAAAGGTAAGGGCTGGAGCCTTCCCCGAATGGTGGTAGATGTGTTCTCCCATATTAGTGGTGTAAATGTTGGATGATCTGCATCTGGGATGTACTTCATGGATGATGAGATGATCTGAAGAAGACGATGCTGTGATGATATGGAGGATCATGGATGATGAGCATAAGGATGATGCTCCAGTTACTACTCTGTATATGCATCAGGATGATGCTAGATATGATCAGTTGGATCATTTATATGTATATGTATGTACGCATCATGTTGGATGCTGGATATGATCAGTTGGATCATTTGTATGTATTTTGTATATGCATCACGTTGGATGCTTGGACCATGTATCTGTATATGTATCAGGTGGATACATTGTATGATCAGGTAGATCATGTATGTGATATGTATCAAGTATGATCAGGTGGATCATGTATTTGTATTTGTATCAGGTGGATACACTGTATGATCAGGTGGATCATGTATGATGATATGTATCAGGTAGATACTTGGTATGCATCAGGTGGATGCATTCTATGATTAGGATGATCATAGATGACGAGCTTCAGGATGTTGCTCCAGATGACATGTAGTAGGATGTTGTAGTGATGATGATCAAGATGATCATGTGTACATCAGGATGATGTATGGTGAGTATCAAGTTGATACTCTGTGGCCGTGGAACAGGTTGTGCAGATAATCATGTAATTTGTTCACTGGGAGATTTGCAGATAGTATTTCAAGATTTTGCCTATGGCATGTAATTTGTACCCTGGGATATCTGGTAAATGCTCTTTTGAGGTTTTGCTTGGGAGGACATATAATTTGTGCCCTAGGAGATTTGCAGATAGTCTTTCAAGGTTTTTCCTATGCAATGTAACTTGTACCCTGGGATATCTGGAAAATGCTCTTTTGAGGTTTTGTCCCTTGGCATGTAATCTGTGCCCTGGGAGATTCGATAGGTTGAGCCATGTGCTCGTAATCAGTCCTGGGATGCTCTTTCGAGGTTTTTCCATGACCACATGTAATTTGTGCCTTGGAAGATATGATAGGTTGAGCCTTGTGCTCGTAATCAGTCCTGGGATGCTCTTTCAAGGTTTTGTGGTGACCACATGTAATTTGTGCCTTGGGAGATCTGATAGGTTGAGCCTTGTGCTTGTAATCAGTCTTGGGATTCTCTTTCGAGGTTTTGTGGTGGGGTCACATGTAATAAGTCTTGGAGATCTGGACAGGATGAAAAAGGCCTCAGATGCTCTTTAGGGTTCTTGCTAGTCAAGAGACTCTTTTAAGATTTTGTGACACATGTAATAAGTCCTGAGATTTCCACAGTATGGCCTGTGATGACGAAGACCTGCAGGTGGTGGGCCTACATCCAGTATGAAAAAGGACTAGCTCTGTAGAACTTCCTATGACGAGTAGATTAAGATATTGATTGAGATAGCAGCAGCAGTGACGATGATGATGACTCGATGATGATTATCCAGTAACGATGATCCAGAGAAGAAGACTTGTGCTAGAAGACCTGTGTCGAGAAATACCTTCCTAGTTAAGAGGGAGTGTTGATGTATATGTAACTTCAGAATGTATTTTACATATATGTATATCGTATTCCTATAGAGATGTTATTATTCCTCTATATGGAAGTGGTATTCCTATAGATATGTTATTATTCCTCTATACGGAAGTGTCATCATTTATATTGTAAGTGTCGTAACTTTTACTTGATGGGTTATTAGACCACCTTGTTGGGGTCAGCCCTGTAGAACTCATGTGGGTCAAAGGGTTATTAGACCACCCTATTGGGGGTCGGCCATGTGGGTCAAAGGGTTATTAGAACACCCAAGTGGGGGTTGGCCCAGTCAACATTATGTTAAGTGGTTAAGTTGAGGCCGACCTAGTTGAGTAAATGTCAAGTCAAGTTAGTGTATAAATAGAGAGTGTGTCTCTCTCATTTTACACATTCTATTCTCTCACTCACACTTGGGAGAGTGGCGCACTAGTGGAGGAGGAGGCTCTACTGCTAGGAGAAGGCTATCTCTTGTATTCTGGTTGTATCATTGCTCTATCTATCTCGGAGGAATTTATTGGGGTTTTTCACCTTTATGGTTTTCCCCAAGTAAACTCTGTGTCTCTTGTGTGCTTGCATTATTGTGTTCATGATTGATATGCTGTAGATTTGCTGTACATGTTATTCTCTCAGTTAAGATCCTAGATCAGATTGAAGTAAATTCTGAAAATTTAACATTTTCTAAGGTGACTTAGGTAATTTTTTACCATGAAAGATATGGGGACATTAAAGCTTCGTGAAATATCCTCACAAGTTGGCCTAGAAAAAGAAATAATAAAAAAATATAATTATATATATTAAATGTAATCAAGTATAAATAAAGGACGCACCGGTCCCAAAAAAAGTGGAAAAGTCACCCATCAAACAAGTATAAATAAAGGATGCTTCATTCATTTACCAAGTAATTTGCATCAAGTGATCTAATCTAGTGTGGAAGAGGAAGAGAAGGACACAACAGTAGAAGGAGGATAATTTTTGGGTTTGATATCTTTAGGATTATTTTACTCTTCTATCTAGTTATACTTGTATCTTGAACTAATTCTCTCATAAGAAGGTTTTCGGTTTTCTTCAGTCGATTAGAAAGGTTTCCTAGGATAAAAATTATTGTCTCTTTGTTTCTGTGCATGGTTTATTGTTTCAGTGATCCTAATTTTTTTTTTCCGCAGAAAATAAGATTGAATTATACTGCTTTTCTAAATTCTATCAGGGCGTACATATATTTTTTAATTTATATTGGAAAATTATATGTTTTATTAATTTTTAAAATTGGTCATTGAAAATTTGAATTGCATTTTGTACACATGTGTGTGCACGTAAACGTTTTTTTTACATACATACATACATACACATACACATACACATACACATACACATACACATACACATACACATATATATATATATCAGTGTACCTTTATGTTGTTTATTTTTCTTTGACCTACTTCGAAGTTGTACGCATGGTTTTTTAAGTGTATGTTTTAAAAGAAAATTAAAAAGATATATATCATATGAACGAAAAAACACATAAATTATATGCGAGTGGATAGATGATTTGTTGATGAATCCATTAGCATCAAAGGTAATTAATGATAAGGTTTTATGCCTTTTAAAGAGGCCAATAAAATTAAATTTGTAGAAAAGGTGGCTAAAGGTAGGTGTTTTTAAAGCCTTGGATTGAGCTATTAGCTCGATTGAGGTCTTAAAAATCCTCGATTGAGGGTTTTAATGGTTTTTTTAAATACCTAGATCGAGGTTTTAGTCATGGTTAAGAAAATACTTTCTACTTTCTACAGTCTTTTTGTAAACAATTTTATTTTATTTTTAATAATGACAATATCTTGATCAAGATTTTTTTAAAACCTTGATCGAGTGTTTAGATAAATCCCGATTGAGTTTTTAAAGCTTGATCCAAGGTTATCTAAACCCTTGATCATTTTATTTTTTTACATCTCGATCGAGTTCCTGATTAAGCCCTTGATCGATCTTTCAAAATATCGATCAATGGATTAACCAATGCGATCTCAAGAATTTTTTTTGTACAATCCATGCGTACCTCCTACCAAAAAGTGTTACACAACTTCGAGGGAACACCCCTTGGTCTCCATGTTAATTATTTTAACATTGGTGAGTTCCAAGGGGTTGGTATTGGCTCAACTTAGGATTAATGAAATTCTAAACATAACCCATTGAGAGGGTCTTCTACTCCTAGGAACATTCCCTACACCACCCCCCCCATCCACCTCAGCTTGAAGATAAGATCTGAGCCACTAGTATTGTGATATCATCCTTGACACATAGTCTAGTCCAACAAAGTGCATTTGTAGTAACATCTCCTTGAATGACATCCTCTGAATATTTTAGAACACCTGGTGTTAATCCATCATTTATATAGGACGGCTATTTTGGTTCTACGCCAGTTGTTCTTCATCAATGCTTGCATTACGGATGTACTTGCTATGGCTCAAGAGAGGATTCTATTCAGGACAGTTTCTTGGATGAGTTTAGTATGACATAATTTTTATATATTCATTGTTTTTGTATTTAATGTTGCAACTGAAAAATATTGGTAGACCTAACTTTAAATTATTTTTAAATGTGTTTTTTTTTGCATGTGTAAATATTCCGAGATGACACACCTCTGTCAATGTAGTGGATTGACTCATATGTTGGACTTCTTGCAACAATTTCTATAGCTTATTTGTTTGGGGATCCTCACACCTAGGTATTTTAAATGAATTTATGTGTTGGGAACTCGTGTCAACCCTTCTCTTTACTTTGTTAGTATATTGTTGTTGGATGCATATGCTTTGTACGTCGTCCCGTAGTAATATATGTTCCATGGTATTGATCCATAGTATTGGATGCATATCCTTTGTAAGTCATCCTGTAGTATTATATGTTCCATGGTATTGATCCATAGTATTGGTGCATAGACTTAGTACATGTTGAGGCCAATGAAGGAATCCAATGATGTTTTCTCCATGGTATTGATCCTCTAAGTACATGTTGAGGCCAATGAAGGCATCCAAGAGTTATTTTGTATTGAGCTCGCTCAAAGGAGGTTTCCCGCTCAAAGTGGCCCACGATCAATAAACCTCTTCTGTGTTCTGTTATTTCTAATATATCATACATTTTAATTAAGTATTTGTTGGAGGTTCCTTACATCTAGTATCATAGCACTTTCTTGGGATAGTTGGGTGGAATTTCTGCGAATTTTTTTTTTCGCATCTATATTGCTCCTTTCAATTGCAAGTTCGGATCTGGGAATAATACCTATCCACTTAACTGTGGGAAGTACTTGGGCATAGCCCTAAAAATAATTGTGAGGAGTACCACAGGAAACCTGAAATAGTTGGACCATTGAGAGGACCTGCCAGTGAAAAGGGAAAAACCCCTACCTGATTGACTAGTTCCCACCCGTGAGGTAAACCAAGAGTTGTCGTTTGTGGAAAAGCGGTTATCAGTTTTACCTGAGTCGTGGAGTGAGAGGTATTGCCCCAATACGCAACCCTTCAAACAACATTGGTGGCCGAGTGAATCCCCTGAACCACTAGGAAGATGAGCATACTTGGGGTCCATATATATTTTCAGCTGATAAATAGCAGATTAAATCTGTCCAAAACTGTTGCCGATCAATTCCGATCCGTTTCAAATCCATTCCGAAAAAAAAGTATAAATTATGTTTTTTTGCCATATCTTCTTTGTTTTAACTCTGTTTCCCTTGAAAATTCACTGACATCCTTACAATCCCATTCTTCATATTTCATTCCATGGGAACCTAACCCAAATTCCACTTACTGAAGCCATAAATCCCACATCCGTCTATTTTTAGGGTTTTCCATAACTTCTTCGATTTTCACCCAATCGACTTCAAATTTTGCCACAGTGTCCATTTCCTATTTCTGCTTCTTTTTCCCTCATTGACAAATTCTACCGTTCTTTCACCCTGCTTCTGAAATCCCCATTTTCTTCTTCCCTGTCCATCAGAAAGTGTCCAAAACCTAGTCAAACCCTAATTACCCATCAGAGTTTTTCTCCAATCCAAATTTTTCTTTACTAAAGAAGCTTTTGTTTTTGTTTTTCTACCCATTCACAAAAAACAACTCCTGGTTATGGTTGTCACCCACACAGGAGAAAACATCATGGAGGAAGAACTTGCAGCTCTCAAGACCAAAATCCAAGATCTAGATGAAAAATTTCTCAGCCTCCATTTTTAGCATTCAACCATGAATAGTAAATGACAGCCAGAAACTTTTGCAGACACTGGGTTCTCTTCTTCCAGCAGTTTTTGTGGTTCAAAGCTTGATTTTCCTCACTTCAATGGTAATGATTCGACTGGATGGATATACCAGGCAGAACAATATTTCAGTTTGCATAATACTTTTGATGTCAACAAAGTTCCACTTGCATCCTTTCATTTGGAACATGAAGCCCTTCAATGGTACCATTGGTACATCAAGGCTCATGAAGAGCCAAAATGAATAGATTTTTGCCAACTCCTTTTGCAACGATTTGGTCCTAGTGCTTTTGATGACTTCATAGGAGCACTCACTAAAATTTGCCAAATTGGCACTGTGAGAAAGTATCAGACATAATTTGAGAAACTGGCTAATTACACGGAAGGATTGTCTGATGAATTCTACAGGATTTTTTTTATGAGTGGTCTCAAGGATGCAGTCCGATCAGAGGTTAAAATTTTATGTCCCAACACAATGATGGAATTCATAGGGTTGGATAAGTTGGCAGAGGACAAGATCACATCCCAATAGCGCTCCAAATCCACTTTTGTTCCATTCAGAAATATGGTTTCCCATTAACCTCCCATCATGCCAGCTCCTCAACCAACTCCTATCAAACATTTGTCTGAAGCAGAGATGCGGGCACATAGAGAGAAAGGGATTTGTTATCATTATGATGAGAAATTCACTTGGAGCCATAGATGTGTTGAGAAACAATTCTATCTCTTGGATGTGCATTCTCCACCTTCCTCTGAACTTGGTGAAGAAGCTCCAGATACAATAGATGATCATGTCGACATTCAGTAGCCACCTATTGACCCCCTGTTTTAGAAAAACTACCCAGGGATATCTCTCCATGCTTTAGCTAGAGTCACCACCCACTACAAGATTTGAACCCAAAATCCGACGAAAAGGACTATGTCATCAGATTTCACCTTCAAAATAACGAAATTTGATGATTTTTTTAAATTGAGAGAAGGCACTGTCGGATATCAGACGAGGTCCCTGGCATAGTGACCAATGTCATCGGATATCTGACCTAATATTAAGGCTGCGGGTGTTTGATATCCAACAAGATTATTATGGTCCTAGCTGTCGGCTATTCGACGACAACAGATACCCGAGACCGTCGGTTATCCGACAACATATGATGGACTAGCATGTCGGATATCCGACATCTACTCCCAACGGTAACTAAGTTCAAGACGTCAAATATCCGAAGGACTGTTAAATTTTAAAACCTATAAATTTTGAAACATTCCGACATGTATGCTATACAAGTGACATTTTGCGAAAGTTTTTTTATTCGGAAGACTGTTTTTCGATGGAATATTTGTCATTATTTCCATTGTTTTTGTGATTTCAATGAGTGAAGTGTGGAGCTTGATTTTCTAAGATCGATAATCTTCATTCCATCTCTTTACGTGGAAATGTCAACTAGCAATATTCATGATCCAGATGAACATAATCGACAATTTCTTGCCAGATTGTGGGAAGGAGTGAAAAGAATGGGTGATGGGAAAGTTTATTGTCCATGTAGTCAATGCAGGGTCTTTAAGAGGAGAAGAATTTTGATCACAACTGCCAGAAAATATTGTAGGGAACATGGACACGCTGGGGGGGGACATGAATATCATCCATTTGTAAGTTTTGCATTATATATGTTTTTATTTTGATTGCTTTTGTAAATGTATGTATTATTTTAATATTTCTTATATTAATTTTTATCTATTGATCATGGTTTCAATAGATGGGGGACTAACATGGACAATAAATATGATTTTAATATTTAATATTTATTATAATAATTTTTTCTTGTGTTCATGTTGAATCTAGGGTATAGTAGAAATAACGATAATATAAATAATAGAAATAACAACTATATTGGCATGTTGTTTCTCTTCTATTTTCTCTATATAAACTGTAGCATCGTTTATCTTACCTTAGTGGACAGTATGGGAAATTTTGAGTTATATTTGAGTACCTTTGCTTAGTAATTGGGTCAATTTTTATGTCTCTTGGATAGTTTGGATGCACCTATTTGACCAACAGTACAATTGGCTGTTGTTCTTTTCATCCCTAAAGTAACGACTAGACCCTTCTTGTTTCCCCTTTTTTTCTAACTGTAGAGACCACTCATGAAAAGAGTCATTTTGAACCTGTTATTTTTAGTTTTTCTCGTATTTTTCTATTCTTCTTTGTATTACACTCAAAGGTTAGTTGATTGATCTATTCGATTGATTGCATGTTTTGTTTACCAAGAAAAATCAAAGCACCTCGCTTCTCTAAATGAAAAAATAAAACATGAACATTATAGTACTTATTGCATTGTTGATTATATAATATTCTCTATTAACCATACAAAATTTGTTTCATTTTAAATGCATCACAAAATGTTGAGATATTGTAACTTCTAAAAATATTATATTTGTACTTTATTATTCCAGAGATGTTTCATTCCTCCGTGAGGATCTTATTGTATATCCGGAGATGTTTATTCCTCAGTTGGAATGTGGTAACTTGGGTTATTAGACTTCCCTGGTGGGGGTCGGCCTTGTATGTGTTATGTGGGTCAAAGGGTTGTTAGACCACCCTAGTGGGGTCATCCTAGTCAGTTGTAGTGGGGTGCTTAACCCAATGGTAAAGTTGGGGCTGACCTAGTTGATATAAAGTACAAGTCAGAGATGTGTATAAATAGAGGAGGTGTGTTCCTCATTATACACACTTCCCTCACTTGAAATGTAGCGCACTTGTGAGAGAAAGGTATGCTATGGAGGAGGAGGAGATCATGTATTTGGTTTGCATCTTTGTATATTGCTGGTCATCTATATTGAGGAAGATTTCATGGGTTTTCTACCCCATGAGGGTTTCCGAGGATAAATCTGTGTCTCTTGTATTTATGTTGTGCTTGTTGTTTCTTCAGTGATCCTGTATATGCTATTGTTGTGAAATGAAATGAAATGTTGATATTTTCTATATTAGCATATCAAATCTTAACATGGTATCAGAGCTAACCTGAAGGAAAGCAATGTATGGCACTTACGACACTTGCTTCACTTGCGATAATTTGAAGGTTAGGGTTTTGTATAGAAAAACTAGTCATCGTGGAACTTTCGCTATAAATACATTTTGGAGAAGGTTCAGGATCTAAAACCTTTACAGGTCGTAGGAAACATCCCCAGGTACCTTGTGTCCAAAGGAAATCCTCATATTCATTGTACTTTGTAAGTTATGATCAGTACAAGTTAGGGTTTCTGCCTCTTCCAGATCTCAGTCAAAATCAGGTGACCTAGGAAAAAAGGTCATAACTTAGGCTAGGAAGTTCCAAATGCAATTTCATCAAAAGTGACAGGTAGTACATAGACGGTACTATTTCAGGAAATGTTTTTAAAGGCCGAAGTTGAACCAGTGACACATGGAATGCTGTACAAGTTCGCTCTCCTGTTTTATCCCATAAACAGGTCACGTTGCTACACTTGGCATAAATCTCTCTCAGAAAATCCAATTGAGGTAAAACCTGTTGGGATGGAAAGATGACAGTTCAGGATACCATAAAAAAAATTTTAGACCCTGTGGATTGAAAAGTTTGGATTTACAGCAGAAACAATCAAGTACATATTTGTGTCAAAACAGAATTTGTTTTGGAGCACCTGTATTCATGGCTTCCGGAATTTAGGGTTTCGGAGAAAGCTAGAATTTTTGGAATCGGAGTCCAAAGCTGAATGCTACTCAGGAAAATCAAAATTTAGAGACCAAGATCTAATTTTTTGGTTGGGTAGAAGACCGGGCTTGATCAAACCCCAGTTTGGGATTTTGATCGGAAAGATGGAAAATTAGGGCTTCAGCAAAAGTTGGAATTTTTGAAGTCTGTGATCATGGCTGGAAGCTCCTCAGAAAAATAGGATTTTAGAGCCTTGGATCAAACCTTTTGATTAGGCAGAAGGGTGGGCTCCATCAAACCCTAGTTCGGGATCCTATCCAGAAGATCCAGAAGTTTCGAAAGCAATTTTGAGGGGTCAAATTTTGGAGATTTCAAAATTAAAGTATGCTAGGTTGATCAACTCAGCAGGACACATTCTTCCATACATTCAAAAGTGTGAAAGTCAAAAGATTGAATTTTTAGGGTTTCTCTAACAAACCCTAATCAAGCTCCAGATCCAGTTTCAGAGGGAGTTGAGGCTAAGGCCTTACATAAGAAGACTACAAGAAATCTCGATAGGTATGACTTAAGGAGATACAGGTATGTCTTGAAATCTGATTCTTGATTAAGTTCATAATATGTTTGGATTCATATTATTTAGGTTAGTACAATGTTAGAATTGTCTTATCACCCTAATAAAAGTATGAATGTAAATGATAGAAGACATTCATTGATTAGGGTTATATGATTGTACTAATGCACTGTGGTGTTATATGAGATTGATGTTGTCTGCTAACAAGATATAGGTACATCACGAAAGACAAATCAAGTTCCATGACCATGACAACATGAAGACAAAGACTCCTCCATAATCTTTGATCACATAGAAGTTCTACTTACGAGGTATGTATGACTTTGTTCTATTATGCTTAACCTATGAGATATGTAGGTTCCAGCACAGGATCTCTAAATCATTAAAGAGAACAAAGAAGAGATTGATTAGGTATGTTAGACAAAACTAATCCAGGTATGTTTTCCTATGTCAAGTTAGAATCTTGCCTTGTGTTAGGAGCCCTTATATAAGTATACTTGGTATGATTGGTTATTCTTATTCATAAAGTTAGTAATCAATGGTTTATGCACATTATGTCTCTTATCTTGATTGATGATTTAATTAACCAAAAGAGTCCTATGATCAAACAAGAATATGCATGAGTAAACGAAGACTTCCTTGAAACCTTGAATACTAATGTTTATTATCTATGATCATGACTACACATATTCAAGATTATTTAGAATTATAATGTTTTGATAATATTGAGAATATACTAATGAATCTATGTTTGTGTATGAGATCATGAGGATGACACTAGTGCACACTTGAGCATGCACAGTGGTACAGAATGAATAGAAGTTCAAAAGACATATAGAAGATCAAGCGAGAGGCAACCACACAAACATAAAAGACAAGTATTTGAGTTGTTATTTGAAATAGTAAATGATATTGCTTGTAATAGGTTGTATGCATATTTGTATTCCTAGAATATATCATGCTGAGTGTAAACATTCATAGAGCATTGAACAGTATACTACTAATATGCATATGATTGGTAAGTTAGACAAACATTCCATTGTTGCTTGTCTAGAATGAAACCTCTTTGCTGACATGCTGAGAGTTGTGCACACTCTCGATAGTATGTTCTAGTAGAGATAGAAGGCATCTAGATAGCCACTGTATGCATACAGGATATGGAAAAGTGTTGTGCCAAAGTATTGGTCAAGATAGTTGCATAACTATGTAAATGATATCTATATGCATAATAGGTTATCATGTCAACATGATTTGATGATTATGAAGCATTACTAATCATGTACTTAATCTTGATTTGTAGGAAAGATCATGAAGAATGATGAACACCGAACAAGTGATGGATGTTCAACAGAAGATTTACAAATCAAACAAAATATAGAAGGCTTGTGGCTAGAAGATTCTCTTAGAAAGAGGAAGAGAATCATGATGAGATGTTTGCTCCAAGTGGCTAGATAAGACCATTCTCTTCATGGTGTAATTAAAGAAGAAGTGTGAATAAGGTTCTATATGGGTACCCAGGATCAATAGTCAATTGATGATCTTAATGATCACCATGGGTGATGTGGATCTCAACCTTTGCTACAAGGTTGAATATGGTTTCTATACATAGATGACATGGATGAAAGAAGGAACTCACTACAGAGTTCAAATGATATTGAGGCTCATATCAGTCGACCCATCTGATGAGGGATGGCACAGATATATGGCTGCATAAATGAAAATGAAAGATCTCAGATTGATGCATTACTTCCTAGGTCTGGAAGTATGGCAAGGCTCAGAAGGAATCTTTCTCAACCAGGGAAAGTATGTCAAGAAATATTAAAAGGACTTGATGGCCACTCTCATGGATTCCAACTTGAAGCGGTTAGTAGATGACTCATGAGAGTTAGTGGATATAACTCTGTACAGACAAATTATTGGGTCATTGATGTATCTAACGAATACTAGGTCAAATATATGCTTTGCTGTGAACACCTTGAGTTAGTATCTAGTGGAAACTAGATGTGTTCACCTGATAGTTGCAAAGCATGTGATGATGTACCTAAAGGATAAGATAGACTTTGATCTATGCTATCTTGGAGATCGTGAATTCAGATGGCTACACAGATGTTGATTGGGAAAAAAGTGTATCAGACAGGAAGAGCACATCGAGGGGATGTTATTGTTTGGGATTAGCCATGATCTTGTGGTTTAGCAGGAAGCAGTCTAGTGTGGCTCTCAGCACAAGCAGAATATATAGCTGCTTGCTCTGCTAGTTGTGACGAAGTATGGATTCAGGATTGCTTGACTTAGAGATAGACCCAACTATGATCCTATGTGACAAACAGAGTTGTATCAAGATGGCAGAGAATCCAGTGTTCCATGATAAGTCAAAGCATATAGAGATCTGAAAAGATATGGTGCAGAAAGGAACTATAAAGTTTGAATTTGTAACAAGTTATCGATGTACTAACCAAACCTCTACCTCAAGTGAACAATTTACTGATGTACTAACCAAACCTCAAGTAAAGTTTGAGTATTTTCTGAGACAAGCTTGGTAGGACCCTCCTCGAAAGGGGGAGTGATGTGATCACCTATGATGAGATTGCCTGCATTGACAGTGAGGTCGATGATGTGGATACCTATATTGGTGATGCCAAAAGAGAGGTTGGTGGATGCTCCTTAGACAGGGTCTAAGTTGACAAAGGGATTGCATCATCCTTGAACACATGTTCTAAAAGGATCCGTAGACATATGTCTCCGAGAAGGAAGAGGGATTGCATCATCCTTGAACACATGTTCTAAAAGAGAACCGTAGACGTATGTCTTCGAGAATGAAATCCTTAGTGGAAAAGTGAGGATTGGATCATCCTTGGACTTCAGTCCTAAAGTGAGTTGTAGACATATGTCTTCGAAAATAAAGTCCTGAATGAACAGGTGGGGGATTGTATTGTCCTCGGACTTCGGTCCCAGAATTGAGCCATAGACTGGGTCTTTGAAAATAAAGTCCTAAATGAACAGGTGGGGGATTGTATCGTCCCCAAAATTCAGTCCCATAATTGAGCCATAGACTAGGTCTTCGAGAATAAAGTATTGAATGAACAGGAGGGGGATTGTATCATCCCCGGACTTCGATCCCAGAATTGAACCATAGACTGGGTCTTCAAGAATAAAGTCCTGAATGAACAGGTGGGGTATTGTATCGTCCCCGGACTTTGGTCTCAGAATTGAGCCGTAGACTGGGTCTTCGAGAATAATGTCTTGAATGAACAGGTTGGGGATTGTATCATCCTCGGACTTTGGTCCCAGAATTGAGCCGTAGACTGGGTCTTCGAGAATAAAGTCCTGAATGAACAGGTGGGGGATTGTATTGTCCCCGGAATTCGGTCCCAAACTTGAGCCGTAGACTAGGTCTTCGAGAATAAAGTCCTGAATGAATAGGTAGGGGATTGTATCTTCCCCGTACTTTGGTCCCAGAATTGATCCATAGACATTTGTCTCCAAGAATTGATGATAGGACTGTGTCGTACCTGGACTCTTGGTTCAAAATGTACGTGATGGGATTGTATCGTCCCTAGACATGAGACTTGTCCTAAAGTGATAAGGATTGATCATCCTAGAACTTGATCTAGATTGTATCATCCATGGGCCTATGTCCTAAAGAGAGCAGGATTGATCATCCTGTAATATGATCGTGTGTGTTGCAGGGTATGCTATTATTGTGTATACTTGACTGATGAGGATACTTGTATTGATGTATTGATGATATGTATTGATGAGGATACTTGTATTGATGATATGTATTGATGAGGATACTTGTATGTATACTTGTATTGATGAGGATACTTGTATTGATGATGTGTATACTTGTATTGGTGTGGATACTAATACTGATGATCTAGATGATGATGTTGCTGATCGTGTTGATCTAGATGACGATGTTGCTGATCATGTAGATCGAGATGATTATCCAAATGTTGTAGATCGAGATGATCCAGATGCTATAGATTGTGATGATCTAGATGTTGTAAATCGAGATGATGTGACAATGATGCTAATGATTGTATGACGACGATGTTGATGATCGTGTGATGACGATGCTGATGATCGTGTGATGACGATGTTGATGATCGTGTGATGATGATGCTAATGATCATGTGATGACAATGCTGATCGAGTGATAACGATACTGATGATCGTGTGGTGACGATGCCGATGATCGTGTGATGACGATGCTGATGATAATGAGGATTCAGATGTTGATGTTGTTGTAGTTGTTTGAGTGCTGCAGAAGATAAAGACTTAGTACTAAAGATGTTGATGTTCCAGTAACTGGTTGAGTTACTGATGATGTTGAGAAAGCTTCCAATGGTTTATAGATGTATCATGTTGATGACTCCTTGCTCCTGCAGATGTTGTTATAATATCCTTCTTGTTAAGGGGGAGTGTTGAGATATTGTAACTTCTAAGAATATTATATTTGTACTTTATTATTCCGGAGATGTTTCATTCCTCCGTGAGGATCGTATTGTATATCCAGAGATGTTTATTCCTCCATTGGAATGTGGTAACTTGGGTTATTATACTTCCCTAGTGGGGGTCGACCATGTATGTGTTATGTGGTTCAAAGGGTTGTTAGACCACCCTAGTGGGGTCGGCCCAATCAGTTGTAGTGGGGTGCTTAACCCAATGGAAAAGTTGGGGCCGACCTAGTTCATATAAAGTACAAGTCGGAGATGTGTATAAATAGAGGAGGTGTGTTCCTCATTATACATACACTTCCCTCACTTGAAATGTAGCGCACTTGTGAGAGAGAGGTCTGCTATGGAGGGGTAGGAGATCATGTCTCTGGTTTTCATCTTTGTATATTGCTGGTCATCTATATTGAGGAAGCTTTGTTGGGTTTTCTACCCCATGAGGGTTTCCCAGGATAAATCTGTGTCTCTTGTATTCATGCTGTGCTTGTTGTTTCTTCAGTGATCATGTATATGCTATTGTTGTGAAATGAAATGAAATATTGATATTTTCTGTCTTAGCATATTAAATCTTAACACAAATATGTTTTCATTTTGCGTTTGAATTTATTATATTAACTTTTATCTATTGGTGGTTTCATGTAATTTTAAAGGAAAGACATCCTACGACATATCGTCTGGAGGAAGTGCTTCAAGAACAAGTACCGGAAGAACATGGAGCTATGAATAATCGAAGAACAAGATAATGATCATATTGAAGAAGATGATCATACTGATAACAGAGTTGAAGATGATGTTACAAATACTTTGATCCAAGATTCATTTAATGTTAGAATGGATGATGATGATCATGAAAATGACAATCATTTTGATGATATTCATGATATACCTCTTATTGAGAAGGCATACGAACCCCTTTATGAGGGCTCCAACACAAATCTTCTCTCTGTTATAATGTTGATAATGAACTTGAAGGTTATGAATGGTCTTTCAAACATATCAGTCACACAGATGTTAAGGTATGTAATATATTCCATCACATAATATATATGATCATCTAATAATTTTATTGTTAATTCATAAGTCAAATTAATATGGATGAAATGTGTTTCATTAATATTATTTCTAAATTATATTAACTATATTTTTATTTTAATTTGTTATAGTAGGATAGGTGAATATTTGTTACCACCGTAAAATATTTTACTTGCACATATCAAGATTTATCTACCATCATGAAAGAAATTGGAATGCAGTATGAAGCAATTCATGCATTCCCCAATGACCATGTTATATATTATAATCAGCATGAATTTTCAACAGAATGTCCTGAATGTCATATCAGTAGATATTGTACAGATCAAGTAACAAAAAAAGTGCCTCTCAAGTTTGTTCGTTATATTCCCATTATTCCACGTTTGCAATGACTGTTCAGGTGCAAAAACATAGCGCATTTTATGGATTACCATTCACGGAACAGAAGTCAAGAAGAAATTATTCGGATGCCTGTAGATGGGTCTGCTTTTAGAGATATGGAGGAAAAATGGCCTCACTTTAAGGAAGAACCTCGTAATCTTAGGAGATGAGATCCATTTACTTGGTGTGCCCTATTTTTGTTATCAACAATAACATTCCTACATGGTTGTCAATAAAGAGGGAGCACATAATGTTGTAGATGATTGTTCCAGGTATATTGTGTCTACAGTTTTGTTTTTAATGTAGTGGTATTTCATTTGTCGTATTTTGTCGCATAATGTCATATATATATTTATTTATTTTCTCTTGTGCAATATGTTTTATATATCTAAATGGCACGTCTCATAATTATATTTTTATATGTTCATATCAATCAAGTAAGTACCAAGTCAAAGATGTGAATGTATATATAGAACCTCTTATTAACGAGCTACTAAAGTTATGGAATGGCATCACTATGTATGATAGAACAATACGACAAAGGCAATTTCAATTCCATGCAATGCTTGTATGGACAATACATGATGCCCCAGGGTTAACCCATTTTTGCGGTATGTAATTATAAATTTCACTTTATTTGCATTTAATTTTATGAACTAGTTAATATATTACGCACGCATGTTTTTCTAAATAATCCATGCATTTTGTATATAATTATAATTGACATAGATATTCCATCTCTTTATGTAGGTCTTCAAACAAAGGGAAAATTTGCATATCCAGTTTGTGGTCCTAATATCAAATCTCGTCGTTCAAAAAGCTTAGGAAAGGAGGTGTTTGATGAGAATAGGTACTTCCTCTCTAAGAATCATAGGTATCGAACTACCCAAAAAACATCTGTTCAATGGCAAGCAAGAGACTGCATTAAAACCGCAGAGAATGACACCTCACCTATGGAAGTTGCAATATAATAGAAATCGTCAAGGTACATATAATGAATCATCGTATATGATATGTTATATTGTATTTTTTTTATTGGTGTTGTTTACTGTAATTGACATTGATTTATGTAATTTCTTTATAAACTACTATTCATGATTGCCATTCATGTGATCATGAAGGCATTAGTGAGATTCCACAAGGAATGAAAAGTTATCCTAGACAATTTAGTAGGTTTCTCTACTATGAGCACCTACAAGTTGCTCATTTGTTTGATACAATGCATATCAGAAAGAATGTGACTGAAACATTATGGCGAATATTGGATGGAAGGAGTGAGAAAGAAAAAAATTTCAAAATTTTGCAAAGACATTCAAGAAGGCAACCATGCAATGAAAGACATCATTCAATTTCATAGCAATGGAGAGAAAATTAATATAAAATCACTTCCATGGATGTTAACGGACCAACAAAGTAATGTTGTAAAAGAAGTCATGCGAAAAATTAAATTTCCAACCGGATTTTGTGCGAACATGAAGAATATCATAACAAATAAAGGTGATTTTGTGGGGGTGAAAACGCACGATTGACATGTCTTCATCAAGGTAATTATTATGGTATGCATTTTTTTTCTATTCCAGTGAATATGGTTGGTATTTTTGTTTGTCTACTCCTTGTTTACAATATGAAACAATTTGCATATTGTTACAGTTTGTTCTACCTCTCTCTCTCCCGAACAACTTCGACAACAATATCAAACAAGTAATATATAATCTTAGGAAATACATGAGGTAAGTGGCTGTGATTTTTTCCATGCGCTTAGTGGTTGTTTAATTCATCGTAGAACTTATGTTTGATGTTTGTTCTCGAATTCATGTTATGTAATTATATAATTTTTTTTTCTTTAATCTCTTGATTGGGTTGTCATGTCACTTATAGATGGTTGTCATCTAAATAATTCCATAAGGATGATATAAAGTATTGGAGGAGAGAAATTCCTCGTCTCATGTGTGAAATGTAGAAGCATCTACCTTCAGCATTTTTCAATGCACAGGAACACTACCTCATACACCAAGTTGAGGAGATTGAATTGTGTGGACTTGTGCACTCAAGTTCCATGTGGATGTTTGAGAGGCACTTGAAATTTATGAAGGGTTTGGTCAGACAAAAAGCATATGCTGAGGGTTCTATGATGGAGGGATATATGGTATACCAAAACATGTTGTATATTAGTGAATATCTTCCTATATTAGCGTCAAAGATCAATTTACGTTGCATTTGTGATCCAGACTCCAATAAAGATTTCGAAGGGGAGTACCCAAAGGGGAAAGGTAGATCGAGGAAGGTGAAAGGTAATATAACACATTTGACTGTTGATTTTTATGTATATATATCATACATATTCTATTTTTATATTCAATATTTTGCATCAATTTAGAGTGTAATATACTTTGTTAAGTGACTATACATTTGTATTGAATTTTAATTTTATTGTCATCAAACAGTTGGTTGAGAGTGGGATGCAATTCATTTATACATCACAAACAATCTTGACTGGATAAAGGTATGGATTGAACGATGTGAACAATCTGGTCATGGAATATCATGGGAAGATGTGGCTTCATTGGTTAAAGATGCACATCGCAATGGAAATACCAGTCTAACACAAAGGGAAATCGATTTAGCATATGGTTTAAAAGATAAGCAAGTAAGCAATATATTAATCAACCACACTATATATTTATTTTTTTGGAAAAAATATTGTCGTTGTACACACTGATTTTTTTTCCCTGTATGGCATTATAAACATGCACTAGTTAATCATAAATATTGGATCATATGTAATATTTTCTTGTATGGATTGTTGTAGGTAAAACACCATAAGACTATATGGTTCGATGGCTATAGATATCACATCAAAAAGTTGGATGAAACAAAGAAAACATCAGATTGTGGGATATCTATAGTCTTTGAGGTGACCAATCTTTCCTCTAGAAGTGACAGCCATCCAAAACTCTTTGAAAATCGATACTATGGGTATCTGGAAGACATTCTTCAATGTGACTTTAAATCCTTCAAGGTATTTCTGTTCGTTGTCAAATGGTCATAGGTGTCGATTGAATCAAAGTGATCCCGATAAAATAATTATTGAACATGATAATCGATTTACCATGGTAAATACAAGGTTCTTTGAGATAGAAACAGAGCCCTATGTTCTTCCAACCCAATGTGAATAGGTATTTTACCCTGAGGTTCCAGATAGAGTGGGTTGGTCATTTGCTGTGAGACACAATCCAAGGGGAAGGCTGGCAAAGTATAATGTAGATGAAGGTAATGAAGGCGTAATCGAAGAATAAGACATTGTTGAAGATGATCATGATCAACATGAGTTAGATGATCATGTTCTAGAAGAAGATGTCGAAGAATTAGTTGAATCAGATGATGTATCAGACAATGTCCATGAAGATTATATCGACGATGACATGATGATCATAACTGACATCGACGATGATGATGATATGGACAATCCTTACATTGTTGAATCTATCTCATTGGATGATACAGATGATGAAGTCCATTGAAGTGTACGAGGTATGCAATAATATATCTACTCTATATATTTTTATTTAATATTGCGATAGAAATATTGATTTTTTTTGCCAGTACGTATAATAAATTAACTATTTCTTAGTGAGTTTCCATTTTCCTGTATGTTATAATTAGAAACATTGCTTGTTATAGAGTATGACAAAAAACACATTTAATTTTTTTGTACATAGATATTTTTGTCGGGTTATGGGGAATTGAGAGTGATGTGAGGGGGGGGAGGGGCCATAAGAGCTTCCACCTTCATGTGGTTGGCTTTTTTTAGTAGAGAATATTAAATTATTCTCGAAACAGAGAGAAGCTTAGTAAGGAAATACACAATTATCATGCTAACCCAAATGGCGTGCTTGATCACTATCATCTTCATCATGATCACCATCATTGTATGATATCCAACGCAGCTACCTAGAAATACCATCATCTTCATCCTCATCATCCCCATCATCTTCATCATCAGAATCATCATCATCATCATCATCATCATCATCATCATCATCGCCATCTTCATCATCATCTTCATCATCATCATCATCATCATCATCATCATCGTCATCTTCATCATCATCTTCATCATCCTCATCATCATCATCCTCATCATCATCGTCATCATGGAAGTTGTCATCGTCAGATTCTTTTGAAGTCATAAGTCTGATATCATGTTTATATATATTAAAAGGATTTGGTGAAGATGATACCTTAATTCAAATCGAGTAGCATGTTCCTTTCCTATCACTTTATTTTAAGGAGAGTGGGAAAAGAATAAAGTGAAATGTTGAAAGCCTACTCACTTTTAGTGGTGAATTACATGAAGCTCTTACTTTTACTATGAAACTTTGATCATATTACTTATCACTAATGTTCAATTACATTTTGACTATCCTAATTTTTATGATTTTGATTATCCCAATTTTTGTGACAAAGTTGGTACAAATGGAGATACACTAAATGCCAAGTAATTTTATGTTGCTATTTTTTTTATGACGTATAAATATATTGTATGTCATATTAAGAGTTACTTATTTATTGTGTTAGCTTGAGTAACATAACATATTGACGAAGACGATGAGAATGGTCATGTTGTTTATGATGATGACGTTGATTAATGACAATGATGATGTTAATGCTGATGATGACGGTGATGATGATTAATGACGACAACGTTAATTGCGATGCTTATGATGATGAAAATGACAATGATGATGGTGATGATGTTGATGTTGTTTTTTATGATGACTGTGATGACGACGATTATGATGGGGATGGTGATGATGAGGATGATCATGACCATGATGATGATGATCCCAATCATGATGATGATGATGATGAAAATGAATACGGTGATGATGATTATGATGATGGCGATGACGATGATAGTGAATATGGCGATGATGATGATGATCATATGTATGATGATTATGATGGTTGTGATGACAACGACGATGACCATGCTGATGACGTTCTTGATGTTGATGACAATGAATATCATGATGATGATGACGATGTTGTTGTTTATGATGATTTTGAGGATGACTAGTGATGGAATCGGCATTGATGATGATGATGATGATGATGATGATGAAAAAGGTGTTTTTTATGATGATGATGACATATTTAATGATGATGCTTATGATGACAATGATGTTCTTGATGATGATGATGTTGATGATGATGCTAATGATGATGGCAATGATTATCATGATGATGATGATCGGGATGGTGGTGATGGTGATGATGATCATCATCATCAACACTAATTTCATTAGCATCATCATCACTTACATCGTCATTAAATTTTTTTTATCAATTTTTTAAATAAAATCTTATTTTAAATTTTAATTTTAATTTATTTTTTTCAATATATATATATACATAACAATTAAAAAACATTATATATAATAACAATTAAAAAAACATTATATATATAACAAAACATTATATAACAATTAAAAAAAAACATTATATATATTAATATATATATATATAATAATTAAAAAAACCCCATATGCATTTCATGAAACAAAAATATAAACCCTACGCAGGACTTTTCGATTTGGCCGACCTGCTCTCATTCTGCTCTCGATTTGTAGCAGAGATTGACCTGCTCTTGACCTTCTCTCTACCTAAGGGATTTTGCAATTGCGATGGGGGAGAGGGAGTGACCTGGTTAGCAAGAAGTGGGAGTGACCCGACGCGTAAACAGTGGGAGAGGTTGTTTGGACCAGTGGATAGTTGGATTTTTTGGGTGTGGTTTCGACTAGTGGATAGTGGCAGAGGCAGTTTTCATTTGGGGCAAGGGAGAGGGAGTGACCCAACAAGAAAGCAGTGGGAGTGACCCGATGAGAAAGCAATGGGAGATGTGGTTTGGACCAGTGGATAGTTGGATTTTTTGGGTGTGGTTTTGACTAGTGGATAGTGACAGAGGTGGTTTTCATTTGCGGAAAGGGAGACGGAGTGACCCAAGAAGCAAGCAGTGGGAGTGACCCAACGAGCAAGCAGTGGGAGAGGCATTTTGGACCAGTGGATAGTTGGTTTTGTTGGGTGTAGTTTTGACTAGTGGATAGTGGCAAAGGCGGTTTGCATTTGTGGCAAGGGAGAGGGAGTGACTCAACAAGAAAACAGTGGGAGTGACCCGACGATCAAGCAGTGGGAGAGGCAGTTTGCAATTGCGGAAGGGGAGAGGGATTGCAAGTAGAGAAATTATTAGAGGAGCCGAAAATGCCTCCCAAGTCTGTGAGTACCAAGCCCTAATTGAATCTACATTGGGGTTTCTATCTTCCAATAGGGTTTCATTTATAATTCAATCTACATTGGGGTTTCTATCTTCCAATAGGGTTTCATTTATAATTCAATCTACATTGGGGTTTCTATCTAATTGGAATGTGGTTCAAAGTGTTGCGCGCATTTGATGTTTCAGTGGTATAATCCTCTAGTGAATTTGAGCCTATTTTTTCCATTAAACAACAATATAATCCATCAAACATTGTGCACACACCCTCAACTATAGTTCTGGGCACTCCAATAGCCATGAACTGATCTTCCCATTACTACTTCTAAAACAACGCTGGTTGTGGAAAAAAGTATTGTATATTTAGGTTTGGAATATTATGGGTATCGAAAACATTTTGTTATGGCAATAAACATGATTTCTTAGTGTATGCTAATCCTCAAACAATAGGAATGGAATCCTAAAGGGAAAACTAGGAAATATTTGAACATGCAATCAACAGAGATATTTCATCAATTGTCAATTATGGGCATTTTTGTTGGTAAAGGTACCCTATAACTCACCTTTATGCCCTAGGAAATAGTAAACAAGCATCAAAAATCGTATCTAGGTACTATTGATGGACATTCTAAGCACTTTCCAGGAATAAAAGTGGTAAATACAAGGTCCTATAGCAACAATCTTTAAATCGGGGACATTATGCTTCCTTTGGATCCCAATAAGTTTCATCCCTTAGAACATCTTACCTCATCCTTGTTTCAGTCTCTAGGGAGGTATTGCACCCCCTGACCAACACACTGTTTAGCTTCAGTTATTAGGTCAATGTTTCACTCCACTAAGGGAAGCATCAAGCATTCATAAGGTTTAAGATGTTCCAATCCTTAGGGAAAATTTATATCATTTGAGAAAGCGTTTATGACTAGGGTACTCTTTCATACTTAACATCCTCTAGTTTGGGAAAAAATTCAACATTTGTTTCCACATGTGAAGAATTTTATTGGTTATTATGTGGACATGGATGGTTGCTTCATTTTCAAAAGTGGACAATCTTGATGGGTGCAAACCCTGTTTGAGGACCTTGCTTGTTGAATAGGTAATCTTGAAGGAAGCCCCCATAATGTTTTTCTTTCATGGTACTACAATATGAGTGTTGACAGATTAATTGGCCCCATCCCATTATGAAGTAGAACCATGTGAGATAGATACTATAACACCATTAGCATCATGATATTCCCTTGAATTATTTGTGGTGGATTTGAAATTGTGAAGTGCATCCAGGATGATAAATATATCCAAATTGAGTATACCTGAGATAAAATTGTTGAGCTTTGAGGATTACATCCTATTTAGTTGTAGGCAAGGTTTATGCAATGTCTTTAGTGATGGGTGGAAGCAAATATTTAAAGAACCATTCAAGGATAACAATAGCTTTACATGAACTACATTGGTGATGTCACTAATGGATATGGTCAATCATATCGGTGGGATTATGTTGGAAACAACCATGAACAAGGCCTACAACCACCCCACATGGCCTCTATATGAGATCTTTGAACTCCCATGATGATTACAACAACCATTAGCTAGTTTCAAACTGATTACATTTTAATAGTTTACATCTTTTAAGAGTTTATTGTGGATGATATATTTTTGCTCATCCTCTTCAACAGTATGAATCTCAAAATATATACTCCCTTCTACATCAACATAATAGGCTAGGACCTATCCAAAATGGTAATTGGGTTTCCTCATATCCAAAGGATAGGTTAGTTTTTCGGTTTCATAGTGTGTGGTCTGTGCATCTATCCTGGATAAACAAATGGTTTATTGTTAATGTCGATAGAAATACTATACAAACTACAACTCATGCACTGGTCATTACACATATCATTATTTGTTGATGCTGCCTTTTCAGGCAATAGAAATATCCATAGCAGAGTTACCAAATATGGCATTTTTTCCACATTATTTACATGTATTTGGAATTATTGCATATTTTCCACTGTAAAGAAGAAGCTATGCAACAACACAAATTTATTAGTGGATATTCCAATACTATTGTCAAACAATTAATCTTGAGATGTACATTCTTCCTCTGCTTTTCAAATTGTCTATTAGATGGGATTATCCATACATGGGATATCTCAAGGATGAGAGGACCACAACCAAATACATTGAAAATGATAGGAGGACAAAATCTATGTGGGAGAAAGAACTTGTCATTTCAAAATTAACACTCTAATTTCAACATTAAAACTCTGTCATTTCTAAATTCTGATCATGAACTTCTATCATGATGACACTTATTAGCTCAACATGTAGACTTAAAAACTCAATTGATACACCTACGTAGACTCTACACTGAATGCCTGCAATTCTCGAGGTTTTCATCTTTTGGTGACTATGCACAATATCACAATGTCATGCTTATGCTTGCTAAGGTTTAAACAATGTCATGCATTTTACTCATTAGAAGTAGAAGAAAGTTATTGTTGGATTCATTTAATTTGAAACACTAGTTATAGTTTGAAAGAAATCTCTCCTTACCTTAGCTAGCATTCATTGAAAGGAAAGGCTTATTTGATTCATATTCATTTGCATGGTTTGAGTTAGTCATCACACCATGAGTTTCACTTCCATCACCCGACTGAGTAATACAACCATTAAAATTTAACTCACTAACTCAACACACTTTAACCTCGCTTGAGGATAAAAAGAATTTGGTAGTTAGGTAGGACACCGGGGATAGGCATCCAAATAATTCCCCCTTGTCATTTTCATCTGAGACATAGTTGTTTTCCTCTAGGGTACTAAAATTGTCTAGTACTTGTTGACATGGTCATCGACCAGTTTTGTGGAGGGGCCTCCTGTTTTTTGGGGGGTTAAGCCACGAGGATTGATTCTAGATGGACTTTGTGGAATGCTGCACTCCACTTAGCGCCTAAGGCATATCGATCCATTGTCTTCCTTGTACTCTACCATGTTGGTGATATAGGGGCGATAAGACAAAAGTGTCCAAGACCTTCTCCGACGTGTCATGAACGAGGTAGCTTAGTGACTTTTCTTCTAGGGCTCTTTTACCCAAGATTTCTTTCGGTAGAGGGATATCCTTCCATTATTGGTCTCTCATTTCTTATTGTTCGACTTGGATTTCATCACCTTGTGAAGGATACGATTTGTCGAGGTCTCCAGCTCCTAGTTAGGAAGTTTGCTTGCTATTTCACCTTTTTAGAGGGTCTTTTTCTTTTTAGTGTTGCTTGTTGGCATTCTGGCCACTTTTGTTTGAGCTTGCTTACTGTGACACCAGTCCCAATATAGTTTTTTGAGCTTTCCTTTTTGGCTTGCGAGCCTTGTCTATTCCTATATCGCCTTCTACATGCTCGGTTGCTTTAGGGTTTTTGATTTCTTACACGGTTAGTTACCAATTATTTGATGATGTGTGATGTCCTCTTCCCCTAGGTCTTTGAGATGGTTGAGTTAGATGGTCTTCTCAAGGGACTGGACACCCCTTGATGGAGCCACTAACGCTTGATATTAGGAGTAGTCTAGAGGCCCACATGATCACATCATCTGTCTAGACGTTTCCTTTTACTGTGATGATGGACTTTCAGGTTATATGGAACACTGGTACATTTGAGAGAGAGATGATTGGTTGTACCCCACCTTGTTTGATTTTGTTTTGGTCCTTTCATTTTGTTGATAAAAAATTTTTGGTACCTTTCCTTTTACCTTTTGGGTCTTTTACTCATCTTGGGTTATCTTTTGATTTGTACCACCTTTTATGTTTTTGGTCTTGTGGGTACTATGGTAGTTTGTCCACATTTAAAGTACACCCCCTTTGTCCAAATTGTTATGAGTATTTATACCCACTTCGTACCACCCTCCAAACCTTAGTTAGGAAGATTGCTTGCTATCATACCTTTTAGAGGTACTATTTGAGTTACAAGAGGTAGTTACAAGGAGCTATTGCATATAAGAGGTAGTTATAAGGAGCTATTGCATATAATTGACATTATTTGACCTTCCATCACTTTGGCATGTCAAATAATAGGTAGTTACAAGGAGCTATTGCAATATATATATGACCTTATTTTTACCTTCCCCACAATTGTTGATTTACTTTTGGTCCTTACACCCTGTTTTTTATTTGTCTTGTGGTACCTTGTCCTTTCATTTTGGTCCTTTCGTTTTTTTTGTGGTACCTTTCCTCTTACCTTTTGGGTCTTTTACTCATCTTGAGTTACCTTTTGATTTGTACCGCCTTTTATGCTTTTGGTCTTGTGGGTATAACTATGGTACTTTGTCCACATTTGAGGTAGTACACCCACTTATTCCCAAGGGTTATGAGTCTTTATACCCACTATTTTCTTTTTGACTTGTACCTTACTAGTTGGATTTGGTACCCTTTGGTTGGTCCTTGTACCTTACTGGAGGCCATGAGTCTCTTTGGCCTCAGTCGGCTGGCTGTCAGCTCATCTTTATTGTGATTGTACTAAGCCTTTTGACTATCATTGACTTTCTTTGATTGATCGTACCATATCCCAGTCATCTCTCTCTCTCTAGTTTGTACTAACCCTATAATAGGGTCACTTGGTTCCTAGAGTTGACTAGCCTCCAAGAGGCACAGTCATTTTTGAAAGTAACTCTTATGAGTATATTACAGGAAACGTCTACACCCAGGTAATCAAATATGTGTTGGTAAGACTTAAGTAATCAAATTTTTGGTAATCAAATATGTGGTAAATAATTTGAATTAAGTAGTTACGACTTTTCCTATCAGACAAAATTGTTGGTAATCGAATATGTGTTGGTAGAGAATTTTAAGAGTGGTGGAACTCCTCGATTGAACTTGTGAAGAAAATTATTTTGGAGAATAAGTGTCATGACTATGGGACAACAACATATAAGATATTCTGGGCACTAGGTGGGAAAATAATTATAAACCTTCAATTACCAAGTACTATAGTGATGAGTGACTTAATGAAAACCATGCAAATTCCATCATTTAATAGGATATATTAGGACAAATCCACCTTGAGAGGTGGAGAATGGATTTGTAGATTTTTCCACTAAACTTGAGAGATTTAGATGTTACAACATGATAGGGACATGGGACTAAGAAGGTATATGATTAATGGGAAACACATGGGGTAGCATACACTCTTTTACAACAAGACATCACAAGATTCCTTTCTTAGGTTAGATCATCCTTTTTTTACAAGAGGAATTGGTGCACATATGAGAACGTGAACACTTTGAAAAAAAACCGCCTTGAATATAAGAGCAAGGTAAAAATGTCAGCCATACTGCATGTCATCGATGATAACCTTCCAAAGATTATAGAAACAGATGCTTCATACCTAGGATGGGGAGGATTTTTAAAGCAGGTAAGAAAACGTAAAGAAGATGAAATAGTCCAGTTTGCATCAGGAACTTGGAATAAAACTGAGCATAACTATGCCATTATCGATAAAGAAATCCTTGCAGCACTGAGATGCATAGAGAAGTTCCAGATTCATTTGATGAACCATGACTTTATCATAAGAACAGATTGCTCTGGTCTTCCATTTGTGCTAAACAACACAATAAAAAATGAAACAGTAAAAGGAAAGTTTGCAAGATGGAAAGCATTGTTTTCCTGTTATAACTATACTATTGAGCACATTTCTGGTAAAGCAAATAGCATTCCTGACTTTTTAACAAGAGAATATTTGACAGAGAAGTATCCTGTTAATTTTTAACAAGCAAGCCTAAAAGCAAGCGAGCCTGGAGCAAGCGAGCCCCAAGCAAGCGAGTGTAGAAGGTTGAAGCGGAATCCAGTGGGCCCATAACCTGCAAGTAAACATGGAAATATCTGCTTGGCTCAGAGGAAAACATCAGATCTATAATATTAATGATAATATGAGTTGGTTGGATTATATGCAAACATGGAAACCTAGGTGGGAGTTGAGACATACTGAAGTATTAGATACTAACTTACATGGATTTGATTCTTTTATTAGACTAGTGCTAGAACTCAGAAGAATGCCTATGGGATCCAATACTATACCAAAGATGATTTACAACAACTCCCTGAGAAAAGCAACTGATGCAAGCAATTGGTTATCACACCTCTACCATGATCTTCACTTAATCACGACAGAGGTCTCTACACATCACCCCAGGCTACAACTAGACCATCAATACTACTGTATTAACCGGATACGTTCTTTGAAAGCATGGCCACTTCAAGATGCTAGTCTCCGGTTTCCAAATACTACCCACACTTATGAAAAATATAAAAAATTATGGTGGGATTTCTTGAGAAATGAAAATACAAATAGAACATATTATACCATGCTAAAGTTTGGACATCAAAGCACACATATACATGAGGATCCTCCATTCTACGGCCCTGATTGGATGAGAGACTGGTGGCAGTCATTCAACATCAACCTGACAGCATTAGAACCAGTTGTTATTTATAATCTAAAATAGGATGTTGGAGAATATATCGAACAATTCAAAGATATTTTGCAAACAAAGATTACTGAGGATCAAATCCTTGAGTACTACATTAAAAAGAAAGTACAATGGCTTTTCAAAACCCGCATAGATTTCCATATGCATCAGAATACATGCATGGTATTGAGATCTGTTTATTCAAAGGCATGGGATACTCAATCCAATTTCTTTTGATAATTATATGGTCCCCCATGCCTCGATGATTTGTAAATATCTCAAAATTATTTGGCTATGAGTGGATCCTGTCCATTCAGACTGTCATAATAATATTCCATTCGGCTAAGAGAGTGGGCCTGTCCTCTCTAAGTTTTAGGTAGAGAACCATTTGAGGCCTTCGAGTTTGATCTCTCTCTGCTCTGTGTCTGAGTCTGATAAAAGGTGTATGCTCTGCAACTAGCCTTTGTCGTATTAGATTGCAACAAAAACCTTGTCTCTCCTTAATTCTAGCATCTTTTAGGAAAAGGAATAATAGGAGTATGCTCTGTGGTTGGCCCTCGTGGTATAAGATCACTCCAGAAACCTGATACTTCCTTAAGTATAAATCTTGAGTTTGTATCTATCTGAGGAATTATGCTCTGTCTGTATTCCAGTTTAGATTTTGACTAAGATTATACAAGTTTCACAACATTATATAAAATATTTTTTTGAAGATTTGTGAAAACTTATTAACCACCTCAAAGATCTTAGTTTTGAAAGTCATAAAAACTTTTAGAAGTTTTCCATAATGGCGAGTTATTTTTATTTTATATTAATATTGCTAAATATAAATATCTTACTAAATGTGAGTGTAATTCAATTACCGAGATGATGAACCCAAACTGATGGGATGAGAGAGACTTTAGGGCCATGACGAAAAAGATAGTTATATGGTGTGATATGGGACTCAAGACCCAAGGGAGCAATAAAAGATAGCTCATAATTGCATGAATTTCTACTCCTAAGAAAGATAAAGTGATCCTCTTCCTCATCACTTGAATGCCTACATTTTGAGAAAGGGAATGCGATACAAGTCACCTTATAAAAGGCGCTACACGTATAAGAGGCGCTATTCCTTGCGGTCCTATATAAACTTTTTTCCCATGGTGTAGGTAGAACCAAACAGGTATTTTTCAGATCTGTCTTCCTCGAGCGAGGAGAGTTTAGCAAGGCTAGAGGAAAGTGAGACATCCATTAGGTCTACAAGATTATTATCGACTAGATGTCAAAAGACCAGAAGAAAATTACATAAACGCATGGAATATTTTCGCGCTCAAGGGGATTCATGTTCCTATGATGATGAGACAATATGCAACATCGAGGTCCCTTTGAGGTACAAACATTTAGTGAAACAATGGGTACCCAAGGATCTTCCTCAACCAAACACAAATTTTTGTGTGGACGAGAGGATATATCGAATTGCACCGTAGTCATTACATGGTCTAGGGTTGTTTTGCATGGATGGCATAAAGGTTTGTTACGGAACATGTACATAATTGATGGAGTATGTTGGACCCTGTTACAACTACAAAGATTGGATGCGCCTGGTCCAATATACACGAAGTATGCATAGATATGGATTGTTAGCAAACTATTTACAATTGAAAGACAAAGATCAAAATAAAGGAGCAACTTTGTACATTGATGGAAGGCCAAAGGCCACAGGGAATTGTTAAATTTTAAGCATTAATTCAATATACTCTAGGATCTTTACTGAGAGAACAATATGTACAATATATCAATGCATATCAATCATAACAAGCATGTCAATCATCACAAGAATCAAAATCATGAGAGACAATAGACACACAGAGTTTCCGTGGGGAAAACCCTAAGGTGAAAATACCCACAACTTTCTCAGAGATAGATAGAGTAATAGCTCAACAAAAGTACAAGAGATAGACTCCTCTTAGCGGCTAATCCTCCTCCTCATAAGTGCACCACTTTCCAAGTGATCCAAATAGAGATCTCCTGATATCTATTTATACTTGTTTTGTTTTCCCAATAACCTTATGGGGCCAACTTGCCTAGATAGGTACAATAACCACATATTACATAAATTTGGGTCGACCCCTTACAAGGTGGTATAATAACCGATCGGTAAGTTAACACACTTGCGACACTTGTCAATACAAATGGCCACACTTCCTTAAAGAGGAATAACACATCTTTATAAGGGTACAATAAATATATAAGTGAAATACATCCTGAAGTTACATATACATCAACACTCCCTCTTAACTAGGAAGGTATTTCTCGACACAGATCTATGAGCACAAGTCTTCTTCTATGGATCGTCGTCATTGATGCATCGTCCTCGATTCATCATCATCGTCACTGCTGCTGCTATCTCAACCAATGTCTGAATCTCCTTGTCATAGGAAGTTCTACAGATCCAATCCTTTTTCATACTAGATGTAGGCCCACCACCTGCAGGTCTTCATCACTGGCCATACTGTGGAATCCTCAGGACTTATTACGTGCATCACAAAACCTCGCAAGAGCATCCCAGCTTGTTACAAGCATACAGCTCTACTTGTAGGATCTCCTAGGTCCATATTATATGTGACCTCACCACAAAACCTCGCAAGAGCATACCAGGCTGTTACGAGCACATAGCTCTACCTATAGGATCTCCTAGGGACATATTACATGTGGTCACCACAAAACCTCACAAGAGCATCCTGGGCTGTTACGAGCACACAACTCTACCTATAGGATCTCCCAGGGCCAAATTACATGTGGTCATGGAAAAACCTCGCAAGAGCATCCCAGGACTTATTACGGGCACACAGTCCAACCTATCGGATCTCCCAGGGACATATTATATTCCATAGGACAAAAATTCGAAAGAGCATCTACCAGATATCCCAGGGCCAAATTATATGCCGTAGGAAAAACCTCGAAAGACTATCTGCAGATCTCCCAGGGCCAAATTATATGTCCTCCCAAAGAAAAACCTCGAAAGAGAATTTGCTAGATATCCCAGGGCCAGATTACATGCCATAGGAAAAACCTCAAAAGACTATCTGCAAATCTCCCAGGGCCAAATTATATGCTTATCTGCACAACCTGTTCCACGGCCATAGAGTATCAACCTGATACTCACCATACATCATCCTGATGTACACATGATCATCCTGATCATCATCACTGCAACATCCTGCTGCATGTCATCTGGAGAAACATCCTGAAGCTCATCATCCATGATCATCCTGATCATACAATGCATCTACCTGATGCATACCAAGTATCTTCCTGATACATATCACCATACATGATCCACCTGATCATACAATGTATCCACCTGATACATACATAGATACATGATCCACACAATGTATCCCCGTGATATATATCAACATACATGATCTACCTGATCATACACAGTATCCACCTGATACATATACAAATACATGGTCCAAGTATCCAACATGATACATATACAAATACATATAAATGATCCAACTAATCATATCCAGCATCCAACATGATGCGTACATACATATACATATAAATGATCCAACTGATCATATCCAGCATCCAACATGATGTGTACATATACATATAAATGATCCAACTGATCATATCCAGCATCATCCTGATGCATATACAGAACAGTAACTGGAGCATCGTCCTGATGCTCATCATCCAGCGCTTACATCCACAGCCATGTGAAGGATCCTCTTTCCAACATGCTTGGAATGGCTTTTGCAAATGTGGCCATCACTTCTTCCTCGAAGTGTCATCAATCTAAAGAACACCAAGCCTCTCTCTGAAGTACTCGAACTTCACTCTGGCTAGTGGTTTCGTCAGCACATCTACAATCTGCTCATCCATCGCAACATACAGGAGCTTCATTGCTCCCCTCTGCACCATATCCCTGATATAGTGATATTTGATCTCTATGTGTTTCGACCTGTCATGAAACACTGGGTTGTCAGACAGCTTCACACAACTCTGGTTATCATAGAAGATACCATTAGCTTCCAACGGGAGATCAAATAACTCATGCAGTAGCTTCTGAAGCCATACTACCTCACAACTAGTTGAACAGGCTGCAACATACTCTACCTTGGCTAAACTCAGTGCTGCGTAGGACTCCTTCCTACTAAACCAAGAGATCACACCTGATCTCATACTAAAGCAACACACAGATGTGCTCTTCCTATCTGCAGCACTGCCTACCCAATCTAAATCAACATAACCCTGCAGGTTAAACTTTTGATTCGCTTCATACTTGAGCCCATAGTCAATTGTACCCTTCAGGTACCTCAAAATATGCTTTACAACAACTAGGTGAACATTCCTCAGATCCGTTAGGAACTAGCTCAATGTGTTCACCGCAAAGCAAATATATGGTCTCGTGTTCATCAGGTACATCAAGGACCCAATCATCTGACAATACACAGAGACATCAACCAGCTCAGATGAAGCATCACATAGAAGCTTTAGATTCGATGCCATAGGTGTGGCCATGGCCTTGCAATCCATCATCCCGAACCTCTTCAGGATATCTACTGTATACTTCCCTTGTCCAAGGAAGATCCCACCTGCACTCTGCCACACCTCCATACCTAGAAAATAGTGCATCATCCCCAAGTCCTTCATATCAAACTCAGTTGCAAGCTTCCTCTTTGTATTGGCAATCAATCGGTCATCTCCTGTTACAAACAGGTCGTCTACATACAGGAGTAGAATCACAGGATTTCCTTCCTCAACCTTGCAATAAAGGTTGGAATCCGCTTTACTCTTGGTAAAGCCCAAACTAGATAGGAAACTATCCATCCTACCATACCAGGTTCTGGGAGCTTTCTTCAGGCCATACAAGGCTTTCTTCAATCTTCACACATGTGACTCCCTGTCATGTGTTTCAAAACTGAGTGGCTGCTCCACATACACTTCCTCTTCGACTACACCATTCAAGAAGGAAATCTTGACATCCATCTAGTGTATCTTCCATTTCATCGTTGTAGCCAGGGAAAGTACTGATCTGATGGAAGTGTACCTAGCTACAGGAGAAAAATTTTCTTGTAGCATGCTTGATCTTGTAGATCCATTTGGAAGTCACAACAAACTTCCCTTCAGGTCTTGGGACAACATCCCAAACATCATTATTCATGATTGATTGGTATTCCTCGATCATGGCATCCTTCCATTCTTTCTTTACCGCTACTTCTTCATAACTAGAAGGTTCTTTGTTCATGATTTCACAGAGTAAAGCAACATAGCCGGTATGTGATCTGGTTCTCTTCTTTGCTCTGTGTTCTTCTTCTAGAACACCATATCTTTCTGCATCTTGAATGAGCTCTCTAGCCCATGCAGGTTTTCTCTTGTGAGAGTTATTCTCACGAGGTGGATCTACAAGTTGTTGCAGATATTCAATTTCACGGTCAACATCTGGAATTGCTTCAATCATGGTAGTGTCTTGAAATCTAGTTTCCTTAGGTTCTTCATAATCTTCAACAAGTGTCTTTCTTGATTTGATGAATGCTGCATTTTCATCAAATGTCACATCCCTGCTGACATCAATCTTCTTGAACCCAGGAAAGTATATTCTGTAAGCCTTCGAGCTTTCACTGTAACCCACAAAAATACCCTTCTTTCCTGAAGGATCTAGCTTGGTCCTCTTTTCCTTTGGGACATGAGTGTATACTGGACAACCAAATATTCTAAGATGGATGACTTCAGGTTTCTTACCAGAGAAGACCTCTTCTGGTGTCTTGTTGTCCAATATCTTGTGGGGTGTTCTATTCTGCACATATACAGTTGTTCTAGCTGCTTCTGCCCATAGATGCATAGGTAGATCCTGGTCATGCAGCATTGCCCTTGTTGATTCCATGATTGTTCTATTCTTTCTTTCTGCAAATCCATTCTATTGTGGATTGTAAGGAGCAGTCAACTCCCTCTTAATCCTTGAATCACTGCATAGCTTCTTGAAGTCACCTAAGGTAAATTCTCCACCATTGTCGGATCTGAATGTTTTGATCTTCTTATTAGTTTGATTCTCCATCAAGGTTTTGAATTCCTTGAACTTATCAAACACTTCATCTTTGTTCTTCAAGAAGTAAACCCAAGTCTTCCAGGAGAAGTCATCAATGAAAGAGACATAGTAAACATACCCACTCAGAGAACTGGATGACATTGGACCACATACATCGGAGTGGATGATTTCCAAGATACCTTTTTCCTTACTTTCACTGCTTGGAAATGCGTTCTTAATGTTCTTTCCTTTTGCACATCCTTTGCAAACACCTTCATGCTTGGTCTTAATTTCAGGAAGACATTCTATAGCCTTACTTGCAATTGGTGATGCTTTGTAGTGCATATGTGCAAGTCTTCTATGCCAAAGTTCACTTGGCTCAATGGAATCATGTACCATGGCATGTTCAGTTTGTCCCTTCAATTTATACAATCCTCCTTCTTGATCTCCAATCACCACTTCATCATCAATAGTTTTACCCTTTGGCCACATCAGAACTTGGCCATCTACAAATTCAACCCTTATACCTTTTGCATCCAATGCAGAGATGGAGAGAAGATTCTTCTTGAGCCCAGGTACATAAAGAAATTCTTTCATCTTCAAAAACTTTCCAGAATCTAGGTTGTAGGAGGCTTCACCACTTCCTTTGATAGGGTATTGATAATCATCCCCAAGTTTCACCTTATGTGGTGACTCATGTTCAGATAGGTTTACGAAAGATTCTTTAAACCCAGTCATGTGTTTGGAAGCCCCACTGTCAATTAACCAATCATTGCAACCATGAGAGATAGTACCTATGAGAGCAGAGATTAGAACATACTCTTCTTCACTTGATGACTCATCATCACTTTCTACCCTACCCTTCTTCTTTGGAGGTTCATCATCCTCGGCAGCATGAGCATGGTATCTTCTTTTGTTTCCCTTCTTCTACTTGTTGAAGTTGTTGTTATTATCCCTTTTGTTCTTGGGATAATCTGAAGCAAAGTGACCTTTCTCATTGCAGGTAAAACATCTTAGATCCTTCTTATTCTTTTGTTGGTTGTGATAGGATCTCTTGTAGTGAGAGTGCTCCTTCTTGGGCGTGCTTCTTTTGGTGTGAGCTGCAAGAGATTGATCTTCACCTCCCATATTTTCTTCTCGAGCTACAATACTAGCTTCTTCTTGAGGGCATTCCTCCCACAGTTTACTGAAAGAGATCAATTTCTTTCTTGCATAGATTCCTTGAATAAAGGAGTCCCATGACCTAGATAGGCCATTCAGAGTGGTCATAACAACTTCACCATTGTCCACTACTTCATCCACAACTTCAAGTTGTTCCTTGATCTGAGAGACCTTGGAGAAGTAAGATTGAATGGTCTCTCCATTCAACATCTTGACCCCTTTCAATTGATTCCGCAGAGTCATCTTCCGATTTATGTTCTTCCCTTCAAATAACTTGGTCAGGAAGTCAAACATCTACTTGGGTGTCTTTAGAGATGACACATGAGGTATGAGATGGTCTTTGATAGAATCAACAATGATTCTCTTTGCCTTGACCAAGTTCTTCTTATGTAATACCTTAGCCTCTTCATCCTCTAAGGTAGGGACCTCAGAGCTGATGTAGGAGTCCAATTCATTTTCTTCCAGGATTAACCCGATCCAATACTTCCAGGCTCGAAAATTATCAGCCCCTTTAAGCTTATCCTCAAGCTTGGTGTGGTGAGACATCTTAAAGAGTACTTCAAATGGAAATAGAAGATATTTAGGTCTTACCACTTGTTTTGTTGAAAACTGGATCTGGTCCCGGATTAGGGTTTGTCGAAAAAACCCTAAAAATTCAAAATGTGAATTTCAACTTTCTGAAAGGATACAAAGATGCACCTTGATGAGTTGATCAACTTGGTGTAATCGGAATTTGAGATCTGCAAAGCTTCACCCTTCAGAAATACCTTTTAGTCTTCCTAGGTTCACTAGGGAGGACCCTAAATTAGGGTTTGAGTTTCCCGGAGATTTACCTAAACAAAAATCTCGATCCAAAGCTCTAAACTTCGATTTTTCCAAGGAGCTTCCAGCTATGTCTTCAGATTTCAGAAATTCCTATTTTTATGGAAACCCTATTTTTTAGGGCCAAATCTTAAAATGCTCGGAATTGAATTCTGATTAGACAGATAGATTCGCCTTTATGAGTAGAGTCAATCTACTATACTGTTTTTCCAAAATATGTGGAGAGAAACCCAATAAACAAGAAACCCTAGTTTCTGTCACTACACAATGTCTTCTTCTGAGGTTAGCTCTGATACCATGTTAAGTTTTGAGCATTAATTCAATATACTCTAGGATCTTTACTGAGAGAACAACATGTACAGTATATCAATGCATATCAATCATAACAAGCATGTGAATCATCACAAGAATCAAAAGCATGAGAGACAATAGACACACAAAGTTTCTGTGGGGAAAACCCTAAGGTGAAAACCCCCACAACTTTCTCAGAGATAGATAGAGCAATAGCTCAACCAAAGTACAAGAGATAGACTCCTCTTAGCATCTGATCCTCCACCTCACAAGTGCACCACTTTCCGAGTGAAGGAAGAATGAGTTTCTGAGTGATCTCAATAGAGATCTCTCGATCTCTATTTATACTTGTTCTGTTTTCCCAATAACCTTATGGGGCCGACTTGTCTAGCTCAGTACAATAACCACATATTACATAAATCCAGCCCGACCCCTTACAAGGTGTTCTAATAACCCATTGGAAAGTTAACACACTTGCGACACTTGTCAATACAAATGACGACACTTCCTTAAAGAGGAATAACACATCTCTATAAGGATACAATAAATATATAATTGAAATACATTCCGGAGTTACATATACATCAAGAGGAATATTGCAGGGTTTATAAACAGTACACAACTAGGGTCTACAAGTAAGCAACCAAACTGCAAATTTGAGGGGTGTGAAGGAAACCGTGTTTTTGTATGTGCCATTAAATCAATATCTACAGGGGAAGAGTTGCTTATTAATTACAATTTGAATCGAGTAGATACAAACACGGTTACTATGGGAGTGGTACATATAAAAATTTACCCAACCTTTTATTAATGAATTTAACATCTTAAGGATTTTTCGTTAGTTTATTTCGTTTAAATTTTCGATATTTACTTCGCAGGATAGTGATTGGGAAAAATCCCCTCCAGTAGGTGGTCAGAAGAGTACATCTTCCTCGAGGGAGCAGGTATACATCTTTGTAATAGTAAAAATATAATAAGAAAAAAGAGTTTTTTTTGCATTGTTTTTTCATTAGTATATTGGTTTGGTTTATATAATGTTATCTATATTTGATGTAGAACGTTGATCAGGAAAGCCACTCGAATGTTCATCAGACGACAACAACCTCGAGGCAATAGGTAAACCTGATTGTAATTGTACAATTTAAATATGTCACAATGTTTTCTCATTATATTAATGTTTCAATGAAGATTTTGGTTTCGTTTAGGTAATTTTCTCTATGTTTTTGATGCAGGTCGGTTATGTAATGGTCATAGCAGATCATACCATACCTGCCTCGACGCAATAGGTATACATCTTTGTAATAATAAAAATATGATATGAAGAATAGTTTTTTTTTGCTATGTTGTTTCATGAATAGTTTTGGATTCGTTTAGGTGATTTTCTCTATGTTTTTTATTTAGGGTTCTGTAAGGGGAAGCTCCCAGCTATTAGTAGATCAAGGCAAGTCACCCATGACCATTGATCCGAAGAGTGGATCACGATCCTCGAGGTTGTAGGTATAATTCATTGGAATTGTACCAATATAATATGTAGCATAATGTTTATTTTGTTATGTATTTTTACGTGTGTATACTGGTTTCATTATGATAATGTTTTCTACTTCTTTTTTGCATGGGCTGGATGATCGGGGCAAGTCCACAGTTGCGGATCAGGCGACACCATCGTCCAGGCAATAGGTAAACCTAGTTGTAATTTTAGGAATCTATTATGATAGATATGTTTTGTTAATATACTTTTAGGAATCTATCATGATAGAACTCAGTAGTGTTTTATATATTTTTGTTGCAGACCAATGAATTGATGTATGAAACAACATCGCAACAATATTCAATAGATCCTGAAGTGCCTGAGATGATTAATGATCTCGACATAATTGGTGAAGCCACAATTAATGATCGCAACAATATTCAATAGATCCTGAAGTGGCTGAGATGATTAAGATGATATAGAAAATCTTGAATAAATATAGTGCGGAAATCGTTTCTTTGCTAATCAAGGTTCCGCAAACAAGCCAGATTATAACAAGGATTGAATTGTTGGAACGGAGATCTAAAACCTTGCAAGTAAGTTGAGGAATCTTGAATCATAAAATAATTCATTTATAACTTTATAATTTTCTCTTTTATATGATAGTACAAAACGTATAAAATGTGGTTTGTATTTACAGAATTATCAGAGACCACACAATAGTGGTCAAAGCGGTGTTGGCCCCAGTGAGGATCAAGGAGAGACGTCATATCATGAGAAAATGACTCCACGTGCATCAAATCCTTTGCCATTGTTGTCAAATCAACAATCGGCAACATGTTCTGAAACACCACGGACCCCAGCTGTGAGCGCACTGGCCGCTAGTGACCGACACACAATAGATCGTCCAGAAGAAGGGGTCGACACCGAGACTCTTAGTAATATTGATATCGCTGAAGCTGCATTTCAAGGATCTTCCCTTGTCACTAGCACGGGAACAGTCGAGGCAACATTTTTGTTGGATGAATATCTCGTCCCAATGAAGATAGAGAAGATCCCAGGTATTTAATATATGTTGATCAAGTTAGTGTTTATAATTTCATTGTAATATACCAATAAAACATTTTTTTTCAACTAATTATGATCATGGCATGATTGTTTTGCAGGAAATAATGTTTTCTATAAACAAATGAATGACTTTTCCTTGGATATCTTCGGGCCCACCATCCAAACAAGGTGGGATAGACAACCAAAAAATTTAAAAGATGAGCTCAATAATCGGTTGGTTGGCCTATTCGGCAACAAGTCCTTCAATCAAGCCAAGGTCCTAAAAAAGGTTGGACAATATATGAAGATTGTCCGATACCAATATAGGGTCCACCTGGAAAAAAATCATAGGTATGAGCGCCCTCCAATGATTCCAAGAATGGAGTGGAAAGCTCTAGTGGATGATGGAAAGGAGAGGGCTCAGAGAAAAGAAGGTAAGATAACACCAGGAACAGGGAGGTATGCAATACTTTCCGCAATGTAATTATAAACCTTATTATTATTGATTTCTATATCGAATTTGGAACATTTAACATATTTCAACACTTGTATAGGCTTTCAAACACATCAAAGGCCACAAAGGCAAGACTGGAAAAAATAGACCAGCACAAGCTTGGGCCTGGTGGTTATTCGAATTTGGCAACACAAATTGTAAGTTTCGAAAAACCAATAATGCATACAAATAATAAATTGCAAATTATTTTTCGTTTTATTGCACCGCAAAATTTTAATTAACAATGTTATGCAAATATGCAAGTCGACCGATTCAAAGAATTTCCCACTGAGGAAGACATGAAACTTGGCTTCCAGCAGGGCTTCGGAGCTATTGTTGAACACCAAAAAAGCTTGTCTGGGAAAACACAGTCTTCTGGTATTAATCCATCTGGTGCACAGGTATATAGAATCTATATAGTTTAATGAAGATTTATTACTTGTGCAATCTATTCGTTATAAATAATAGACATAGAATATTGACTCTATTTTGAGCAGGAAAGAAATGATCCCCTAATTAATGTCAAGGAGGGACCACAACAAATCGAAGATCATGCTTCGCTACAATTTTATGTATAGCATTGCATATGGTGAACATTAATTGTATTTCATCATATTTCAACTGCAGATCATGTAGAGGGTGACACTGTACAGGTTGAGCTTGGACAAGAACATGAAAAACATGATGTGGCCACACCAGGTAAAAAAACACCTTTGTAATTTTTTTTTTGAATGAAATACTTGTCATTACAATAGAAAAATATAACCATGTAACATTTTCACATTGTTGCGGTAAATCCGAACCCCTTGCCACAAAATCCATGTCTAGATCATAACTCTAAGATGCGGACATCACGAGAAGCACCTAATGAAGAACCAAGAACTGGAGGAGAAAATCTACAAGATGATCTTATTAGAGATTTTGTACTAAAGAGAAAAGGAATTAAAAAGAAGTGTCTGGAAAAATATTGTCTAATTATTTTTTATAATAATATGTCGTCCATGATTTTTGGCCTAATGAATGAATGAATGGTTTAATGGTTTAATGGTTTAATGATTCAGTGTAGTAAACTGTTACCTTTATTGAATGTTATCTTTTATTGAATGAATGTGTTCACTGAATGAATGAATGGTTTATTGAATGTTATCTTTTATTGAATGAATGTGTTGACTGAACGAAACAATGGTTTAATGAATGTTAGCCTTTATTGAATGAATGGTAGATGTTTGTTTATGATGAAATGTGCATGAATTTGCACATAATTGTTTTTTCAAGTACATGCATTGGGTATGGGGAATTGAGAGTGATGTGAGGGGGGGAAGGTGCCATAAGAGCTTCCACCTTCACATGGTTGGCCTTGTTTAGTAGAGAATATCAAATTATTCTCTAAACAAAGAGGAGCTCAATGAATGGATACGATGCTGACTTTCTACAACCAACTCACGTGTCATCTAAATTTTGACAATTTGTTGGAGCTTGTTGTGATGTTTGGTTGCTCCTCATAACCAATTTCAAGTTTCCACAACTTCAAAGGCTGAGTAAATGATACAATGGAACAAATATCCTTCACATTCTCTTTAATTTCCTTGGAATCTCCTTGAGAATATTTGAATAAGATATGTCTCAAATCCTCTAGATCATTTGCATCCTCTCTATTATGAGCAATCTTCCTGCAATAGAGAAGATATATTGTCTCTTTTTCTGGGGAGAATAATGTGGACAGTGAAGATTAAAGAGTATGAGAGGTTGTTTGTATCCCTAACCCAAGGATAAGAAATTGTCTAGAGAGTTATAAGAAAACTGAAGGTCAACGCTGTCAAAGAGGTGGATGTAAGTTTATGTTGACATCAAGGGAAACTCCTATTTAATTTTTGTCGTTTATCTTCCCATGTTCACATGAAGTCAACTGATATCAATCTTAATACTTAAAAAATCATCGCATAGTGATAACTAAGGATTATTATGCATGCACCTCCTCACCTTATAATATCATTTGGGTCAAGGCTCAGAGACAACCATAAATTATCAAATGTGTACGCAAAGACTAAGAGACAACTATAAGTAAGTGTTATATTAAATTTAATATATTATAAGTCTTTAATTGGTACTATCATCTGAGATTTGACATGTTGGATTGTTGTGATCTTCTTATCGCTCCTTACCAATGTGATTGTAAGGCTTCTTTGATGGTGAAGACCATAATTTTAACTCTTCTTCCTCATTCGCATGCCTTTTGGTAAGACAATAAGGAGGGCAGTGGCCCACATCAACATGGAAAACAATTTCGACATAGAGGTAGATAAGATCAACGTCTTGCACTATACATAAGATCATGCAATTATAATATCTAGTTACAACGCCTTGCATTATACATAAGATCACGCAAATGCCCCAATATGGTTATTGCATAGTATAAGTATTTTTTATGTATAATGAAGTGTGGTCTAACCCTGAAAAATACAACAAAATAATTGTTATTTTAATGAACTATAAAATTAATGTTACATATATATCAAATTAATGTGTTCAAATTCGTTTTTATTGAAAATATACCATTTTATCATGTAGATATTAAGGAGTGCTCAATTGTTTAAGATTGTACAAATATGGATGAGCAATATTTGTTTCTTGCATTTTTGGGGGGAAAGGGTTTAGTTAATTTATAATTGTCAATTGAAGTACAATTATTTAAATTTCCCTTCATCTTTGAAGGGCTCCAAGAACAAATTCCCTTCCAATAAAAATTAAGACCCACCCTTCAAATTTGATCACAACATAATAGTGTATTTTTTTTAAATTACCATATTTTCATCGAATATCCGACTTCTTAATCTATAATATTCGATGTTCTTTCCATACCACCGACGGCTAAGAACGTCGAATATTAGCCATTTGTACATGGAATGGCCGTCGGATATCTAACTTCTTGCTCTATGATATCCGACGTTCTTGCCATACCACCGACGACTAAGAACATCGGATATCAGCCATTTTTACATGGCACGGCCATCAGATATCCGACTTCTTGCTCTATGATATCCGACATTCTTTCCATACCACCGACGGTTAAGAACGTTGGATATCATCCAATTTTAAATGGAACGGACGTCGGATATCCGACATCAACCGATAAGATAACCGACTTCATATTAAGTGCTAGGCATCGGACATCCGACTTCATATTAACTACAAGGTGTCATATATCTGACATCATATTACGGTCGGATATCTAACGGAGATTCCTACCATTGTATATCATCCAATTTTGACTGATGTTTAAACAAGACGAAGGTTGTCAGATGGTCGACGTCAATATTTAGAAAATTCGACATTCTTTCTGTCGAATTTTGGGTCCAAAAAACATAGTGACCCCACAAACTATGCGGGTCAAGGGTTACTTCAAGAATCTCCCTCTTACAATACTCATTGATTATGGTAGCACTCATAACTTCATTGACCCTTGGATCGCCAAACATGTTGATTTTTTTGTCCATCCTTGCTCGAACTTTGAAGTCATGATTGCCAATGGGGGCACCTTACCTTACAAGGGGAAGTGTCACAATGTGCGTATCTCTATGGGATATGATAACCTGCATTTGGACATGTTTTCCTTAGCATTAGGAGGATGTGATGTATTTTTTGGAGCTCAATGGTTATGCACACTTGTCCTCATCTTATGGGATTTTTCTAAACTTTGGATGCATTTGTCAATCAATTGCAAAAAACACACATTGACGGGATTACAACTAGTGTCTCTCCGCATCATTAGTTCACATCGCCTAGAAAAGATCCTTAAGAAGAATTCCCATGGTGTCATCGCTTAGCTCCATTCCATTCAGATGCAACCATCAACGGTCTCCCCTACTCCTTTGGATCTACAAATGTTTTGGATAGATATGCATGTGTCTTTTCTGAACGAGTGGGATTGCCACATTCAAGATCCCTTTTCGGTAAGAATTTAGCCGCCTCTACATATGAGAAGGAAATGATGGCTATTTTGTATGCAGTATAGAAGTGGCGACCACACCTATTAGGGAATTATTTCTTCATCAAGACTGCTCACCAGAGTCTGAAATATTTCCTGTAACAACGGGTCTCCTCCCTAGCACAACAAAAATGGGTTAGAAAACTCATCGGTTATGACTATGAGATCACTTACATGAAGGGTAAGGATAATCTGGTGGTGGATGCTCTTTCTAGCACATTTTTTCTTTCAGCTATTTATTTTCATGTTCCAAATTGGTTGCAATTTGTTCAATAGGGCTATGTCAATGACTCCTCATTATCTCAAATCATCCAATGGTTGTCCAACAACCCTTCTATTGTACCGCATTACTCTTGGGATGGTACTTCCCTGAGATACAAGGGTCATCTGGTGCTTCCACAGAGCAAAAATCTTCAACAGACTGTATTCTATGAACTCCATGCTTCTCCATCGATAGGGCACTCTGGGTTCCTCCAAATGTTTGAGCGGGCACAACGTAACTTATTTTGGCAGGGAATGAAAATGACAATTCAACAGATGATGGCTGAATGTGATACTTGCCATCTCAAAAAGGGTGAAATAACACTTCTTCTGGGATTGCTCGAACCCTCGATTTGGACAGATATTTCTATGGATTTCATTGAAGGGATCCCTAACTATGGAGGGACGACAATGATTTTGGTTGTGGTTGATCGCCTCTCCAAATATAATCAATTTTGTGCCCTTGTCCATCCCTATACAACCTCCTTAGTCGCACAAATTTTCCTAGACCAGATCTTTCATCTTCATGAAATCCCTTCTTCCATTGTTTCAGATCGCGATGCACCAAAACTATTTCGCCATACTGGCACCAAACTAAATATGAGTTCAGGGTCTCACCCACAAAAATATGGTCAAATTGAAATTACCAATACATGTTTGGAAACTTATCTTTGTTGTTTCACCTCCGAACAACAACCTCAGTGGGTGAAGTGGCACCCTCTCATTGAATGGTGGTACAATACTGCACCTAAAATTACTCCATATGAAGCAATCTATTGTCATCCAGCTATTCTTCCATACACCCTTAGCAGTTCACCAGTTCAGGTAGTTGACATGGTTCTTAGAAACTGCGATCATATTCCTCGCATTTTGCAGGACAATCTTCACATGGAAAGAATTTGAATGAAAAAACAAGCTGATTAGCACCATTCGGAGTGCACTTTTCAAGCATGTGATATGGTTTTTCTTCGTCTACATCCTTCCCAACAATCCTCCATACAACTCAAAGGGCGTCATAAGCTTGCTCCAAAGATCTATGTCCCTATAAGTGTTGGCTTGTATAACTATTCTTAAGGTTTTCTATAAAGACCCAGGTTCTGCGCGGTTCGAGTAACCAACAAAACCCTTTTTCAACAGCCCTTTTGGCAACAATATGCAAATAGATTGAGATCTCACCCGAGGTGAAGTAATGGGCGAGTTACGGAATCATTTTTCGACAACCAAGTGATGAGTGTTTAAATAGATTGGCGAGCAGCGCGCTACGGGGCTTGTGCTGCAAACTTCGGACTGTGCGAAGTTCTGCCTCTTCATGACAAACACTTAGGCTATCGTGCATCCAAGGACTGCACGATGCGGGAAGATTACTTGATGACAGGACAGTGCCACAGATACTACGCTTCCTCTTACAAACTTATGCATCTTAATGGATTTTACTTAACACAAAAAGATGCATTCAACAAGCATAATGGACGGAATATTGCAACCGTATACACTTTAACAAACAACAATATCATTGTGCACTTCCAGTGCTGCGTTAAGTGTTTATTCGACTAGTTCATGCATTCATCTAACTACAAAGTGCTGGTGCATCCGGCATTCATTCATACATGTGATTACTTAACATATTATTCCCATCATCATCCTTATCGCGAATACATATAAAAGCAAAGCACATAAACTCATAAACAACACTTAACCATTCATCATAAGTAAAGACACAAATGCAAGCACATAAGCAATCACATGACATAGGATTTAACCTGGCTCATCCCCAAGATGGGAGCTACATCCACAAGAACTATTGTTGTATTATTTTTGGGAAGGGTACAATAGTTCCAATCTGCGCACTCAGTTGCAGACTCTCTTCTCTCTCTGTAGGTCTCTGCGCACACAGTTGTAGAGCCTTTACAATATTCTCTCAACAGATATCAATGTTCAACAACAAAGATTAACAATTCATAAACAGAAGATTCAACCTTATAGATATTCAATGAAGATTAACCCAACAACCCTTTCCCTTACAAAATGTGCCCTTTTATAGATTGTTCCCTTAGGTCACGTCTTTACAATCAAGCGGGCCAAAAACCCTAAGGTTACCCAAAACCATCATGGTCACTCCACTAACCAGGACTGCTAGGCTCTGATAGCGACTTCTCCCTCGTGGTCATCCTCTGTGTGCGGTCACATCGCTTTCAGCCTGCCTTGTCGACCACATGCCTACGGGTCGCTTTTACACTGTCGTTCCTTCTCTAACGGCTTTGTGCAGCTGGTTCACGTAGTGCTTCCTCTGCTCATGTGACTGGTTGCTTTCCTTCCACACCACTCCTTACCTGCCTGCTGGGAATCATGGATTACTTCAAAAAAAAGGTCTCTTTCATAGCTCAACCTTCCCTTACATTCTTTTCCCAAAATAGGTGCTCTGTTGGCACTTCACGGTGCTACAACTTCACAGAACCAGATCTCTACTATGTGGTTTCCATCCCATCGATACTGCGCTACGCTCAACTTCGCAGCTTCAAAAACTGTGTTACCAAAAATTCCTTCATCTGAGCTGCACTGCAGCTCCAAAACTTTTCTTCTAAAAAATTCCTTACTTAGGCTAGGCCCAACAAGCCCCTAACACTTACATGTGGCTCGTCCCTGAGCCACTTTCAACTTCTAGTTCCAAGAGCTGCTCTTCCTCTTGCAGAGTTATCTTAGCAGGGAGCTCTTGATATGTTGCGCTCAGTTTAGCAACTATATCGTTGCAATATTCTTCAATTGCTTTGATGGTTTCTGACACATCTAGTGTCAGATCATCCTGATTTTGCTCTCCTATTAACGCCTGCGCTTCGCGGAGTTCCTATATTTTTCCTTCTATCTTCTGCATTAGTTCATGGGATTCCTCCTGCAGGGGCTGTGACTTATCTTAGACTTCAGCCTCCTGTTCTGTTACGACCACAAGTTGTCTTTTCAATTCTATGACTTCTAGGAATCTGTGGAATCTGTCTCTTTGCGGAAAGGTCTTTATCTCCACGTTTAGTGTGTCTAATGCTGCTTCCTTTTCGTTCAAATTTGTCTGGACCTGTAGCAGCTCGGGGTCCTCTTGCAGCGTAGTGAATACTCTCATAGCTTCATCTAGCAAGCCTTGACACTTTCCTACTTCGTTGGCTATTGTTTCTGCGGCTGCTTTTACTTCTGCTGCTCTGAGCTCTACCTGGTCTGGTGGCGTCTTTGGCTAATTCTGTGCTTCCAAGGCAGCAATCTTTGCTTGGTAATTAGTCTCCATGTCCTTCATTCTAGTCTTAAGATCGTTGACCACTGAGCCGATCTTAAGGATAATATCCATGAGTTATGGCTTCTCTTCGCATTCTGGTCTCTCCGAGTAGATCGAAGAGACAATATGCTCTATTCTTCCTCGCCGGTCCTGCTCATCTTCAAGTGCCATAGTTCTCTTTAAACTCTCTTATTGCAGCTACTTATAAGTTTCTTGCAATTGCTGGTGTTGGGTCAGAGCGACCACAATTCTATCATGGATCTATTTGACAACTTGCAAGTGTATATTGTGTAGGCCCTCTAGTGGAAACATCGCGATGTCGATGTCCACATGCACTATGTCCTGTGCACCCAAAGCTTACTGTTCGCGCGGTAATCTTATGCTTAGCGGGTCAAGTTGGACTATGCACGACTTTGGTGGCAAGGTCAGGGATAGAGGTGTTTTCTTTGGTTGTGAAGTGTCCCCTGACCTTGCTTCCAACTCTGAGTCTCGTGGCAAGGGCAAGTTGCACTGGACTTGCTCAAATTTCTCTGTTATGCCTTGTAGCGTGGTGAGATTCTTCTGTAAACTTTCCTGGATTGCCTCATCTTTACTATCTTTGAGGTTCAATGCATCTTCTAGGTGCGCGGTGACTGTGGATGCGATCATCTCATAATCTTCATCATGGAGCTTCGCTTCTGACTTGCCCTTTACAGCCTTCTACTTCTTTTTTTGGACTTTTTCTGGTACCGAGCTTCCCGGCTCCTTCCTTTTGCCTGACGATGACTCTTCAACAATTGGTGTTGGAATGGGATTACTTTCTTCAGAGTCATTGTCGATGATCATAGGTCCTTCAACCTTCCATTCATCAATCCATTCCTTCATGATGAGGTCTATATATGCTTCATTCATGTGATAGCTCCCTTGGAACCATTCTGGGTTCTTTTTCTGCGCCTTTGTTGAAATGTAAATGGAACGCATGTCATTGTAGAAATTCAAAGTGCAAATATACTTAACTGTTATATGTTTGGATATGCGTGGTGTGCAAATAATGATGTTGCGCAGCTGCTCATAGTATGTGTGGAATACTTCGTTCGAAACGTGCTATCTCTTTGGCATCAAATTCGCCCAAAGATTCGCATACCTTGGTCCTCTACAGTCAATGCTGGCAATGTTGTTTTGGGTCCTTCCATCCCACAAACGCAATCAATACCATCAACCATCTATAGTGGAAGTTGCTGTTGTGCATCTGCGTGTCGTGCACATCTTCTAGAAATTCATTCAACAGGTATTGGCACCAGTTAAATATTCCGCCCGTCGTGGCCTTTTCCCCAAGGAGCATCGCTCCAGTTGGTACTTTAGTAGGTCTTTCCTTTCGCAAAATTTTCCTTGCTATCAGTTGTTTTATGAACCGCGTAGCATCATCAGCTATATCATCCGTGATGAATCCTCTTTTTCCTTTCGGGACGCTGTGTGTTGACTTCATTTGCGCGGAAGCCTCCTTATCGTTGCTCTTGCCTTGGAAGAATTGCTTAGGTTCCTCGCCTCTCCTGCTTAACCCTGTGATGTGTTGGATTAGGTCGATGTTCCTATCCAACCACATATAACCTTGGTGTGTGTGCGAGATGAGTGTGAGCACCACCACGTTCAGTTCTGGGCTCCGGTTGAAGTGTAGGAGCCTCAACAGGTTCAACAATCCTGATTCTACTACTTTAGATAACCAATTCTGTGTGACCAGCATAGGATTTCCCTTCACATCCTTCTTCCAGCACATATACTGATCTAGCTGAAATTTTTGGTACCTCGGCTCGGCCGGCTCCTTTTACATTTGGAGTAAGTTGGGGTCCTCAAATTTACAGTCTACAATTTCATCCAACATATTTTTGTCTGGATTCACATGCTTGGATATTGGTGGAAGCGGTATCTCATACTTCATGTTCCTGGATAGCTTAATGGTTGGTGCATGTCGTGCACGTGGAGATATATACTGAGGTGTCAGAGTAAGTGGGATTTCTTTATCACTAAGTGGCACTTATGGAAGCGTGGAGCTCATCTTCTTTGGTTTTGTCTTCTCCAACGCTGGCTCCTTAGCCTTGGCTTGAATAGTTGTGGAATGTCGTCGCGATCGGTGTGAACCCTATCCCTGCTCTATAACAACCTTCTTAGCGGGGGTTCTCATTAACCTTTCAATCCCTCTATACTTAAACACCCTCACAGTCTCCTTGACTGTGAATTCTTGTTCAATAGAGGAATTTTCATAAATTCACTGGATAATCTCTTAAAAGATTGACGGGATCACTTAGAGCTCACTGTAAACAAATTCAGGCTATGGATCACAGGAAAATTTCAGAGTTTTGGTAATGCCCGTGAGTCCAAATACAGTGGTATTTATAGGTGTAGTTAGGCTTAGCCGTGCCCATCAATGGTTAGAAAATAATTCAATGGCATATTCGTTGACCAAATCCACTAAGGATTTGGGTCCTTTCCTTCATTAATTTCTTCGTAACAGCTATTTCTATGTTAAATGCTCAAGCGATCGTCGACAAAATCATTGTATAACGGCTAGTTTTTCGACCGACATTGTAACGGCTAGTTTCGTGGAGTGTTGCATTGAACTGCATGGCAGGTTGTCACTACTCCCGACGTGGTTACTTTGTGGCATCATTCTTCTTGGTTCTGAACTTTACATCTTCTCTACTTATTGGATCTGCGCAGCTACCATTTTGAGCTTCGAACTGCGCACTCTTTTCTTTTCATTTTCTCTTCCTTTTTTTTCTTTTTTTGTATCCACGTAGCTTCACTTCTCGACTAGTGCTGCGCTGTACATGAATTATTTCTATCTTCTTCGTGTATCGACCCAAAATTGTGTATAGACTCTGCCCAATTTCAACTGTACTAGACACTTAGATATTCCCTTTTTTCGATCACTGATGGTTCTGTGAAGTAGGACTATCCCGATAGGGTTTTAGTCTACTTCCATTTACCAAACGTGGGAAGGTATATCCAACTAACGTGGCTAACTGAACTGTGCCACCGTTAGTAACATGCATAACAGTATATGGGCCAAGCCAATGCATCTTAAATTTTCCAAGAAATTTCATAAACTTGATATCATACAGGAGGACTAGGTCACCTACCTGAAATATCTTGTTCATGATATGGCAATCATGCCATGATTTTTCTCTGTCTTTCTGCACTTGCTGGTGGAAGCCTACGATGAAGCAATTTTCCTCCAATCCAACCAAGTGTAGAAGCCTTTCTTCTAGTGCCTCTTGATCTTCCATGCCTATAAATGCAGCTATTCTCAAGCTGGGTAGAATATACTCCATAGGAATCACTACTTCCTATCCATAGGTCAATTTCTTGCAAGTAGTTATGTACGCCCATAACATAGCTGGAATGCACAGATCCCAATCATCCCTGTTGACATTGCATACTTTGGTCAACGCATTCTCTAGTACCTTGTTGAAAGCCTCAACAGTTCCATTTGCTTGAGGATGGTACGGTGTACTCCTCTGATGATAAATGTGGAACTCTTTAGTAAGGGCCTCAATAGTTCGGTTCAAAAAATGGGTCCCTTGATCGCTCATCAAAATATGGGCATCCAAACCTGTTAAGGATGTTTTTGAATATGAACCGCACGACAATAACTGTGCTACATTCCTTCACTTGCTTAGCTTCTACCCATCTGGTGAGATAATCAGTCGCAGTGATAATGTATCTCGCACCAGTACTTTTTCTCGGTGGGTTAATGGGTCCCACAAAATCAATAGCCCATTTCTCAAATTCTTGGAGTGTCAACAACGGATTCAAGGGCATTTCATCTCTTCATGACGGCCTTCCTGTCCTCTGATAGACATCACAGCTCTGGAAATGTTCCTTTGAATCTTTGTGAATAGTAGGCCACCATAGCCCTGCTCGCAATATCTTTTGCGTAGTGGCTTTTCCTACGTAGTGACCTCCCGATACACCTGAATGTGCATCAGCCAATATAAATGGCTTTTCATGCTCTAACACGCATCCACGTAGTACTTCATCTAGTCCTAATTTGTATAACTGTCCCACAATTATGGTGAAGTCTGTTGCTCTTACTACCAGCTGCTTCTTCTGCTGCGTAGTAAACTTTGTCGGTGCCAACCCAATAGTTAAGAAGTCAACAATGCATTTATAGTATTCATCTACGATCTGTATGGAAAATAACTGCGTGTCAGGAAGACTATCTTCTAGATTGGTGGGTTCCTCGGCTGAATCAATCCTTGAGAGATGGTCAGGTCACAAGTTCAATATGCCTGGCTTAACCACGATTTCAAAGTCATACTCCTGAAATAGTAATAACCATTTGCAAATTCTCCCCCCCTAGCACTGGATTATTGACTAGGTACTTTAACGATGAATTGTCAGTGTACATGGAGAAGTGTGCACCTAGAAAATAGTGCTTGAATTTCTGCAGTGTGTACACCATCACTAGACCCTCTCTTTTAGTGGTCGTATAGTTCTTTTCAGCGGATGAGAGCTTCATGCTTGAAAATGAAATGGGGTGATCAATTCCCCCTTCACCTGGTTGAGAAATCACAATGCCCAATGCTATACATGAAGCATCAACATGTACATAGAATGGCTTCTCCCAATCTAGGAAAACTAGGATCGGCGTAGTTACCATTTTCTTCTTTAAGGTATCCAGCCCTTTTTCACATTCTGTGTTCCATATGAACTGTGCTTCTTTCTTCGGTAGTTTCTCCATTCGCGCAGTTATCTATGCATAACCCTTGATGAATTTTCTGTAGTACCCCATATGGCCCAATGTGGTGCGAAGTTGTTTCACTGAATTTGGTGCAGGTAAATTCACAATTACTGCGATATTCGTAGGATCAACCATCAGACCTTGTCTACACACAATGTGTCCTAGTAGAATACCATAAGGCACATAGAAAATACATTTCTTCAAGTTCAAAGAAATTTGATGTTGTCTGCACTTAGCTAACATCATTCTTAGGTTTTCAAAATGGTTCTTCAACAACCTCAAGATAGTCCAATCATCGAAATAAAACTCTAAGAACGTATGGATAGAGTCCTTGACTGCAGCCACAACAACAAGTCCAATTACTCACTCCCACAGTGCTACTAGTATTGATGCTCTGAGGGTTAGGAATATTAACAACTGGAGGGTTCTGAACTAGTGAGTTTTGTGTAATAGGAGGCATGGTGTTCACAACCAGTGGGTTCTGCAGAGTAATAGGCTGATAGGTGGTTGATGGAGGTGCAATTTGGCTATCAGGCTCAGCTTCTAAATCAATGTCTACGCGAGTCCATGTTCACTGGAAGTCTTCTTAGTGGTATACTTATATCTCTTTCCACTTCTCAAATTGTGTGTATCTTCGTCAAAATCACTATATATGCTATTGACCATTACAGATTCAAAAACTTCTAGGAATTTTATTGCATTCTTAAAACACCTTTCTCAACTAAAAGAATTTTAATGTATAAACTCAGATTGTTGAGGTACTTATCTCTGAACCCTTTGAAAAACTCTACTTCTACTGCAATGTAGGACTTCAGGGTGTCCACAGCGAACTCTGTCACGAAACCTTCTAGTATACTGCCAACCAAAAATTCAACTGCTCGCGAGAGTGGACTATCTATTGCTTTGAGCCTCTCAATAAGCTCTAGGGTCCACTCGGTTGGTACTCCTTCTAGTCGAAAATAGTTCTTTTTCTCTGCGAGTCTTGATATCCACTCGTGTAACTCATTTCCAAAGGATGCCAATAAATTTCATGAATATCCTTCCACGGGTATTCATTTAGCCAATCTACGTCGGAGAGATGCGGATGTCTATTCTCCTTTATGGCAAAATCTCTTTCTATCTTTTTGCACCAATCCCAGATTTCTTTCTTGTCTGGATGCCACTTTTCAATGCCGTTACTCATCAGCAATTCAAGTGTGAAAACGGAACCATTTGTTGGCTTGTATAACTGTTCTTGAGGTTTTCTATAAAGACCTAGGTTCTGCGTTGTTCGAGGAACCAACAAAACCCCTTTTCACCGACCTTTCGGAAACAATCTGTGAACAGACTGAGGTCTCACTCGAGGTAAAGTAATGGGGGGGTTGCAGAATCAGGTTTCCACAACCAGGTGATGAGTGTTTAAACAGATTGGCAAGTAGCGTGCTACAGCGCTTGCGCTGTAGACTTCGGACTATGCAAAGTTCCACCTTTTTGTGACGACCACTTAGGCTATCACGCATCCAAGGATAGCGCGATGTGGGAATATTACTTGATGACAGGACAGCGCCAAAGATACTGCGCTTCCTCTTACAAAATTATGCAGCTTAATGTATTTTAATTAACACAAAAATACGCATTCAACAAGCATAATGGATGGAATCTTGCAACATTGTACACTTTAACAAACAACGATATCACTGCGCACTTCTGGTGCTGCGTTAAGTGTTTATCCGACTAGTTCATGCATTCATCTAACTGCGAAGTGCTGGTGCATCTGGAATTCATTCATACATGTGATTACTTAACATATTATTCCCATCATCATCCTTATGGAGAATACATATAAAATCAAAGCACACAAACTCATAAACAATACTTAACCATTCATCATAAGTAAAGACACAAATGCAAACACATAAGCAATCGCATAACACAGGATTTAACATGGTTCACCCCCAGGATGGGAGCTACGTCCACAGGAATTGTTGTTGTATTATTTTTTGGAAGGGTACAACAGTTCCAGTCTGCACACTCAGCTACAGACTATCTTCTCTCTCTATATGTCTCTGCGCACGCAGCTGTAGATCCTTTACAATATTCTCTCAACAGAGATCAATGTTCAACAACAAAGATTAACAATTCATAAACAGAAGATTCAACCTTACAGATATTCAATGAAGATTAACCCAACAACCCTTTCTATTACAAAATGTTCCCTTTTATAGATCATGCCCTTAGGTTACATCTTTACAATCAGGTGGGCCAAAAACCCTAAGGTTACCCAAAACTGTCATGGTTACTCTGCTAACTAGGACTGCTAGGCTCTAATAGCAACTTATCCATTGTGGCCATCCTCTACGCGTGGTCACATCGCTTTCAGCTTGCCCTGTTGACCACATGCCGATGGGTCACTTTCACCCCATCGTTCCTTCTCTAATGGCTTTATGTGACCGGTTCACGTCGTGCTTCCTCTACTCATGTGAACGGTCACTTTCCTTCCACGCCACTCCTACCCGCCTATTGGGAATCATGGAGTACTTCGACAAAACAGGTCGCTTTCGCAGCTCGACCTTCCCTTACATTCTTTTCCCAAAATAGGTTCCCTAATGGCACTTCGCGACGCTACAACTTCGCGGAACCGGATATCTGTTGCGCGGTTCTCATCCTACCGATACTGCGTTGCGCTCAACTTTATAGCTTCCAAAACTGTGTTACCAAAAATGCCTCCATCTGAGCTGCGCTACAGCTCCAAAACTGTTCTTCTAAAAAATGCCTTACTTGGGCCATGCCCAACAATAAGGTTCTTCATAATATTGGGTTTGTCGCTTGTAAATTGGAACTTCCTCCTTCTCGCATCCATCCAGTATTTGCTGTCTCTTATCTAAAGAAATTTCTTGGCACCAACATCAGAGGACAAACTATTTTACCATAACTAGATAATGAATGAACCATTCTTTTGGAGTCGGAGGCCATCCTCAATAGGCGCACTCATCATCTTCGCTCTTGGTCTATCACAAAGGTATTAATTTAGTGGCATGAAATGCAACCAAAGGATTCTAAATGGGAACCATTCCTTCAGATTCAACATCACTTTCCACATCTAAAGCTTTGAGGACAAATCTTTTTCTAAGGGGGAGGGGATGTTAGGAACCTGTGTCAACCCTTCTCTTTACTTTTTTAGTATATTGTTCATGGATGCATATGCTTTGTAAGTCGTCCTGTAGTATTATGTGTTCCATGGTATTGATTCATAGTTTGTATTATCCCATAGTATTATATGTTCCATGGTATTGATCCATAGTATTGTTGGTGTATATGTAACTTCGGAATGTATTTCACCTATGTATTTTATCTATGTATATTGTACTCCTATAGAGATGTTATTATTCCTCTATACAGAAGTGTCGTCATTTGTATTGACAAGTGTTGCAAGTGTCGTAACTTTTCGATGGGTCATTAGACCACCATGTGTGGGGTCGGCCCTGATTAAGTTAACCATGGGTTATTAGGCTAAGCTAGACAAGTTGGCCCCACTGGTTTATTGGGCAGGATAGGACAAGTATAAATAGAGATCGGGAGATATCTATTTGATCATTCACTTACTCACTCTTCCATCACTCGGAAAGTGGCGCACATGTGAGGAGGAGGATCAGCTGCTAGGAGAAGACTATCTCTTGTACTTTGGTTGTACTTTGGTTGTATCATTGCTCTCTCTATCTCTGAGGAAGTTGTGGGGTTTTTCACCTTTATAGTTTTCCCCAGTGAAACTCTGTGTGTCTATTGTCTCATGTGATTGCTTGGTGTGATTGATATGCATTGTTATACTTGATATGCTGTACATGTTATTCTCTCTGTAAAGATCCTAGAGTATATTGAATTAATGCTAAAAAAGTTAACATGGTATTAGAGCTTCCTTGAGAAGAAGACATTGTGCAGTGGCGGAAACTAGGGTTTCTTGCTTATTGGGTTTCTCTCCATATATTTTGGAAAAGCAGTAAGGTAGATTGACTCTACTCATCAAGGCGAATCTTTCTGTCCAATCAGAATTCAATTCTGAGCACTTTCAGTTTTGGCCCTAAAATTTAGGGTTTCCTCAAAAATAAGAATTTATGAATTCTGAGGACATAGCTGGAAGCTCCTTTGAAACATCGAATTTTAAAGCTTTGGATCGAGATTTTTGGTTGAGTGAAGCTCCAGGAAACTCAAACCCTAATTCAGGGTCCTCCCAGTGAATCTGGGAAGATTAAAAGGCATTTCTGAAGAGTGAAACTTTGTAGATCTCAAATTCTGAATATACCAGGCTGATCAGCTCATCAAGGTGCATCTTTCTATCCTTCCAGAAAGTTGAAATTCACATTTTGAATTTTTAGGGTTTCTCTGACAAACCCTAATCAAGGACCAGATCCAATTTTCAGCAAATCAAGTGGTAAGACCTAAAAATTTTCTATTTCCATTTGAAGTACTCTTTAGAGATGTCTCACCACACCAAGCTTGAGGATAATCTTGAAGGGGATGATAACTTTCAAGCATGGAAGTATAGGATTGGGTTAATCCTGGAAGAAAATGAATTGGATACTTACATAAGGGAAGACGTCCCTGTCCCAGAGGAAGAAGAGGCTAAGGCCTTACATAAGAAGAAATTGGTCAAGGCAAAGAGGATCATTGTTAATTCTATCAAGGATCATCTCATCCCACATGTGTCATCTCTAAAGACACCCAAGGCAATGTTTGACTCTTTGACCAAGCTGTTTGAAGGGAAGAACATAAATCGGAAGATGACTCTGCGGAACCAATTGAAAGGGGTAAAGATTCAGAATGGAGAGACCATTCAATCCTATTTCTCCAAGGTCTCTCAAATCAAAGAACAACTTGAAGTTGTGGATGAAATAGTGGAGAATGGTGAAATTGTCATGACCACTCTGAACAGCCTACCTAGGTCATGGGATTCCTTTATTCAAGGAATTTGTGCTAGAAGGAAGTTTATCTCCTTCAGTAGACTGTGGGAGGAATGTTCACAAGAAGAGGCTAGGCTTGTATCCCGAGAAGAAAAGATGGGAAGTGAAGATCAATATCTCACAGCTCACACCAAAAGAAGTAAGCCTAAGAAGGAGCACTCTCATTACAAGAAATCCTCTCACACCCACCAAAAGAATAGGAAAGATATGAGATGCTTCACATGTAATGAGAAGGAACACTTTGCTGCAGATTGTCCCAAGAACAAAAGGGACAACAACTTCAACAAGAAGAAGAAAGGAAACAAGAAGAGATATCATGCTCATGTAGCTGAGGATGATGAACCTCCCAAGAAGAAGGCTAGAGCAGAAAGTGATGACTCATCTAGTGAAGATGAATATGTTCTAATCTCTACTCTCACAGGTACCATCTCTCATGGATGTAATGATTGGCTCATTGATAGTGGGGCTTCCAAACACATGACTGGGTTTAAAGAATCTTTTGCAAATCCATCTGAACATGAGTCACCCCATAAGGTGAAACTTGGGGATGACTATCAATATCCTATCAAAGGAAGTGGTGAAGCCTCCTACAACCTAAACTCTGGGAAGTCTTTGAAGATGAAAGATGTTCTATATGTACCTGGGCTCAAGAAGAACCTACTCTCCATATCTGCATTGGATTCCAAAGGCATGAGGTTTGCATTTGTAGATGGCCAAGTACTCATGTGGCCAAAGGGTAAGACCATAAATGATGCAATAGTGATTGGAGAGCAACAGGGAGGATTGTACAAATTGAAGGGACAACCTGAACATGCTATGGTGACATGAAGACAAAGATTCATCCATAGTCATGGATCACATAGAGGTATATATAATTTGGTTTTGCAAAGGTTAACTTATGAGTTATGCAGGTCATTGAAGAGAACAAGAAAACATTGCTAGACATAACTAGCAAATATGATGACCATGTATGTTCTTCCTATATCAAAGGATCTTATACTTTTGTATGATTGATAATGATTACTCATGAAGCTACAAGTTTGAGTAATCGCATATTATGTCTCTTACCTTGATTGATGATATGACTAACCAGAAGAGTTCTATAGACAAATATGAATATGCATGAGTAAGAGAAGTCTTCCCTGAAACCTTGAATGATAATTCTTATTATCTATGTTTGAAATGATCATGACTATACATGTTTAAGATTTTTTTTTTGATAGTATACTAATGAATGTATGATTATGTATGATATCTCGAGGAGAACACAATGATGATACTCGTAAGCATGCATAGTGATCGAGGATGGATATAAGTTCAAGGACAGGTAATCCAGGAAGCAAAGATCAAGAGGGAGCACACTCCAGTAGTTACTGCAAGGAAGCAAATATTGAGAGGGAGTCCACCCTACAAACGAAATAAAGATAAGTATTTGAACTGTCATTTCTTGCATATTTGTTTAAATAATATTTTTCAAATGATGGATAGGCTTATGTCCCTAGACTTAGGGTGTGTATTATGCATATTAGAATAATTGCATTAATGAATAGTATACTACTAATATGCATGTGATGGGTAAGTGGCCTATGGCACTGTACAACATTCCATTACTAATTATCTAGAATGAAACCTCTTTGCCGACATGTTGGGAGTTGTGCACACTCTTAACAATGTTCTGGTAGAGATTGGAAGGCATCTAGAAAGTTATGGGATATGGATAAATGTTGTATTGAAGAATTGGCTAAGATAATTGCATGACTGTATGACATATTTGCTTATGTGTAAGAATTTGTTCTGAAAACCATGACATGTTTTCTAATCATGCAAATTAACTTGTTTTGTAGGAAAGATCGTATACCATCACCTACAAAAGAAGGATTACAACATTTGTTCAGCAACAAAGTTATCTATTGAAGATATTGAAGTTCCTAGGATTCGGGAAGAATGCCATGATCGAGGAGTACCAGTCGATCATGAAGAACGATGTTTGGGATGTCATCCCAAGACCTGAAGGGAAGTCTGTTGTGACTTCCAAGTGGATCTATAAGATCAAGCATGCTGCAGATGGCAACATAGAGAAATACAAAGCGATATTTGTAGCTCGTGGCTTCTCCCAGAAAGAGGGAATAGACTATGAAGAAACTTTTGCTCCTGTAGCCAGGTACACTTCCATTAGATCAGTACTTGTTTTGGCTGCAGTGATGAAATGGAAGATACACCAAATGGATGTCAAGACAGCTTTCTTGAATGGTGTAGTTGAGGAGGAAGTGTGTGTGGAGTAGCCACTCGGGTTTGAGAAAGATGATAGAGGGACTCATGTGTGCAAACTGAAGAAAGACTTGTATGGCTTGAAGCAATCTCCTAGAACTTGGTATGGTAGGATAGATAGCTTTCTATCCAGTTTGGGATTTACTAAGAGTAAAGCAGATTCCAACCTTTACTACAAGGTTGAGGAAGGCAATCTTGTGATACTACTCTTGTATGTGGATGACCTGTTTGTAACAGGAGAGGATGGATTGATTGCTGATACCAAGAGGAAGCTTGCTACCGAGTTCAAGATGAAGGACTTGAGTATGATGCACTACTTTCTAGGCATGGAAGTGTGGCAGAGTGTAGATGTAATCTTCCTTGGACAAGGGAAGTATGTAGTAGAGATCCTGAAGAGGTTCGGGATGATGGACTACAAGGCCATGGCCACACCTATGGCATCAAACCTGAAACTTCTGTGTGATGCTTCATCTGATCTAGTTGATCTCATTGTGTATAGTCAGATGATTGGGTCCTTGATGCACCTAATGAACACTAGACCAGATATTTGCTTTGCAGTGAACACATTGAGCCAGTTCCTGACGGATCCCAGAGATGTTCACCTGGTTGCTGTAAAGCATATTCTAAGGTACCTGAAGGGTACAATTGATTATGGGCTCAAGTATGATGCGAATCAAAAGTTTAACCTGGAGGGTTATATTGATTCAGATTGGGCAGGCAATGCTGCAGATAGGAAGAGCACGTATGGGTGTTGCTTCAGTATGGGATCAGGTGTGATCTCTTGGTTTAGTAGGAAGCAGTCCTGTGTAGCACTGAGTACAGCTGAATCAGAGTATGTTGAAGCTTGTTCGGCTAGTTGTGAGGCAGTATAGCTTCGGAAGCTACTATCTAAGTTATTTGATCTCCTGCTAGAGGCTACTGGTATCTTTTGTGACAACCAGAGTTGTGTGAAGTTGTCTGAGAACCCGGTGTTCCACGACAGGTCGAAACACATTGAGATCAAATATCACTATATCAGGGATATGGTGCAAAGAGGAGCAGTGAAGCTCCTATATATTGCGATGGATTAGCAAGTTGCAGATGTGCTGACGAAACCACTAGCCAAATTGAAGTTTGAGTACTTCAGAGAGAGGCTTGGTGTTCTTCAGATTGACGACACTTCGAGGAAGAAGTGATGGAGACATTTGCTAGAAGCCATTACAAGCATGGTGAAAGGAGGATCCTTCACATGGCTATGGATGTAAAAGCTGGATGATGAGCATCAGGATGATGCTCCAGTTACTACTCTATATATGCATCATGTTGGATGCTTGATATATTTGTATATCCATCATGTTGGATGCTTGTTATGATCAGTTGGATCATGTATATGTATATGCATCATGTTGGATGCTTGATATATTTGTATATGCATCATGTTGGATGCTTGGACCATGTATCTGTATATGTATCAGGTGGATACGTTGTATGATCAGTTAGATCATGTATGTTGATATATATCAAATGGATACATTTTATGATCAGGTGGATTATGTATCTGTGTATGTTTTAGGTGGATACATTGTATGATCAAGTGGATCATGTATGATGATATGTATCAGGTAGATACTTGGTATGCATCAGGTGGATGCATTGTATGATCAGGATGATCATGGATGATGAGCTTCAGGATGTTGCTACAGATGACATGCATTAGGACGATGCAGTGATGATGATCATGATGATCATGTGTACATCAGGATGATGTATGGTGAGTATCAAGTTGATACTCTGTGGCCTTGGAACAGGTTGTGCAGATAAGCATATAATCCAGCCCTGGGAGGTTTGCAGATATTCTTTCAAGGTTTTGCCTATGGCATGTAATGTGGCCCTGGGATATCTGGCAAACGCTCTTTCGAGGTTTTTCTTTGGGAGGACATATAATCTGGCCCTGGGATATTTGCAGATAGTCTTTCGAGGTCTTTCCTACAGCATGTAATCTGGTCCTGGGATACTTGGTAGATGCTCTTTTGAGGTTTTGTCCTATGGCATATAATCCATCCCTGGGAAATCCATTAGGTTGAGCTGTGTGCTCGTAATCAATTCTGGGATGCTCTTTCGAGGTTTTGCCATGACCACATGTAATACACCCTAGAGATCTCGTCAGGATGAAAAAGGCCTCAGATGCTCTTTAGAGTTCTTGCTAGTTAAGACACTCTTTAAAGGTTTTGTTGTAGGGGTCACTTGTAATAAGTCCTGGAGATCTGGACAGGATGAAAAAGGCCTTAGATGCTCTTTAGAGATCTCGCTTGTCAAGACACTCTTTTAAGGTTTTGTGACAGTCACATATAATACAGCCCTGGGAGATCCGATAGGTAGAGTCGTGTGCTCGTAACAGCCTGGATGTTGTTGTGAGGTTTTGTGATGCACGTAATAAGTCCTGAGAATTCCACAGTATGGTCAGTGATGATGAAGACCTGCAAGTGGTGGGCCTACATCTAGTATGAAAAAGAACTAGCTCTGTATAACTTCCTATGGCAAGTAGATTCAGAGATTGATTGAGATAGCAGCAGCGATGACGATGACGATGATTTGATGATGATGATCCAGAGAAGAAGACTTGTGCTAGCAGATCTATGTCGAGCAATACCTTCCTAGTTAAGACGGAATGTTGATGTATATGTAACTTCGTAATGTATTTCACCTATGTATTTCATCTATGTATATTGTACTCCTATATAGATGTTATTATTCCTCTATACAGAAGTGTCGTCATTTGTATTGACAAGTGTCGCAAGTGTCATAACTTGCTGATGGGTTATTAGACCACCATGTGTGGGGTCGACCCTGATTAAGTCAACCATGGGTTATTAGGCTAAGCTAGACAAGTCGGCCCCACTGGTTTATTGGGTAGGACAGGACAAGTATAAATAGAGATCAAGAGATCTCTATTTGATCATTCACTTACTCACTCTTCCATCACTCAGAAAGTGGCTCACATGTGAGGAGGAGGATCGGCTGCTAGGAGAAGACTATCTCTTGTACTTTGGTTGTACTTTGGTTGTATCATTGCTCTCTCTATCTCTGAGGAAGTTGTGGGGTTTTTCACCTTTATGGTTTTCCCCAGTGAAACTCTGTGTGTCTATTGTCTCATGCGATTGCTTGGTGTGATTGATATGCATTGTTATACTTGATATGTTGTACATGTTATTCTCTCAGTAAAGATCCTAGAGTATATTGAATTAATGCTCAAAAAATTAACAAGTATTGGACGCATATGCTTTGTAAGTCATCCCGTACTATTATATGTCCCATGGTATTGATCCATAGTATTGGTGCATAGACTCAATATACAAGTACGTGTTGAGGCCAATGAAGGCATCCAAGAGTTATTTTGTATTGAGCTTGCTCAAAAGACATTTACCCCTCAAAGTGGCCCGCGATCAATAAATCTCTTTTGTTTTCTATTATTTCTAATATATTGTGCATTTTAATTAATTATTTATTGGAGGTTCCTTACATTATGTTTCCCCACACTATATGTGTGTGTAAATGTTTTCCTCAACTTGATTACCATATTAAATGCAAATTCAACCTTGATTCATGTTCTTTTAAAAATTTAATTAGATGGCCTATTAATCAAGTTCTAAATATTCAATCAAGACTTATTAATCCTCAAATACATTATTTCTAGTTTGGCATTAAATATAGATACCTATATTCCTTTTGTTATGTACGTGGCATGCTCTAAATCCTTAAACATGGACTATAATTCCAAAAAGTAATAGTTAGGATCCAAACCCATGGTATTGGGCCTAAATCATAAATTGGGTGATTGAACCCATCACTACTATGCCTCGGCGTTAAAATTGGAGACATAATCATACTGTAGGCCAAAGGTTCTTTATTTAGGGCCTATGTTATTATGTACATCCATATTGATGATTGGAAAGGGATAGAAATAATGGTTTGTGCATGAATCCATAGTTTTACCCCCAAACCAAAAATGGGACCATGCGACCCATCCATGTTGTGTCAAATCCTAGAAATTGGGCTCACACTCTTCTTCTAGGCCAAAAATACATTTTATAAGGAATGTGTTATGGTATAGGGTTAAAATCGTTTATTTTTTACCCCAAACCATGGATTAGACAATGTGACCCATACCTAATACATATAATCCTAAAAAGAATGTATGTATTTCCCTTGTAATCCAAACATTCATTAGATAGGGGCTTATTCCATGGTCTTGGGCCTTATGCATGACATATGAACCTTGAAAGAAATGTTAGGGCATGAATCCATGGTTTTTGTTGAGAAACCATGTCTTAGACAATGCAACCCATCCTTTTCTCCAACTCTCAAATCGTCCTTATTCATCCTGCAAGACAAATATTTTTTCTATAAGTTATATGTCATGGTATTAGGTCATATTCATGGATTATGATACCTAAGAATTATTATTAGGGCCTAAAACATTAGATTTTTATCCCAAAATTATGGATTACACAAAATACAATCCATGGGTGTACAATCTCGAAAATTAAGGCCACATTCCTCTTACATACTAAGGATTTCTTATACAGGTAAAGTGTTTTAGTTTAGGGACCCATGCATGGTTTGTAAGTCTTAAAATAAATGGTGTAGGACTAAATACCTATTTTTTGGACGAAAACCAAGGCTTAGGTCATGCAACCCAACCCTTTTTCATCTTATCATCATAATCATTCTCATCAACCCAAAATTCCATCTTGAGGGATTATGTCATTGTTGGGGCCATATGTAAATCTAATTTTTGGACCAGAATAAAGGCTTAGATCATGCAACCCATCATTTTTTCATCTTTTCATCATAATCATTATCATCAACCAAAAATTTGACATTGAAGGATTATGTCATTATAATGGCCGTATGTAAATCTTATTATCCTTGAAAGTAAAAGTGAGGATATGAAAACTAATTTTTAATTTTGACTATTGCTTGGGACCCAAGACCCATCCATTCTACACCCAATCCTTGAAATGAGGCCAATACTCGCCTGATATGCTAAATTTCCCCTCTATAGGTCTTGAAAATACGCAAATACCTACTTTGAACCATCTACCATGCATAGGACATTGAACCACAATATGAGACCTTTATAGGCAATCTTAAGCAAGGTAAGTTTTAGGGGCGAAATTTCGCCAATTGGCTAATTTTTGGGATTTTTTTCAAAAAATAAATTCACTATTTGGTCATTTTTAGTCTCTAATATTTTGCCTATATTTACATAAAATATGTTTTTATCATAATATTCGCCAAAATTTACAAGTTTTAGTAGTAAATTGTATGTTTCATATTTAATATTCGCCTACCTATCTATATATATGTTTTTTTCAATCCCAAATAATTGCCTAGAATAGTATACTTAAGTATACTATTAGAATCCTTAAAAAATACCCTGATATTAGGTATGTGGGAAAGGAATCCAATCATGCAGACTAACCCATCCAAACCTTTACATGTTACAACCCCTAGCCTATAAGAATCACATCAAAATAAACCTACCAAGGCCCTGATTCTTTGAACAATACAATCCTAGGCACACATTTCACATTAGTACAATGATCCTCTCTCACATGTACATGCTTTGACACTTTGGGCCTAATATTTTCATTCTGGCCCCATAGACACTAAACCCTCCATCCCATTATAAACTATATTGCATATACCCTAGGATCCCTCACATGACAATCAACCCCTCAAATGCCTTAACTCTTGATCACTTTGACTTAAGAAAACATTACCCCATAATGAGAATCAAGCCCTCACACTTACCAAGCTTGACATACTTTACTTCCACCACTTATGTACTTGCAAACAACATGTCCAAATTTGCACTAATCCCTCCAAATAATCACACATTAAACCTCCTAATCAATGGTGTCTTTCACATGTCATTCTAACCCTCAAACACCCTAACCCTTGACTCTTATCACCTTGAGGATACCTCTCACACACTTACCCATCATATATCCATACATTTGGCTCTTACCCATCACAACCATGAACACTAAACCCTAATGCACATTACCCTCTTCAACTTTTTTTGCACTATAGTCTATAGCTCGAGGATCCCGCACACCATAGTAAACACTGGAAGAATCTTAACCCTCAACTAATACAACCTCAACAACAAATTTCTATATTACTATAGTGACCCTCTCACACACTTATCCACACTCATGCACTTGGATCCCATGCATTATGGCCTTACACACACTACCCCCTATTTCACACTAAGTCTCCCCGCCCATTAAAAGATACATCCCCAAACTCTATAGACCTTATTAGTGACAATAAACCCCTCCCCAATACAAATTGCAACCCCAAACACACATTTCCTCGTAACCACAATTAAGTCCTCACACACTTACACACCCTCATGAACGTAGAACACAACAATTGTAACCTTGTAACACTCTATGTTCCAATACATACTAACTTCTCCAACCCCTTTATACCCCCTAAATCCTATGAGCCATCACATGAAAATCAACTTCGCAAACACCTTTATCCTTGACCCCTTTGAGTGCAAGCACACATTGTTTCATAGCTAAAATGAAACCTCGCACACTTAATCACCTCCATGCACATGGACTCCACCCATTATGGTCCCGGACACATGACACTCCAATGAGGGCTAATCCCTCCAATGCCTTACACACTACAAACCTTCACCCTTTGATCCAGTCACCTAACAATTGACTCTTTGAACAAATTAAACTTAAGCCCTATCACCCCAAACATTAATTTCCTTATAAACACAATGGCACTTACACCTACACCTTCCTACTCCTGAATTTGGCCTCTGCCCATAATTACAATTGAAACAACTACTCCCCAACGCACACAAACTTGTACAAACCCTTGAAATACAAAAATAAGTTCCCAAAAATCACCCAAAACCACCAAAATTCATGAAAAATCACCCAAATAACTTTTTTATGTTATTGATTTCAAATATGCTACAATTGCATCTTTAGTTTTGACCCATAAACATTATTTAGTTTTAAATAGTTGCAGTTGCATCCAGAGCCATGAACAAGGGCTTAAATCACCACACATGAATTTTGGGGGTATCATTGGCACTCTATATATTAATTGTGCCCTTGTATCCTTGGACATGGTTAATGGAGGAAACCTACACATTATTCCCTAAAGGAATCTTCCAGAAATCTAATACCATGAAGGTTTCCTCGACTAACCACACATGGCCTCTTGAGGGTATCATTGGGCTATGATTGGGTTTGTCACTACCATTAGGTGTTTTCGAGTATTATGTGTGTGCCCCATTGCTTGGAAATGTTATGGGGAAGAACACCATGCCTTATACCCTAAATAAATAATTCATGTATCCAAATCTATGAATAATGACTTGAAACACCACGCATGACTTCTCATAGGTATCCATGGCATTATGTATGGTTCTTGGGGACTTGGGGCCTAATATTAGTTATGGCAGAAAACTTGAACCTTATGCCAACTAAAGAATATTCTTGTTATCCAAGGCCATGGAGGGTTCCTCAAACAACCACACATGGCCTCCTCTGGGAATTATTGACCTATGATTGAGGATGTCATGCAATTACGTGGTTTTGAGAAGTATGTATGGGTCTTGGGCCTTATAAATGTTCCAGGTAAGATAACCATGCCTTAGGAACCAATGATATTGTTGAGGCATCCAAATCCATAAACAATTGCTCAAAGCACCATTCATGACTTCTAAAGAGTATCCATGGAATTATTTGCCACACATGGCCTCATGATGGTATCATTTGCCTATTATTGGGGGTGTCAGTGATGTTAGGTGGTTTTGAGTATTATGTTTATGTCTCAAGGCCTTGGAAATGATCTAGAGAAAAAGAACACGACTTAGGAACTAAATAAATTGTTGAGGTATCCAAATACATGAACAATGCCACAAAGCACCAAATATAAATTATTGAGGGTATCCCTAGAACTATGTATTTTTTATGAGGCCTTGTATTCTTTTCCATAGTTAGGGGAGGAGACTTGAACCTTAGGCCATAAATAAATCTTCTAGCCATATAAGGCCAAGAAGTTTACCTCAAACAACCACACATGGCATCCTTCGTGTATCATTGCTCATTGATTGAATATGTGAGTGTCGTTATGTGGTTTTAAAAAGTATGCATGTGTATGATGTCTCAAACCATAACACGTCAAGTATTCAGTGATATTTATCCTCCATATGAGAATATTCAAATACGATTAGGAGGTTATGAACAACAAGTATGGGTGTTGAGGGCCTAGATATGGTTGGGAGAAAAAACCCATGCCTTAGGCCCTAACTATAAGTTTGAGGACTCAAGGGCTATGAGTGAGTCCTTAATCCACCACAAAACACCTATCTAGGGAATATTTAGATTATTAGTGAGGATATGGACATTGTTTCAAGGTTTTGAGCATCAAAATTGGTTCTTATGATATGGAAGTGGTCAAAGGATGAAACCTAGGCCATAGGTCCCAAGGGAATATTCTAGGGATTGAGAACCATGAAAAAGGTTTTGGACCATAACACTTGGCCTCTACTAGGTGTATTTTTCCCCTACGTGGGGATATGATCACCATTAGGAGGTTTTGATCCCCATATATAGGTCATGAATCTATACATGGAAAATGCAGGAAACCTAAGAGTTATTCCCTAAATGTATACACTTAGTGCTCAAGGGCCGGGAAGGAGGATACAAACCACCACATAGGATATGTCTAGGGATTATTTGTATTCCAAGTGTGGTTACATACTTCATTATGAGGTTTTGATAACCATTTATGGATATTAGGTCCTTTTACATGGTTGGGGGAGGACCCCATGCCTTACTTAAGAATAAATCTTGTAAGGTTCAAGGGCCATGAATACTTCCTCAAATTACCACACATTACTTCTATAGGGGATATATAGCCTCTAAGTGGAAATATGAGAGCCATTAATAGGTTTGAGGGATAAGTATGGATCTCAATGGAAATATTAGATCCATTAATATGTTTTGAGAACCAACTATAGATCTTGTGACCTTGGAAATGGATAGGAGAGAAAATTTTAGAATTAGGCCCTAAAAGTAGCTTATAGGGCTCAAGGACCTTGGAAACCATATCATACCTCAACACAATACCTCTATAGGAGGATTTTAGTAACAACTTTGATGGGTTGTGAGTCCTTGATCATTTTTTAAGGATGAAGCATTGGCCGTAGGCCAAAAAGGAATATTCTAGTGATTGATGGGAATATACCTTGTTTTTGATAGCCACATAAGATTGGTCTAGGGGTTATTAGGCCTTTTATTAGGGATATAGAAACCATTATGTGTTTTTTGAGAACCAAGTATAAGAAAAAAGGGATTGGAGATGGTTGCGCAATGAAACTTGAGCCTTAGGCGTTAAAGGTGTATTTCATTGTTTCAAAGCCATAAAAGAGGCCTCAAACCACAACATTGAACCTCTCTAGGGGATATTTAGCCTCCAATAATGGATATGGGTGTAAATAGGAGTATTTTAGCACTAAGTGTGTGTTTTATGGCATTACACATGGTCAAAGGATGAAACCTTGATCTTAGGATCTAAAGGAAGTTTCTAGGGATAGGGGAAATGAACAAGGTTTAATTAGCCACACATGATTGGTATAGTATATCTTAATTATTTGATTTCCAATGTGGAAACCATTAGTAGGTTTTGATCTAATTTAGGGATGGGCCTTAAACCCGTAAACATGATTTGAGGAGGAAGACCAAAGTCTCAAGGACTAAAAGATACATTTATGATTTAAGGCCAACGATCAATTTGATGAGTCATTTGTAGTATTTCAAGGCATCATTCATGAACCTTGAGCCCTAGAATATTCCTTTAGAGACTATTTATTAAGTTCTTTCTAATACCCCACTTAGAGGTCAAGGATACCCTTAGGAGATCATGTGTGGTGGTTCAACATGATATTTTTTGGCCTTGGATGCCTAGACGCTTTATTTAGGTCCCAAGACTTAAGATTCCCCACATATCCATGTCTAGTCCCCCATGACATATCCCTAGTGATAAAAACATTCTAATGTAGCCCATATCCCCTTTGAAAATCCAAATATTTAAAAATAGGTGGTATGTGGTTGTTCAAGGTCTTATTCATGGCCCTTGAGCATTATAAGCTACATTTAGGGGTAAGGTTCAAGTTTTATACCCTGAATGTGGTTAAGGAACCAAGACTCATACCTAGTAGTGAAAACATCCTAATGGTCCCCATATCTAGACTTGGAGGCAAGTGATACTCACAATAGGTTAGGTGTGGTGGTTTGAGGCCTCGAGACCCATACCTAGGGACCAAACCTAAAAATTTCATCAATATATCCTCTCAAAGGGTAACCTTTGTTGGTTAATAATTGCTTCCAAGGGTCCTCTACATGCCATCAATATGTTACTTATGAAACAAGAATGTGTCTATAGGTATGTCCAATGCCATAAGAGTAAAATAATGGGCCTTGTTTCCTAAATGCCACTTCTTGCACTCAATAACCATGAACAACACCTACAAACTATAGTACAAACCCCCGCTTAAGGGTCTTTGGTATCAAGGTTGGATATAGACACCACTGAAAGATTTTACACATCGAGGATGGGTCTCAGGGACTTAAACATGGACAAGGAAGGAAAACATGTCCCTCAAGGATGTTATTGAACCTTTTCAGGCTCAAGAGCCTTGAATGATTCCTTGTACCATCACATTAGTCCTCTGTAGGGGTTCTATGTAGAAATTCCAGTGGGATACATGTGTTGTGGGTAGGTTTTGTCAACTGGAAATAGGTTTGGATAATGCCACATGGTAAATAAGGTAACCAAGGGATTTAATCCCTAATTGAACATATTGGAGCTATTAAAGTTCCATGAAAAAATCCTAGACATAATAATAGGATCCCTCGATAAGGAGTCTTTGACCTAAGGCACTAAACAAAGGTTCCATTAAGATGTTTCATGCACCATGGATGGGTATCAACACCTTAACCATAGTTGTTGCAGGGAAAAAACATCCTAAGGTCATTGACACAGGTTGGTGGAGAGATACAACACCCTTGAGGCACCTTTTAGGATTAAGTACCAAGAACACATGTTTCAAGACCACCAAACAAGAGTTTGGATGGTAAAATGAAAGAATGGAATGCATGCAAATTTATTTGAATTCAAAAGTATTTGGTGGGATTGTATCTATTCATCTATGCATTGGATGACTTGTCTACTTTGGTTTTAGCTTCAAAATGACAAGTATATTGGTTTGTGATGTGTATACAAGAAAAATCCATTTTCCCAACTCCATATTCTTAATCCCATTTTCAACCATGCTTTTAAATATGAAACATATATTCATTGCATTGAAATATAATGGCCTCACTTGGTGTCCCCACCGCATTAAGATCTATAATCAAATCCAGCGGGGTTAGGCCCCTTTGGGTGGCCCCCCTGTGAATTCTTCCTATGGACGTAGCAACTCCTCTCTGGAATTGTGAACCATATTGAATATAATATTCCAAAGAAAAAATAATAATTTTATTAAATAAAAACAAAATTATATGATGTAGATATATTTCGTGCATATATTTCTGACAAAAATAGGGATGGTTGTAGCCATGTCTTCGAAAAGGAGTTCTAAACATAGGTTTGAAAATTTCTTTTAGCACATATATGTTGATAAGGACATGTATCTATGACAAGCATGTTGGTTTGTGTTGCGTAAACAAAACAAAATCCATTTTCCCAATTCCCTATTCTCAAGTTTATTTTCAACCATGCTTTTCAATATGAACCATTTATTCATTTATTATGAAACTACACACACTTATAGCTCTCTCTCTCTCTCTCTCTCTCTCTCTCTCTCTCTCTCTCTCTCTCTCATAATGGAGGTATCTGATGTGCATATATTTTTTACTAACATAGGGATGGTTGTAGCCATTTGTTCTGAAAGGAGGTCTAAACATAGATCTGAAAAGTTATTCTAGCACTTATATGCTGATAAGGACATGTATCTTATCTTCTTTTGGAAATATCATGAAAGAAAAACAAAATAAAAAAGTATGATGCTCGAATTTGATGCCTCTATTGTAGACCTGTCCCTTCAATGAAGGGCCTGTGATATTATTCAAAAAAATCTTCATTTTTATATTCAAAATTGGCCATTTCCCTACATCCATTTGCATACATTCTGTAGGAATGGCATCAAAAATCACGTTGCACTCCCTGTAAACATGTTGTAAATTCAAAGATTAAAAGCTTCTTTTGATTAAAATTATTTCTTCTAACATAGTAGTTAATTCCACATTGTGACAGTACTAGACCTCCTTCAACCAGCTGAAAACAAGAATTAAATCCCTATAAACTTAGATGTTTCTACAAAAAATTTCCAAATAAAACAAAAGAAGGATTTTTAAGGATAAAAGTTCCATAAAATTGTTTGTGCCTTCACCCAAGCCAGTTTTAATCTTAAATAAGTGTGAATAGGAGAAATGGAGCACACAACCTCCCCCATTGACCGAAGGCTCACCTTGGGACACTCCATCAAAGTATCCCCAGGGGATTAGTTTTTTAATGTGTTCCTCATAAATGAATCGGATGGAACTAGCTTCGTTTTCTTGAGGAAAGAAAGAAAGAATACCCAAACCTTGAGAGGCTACCAGTTCAGGATTTTTCAACGTATCAGAATACCCAAATTTTGATATGATTGAGATGTTTGACTTCCTTTTGCTGGGTTTTCTGATCCACTCTTCTAGAATGTCCATCAGTGCAAATATATTTCTGAAAGACAACATCGGTCCATAGAATGTGGGTTGAGATCAACCTATAGAATCCTTTTTCTGCCAAATATTTTGAAAATAGAAAGATATTATCCATACCCTATCCACCTATTGCTTTTGGCATAGAAATTATTTCCCATTTAACCCAAGAAAAGTTACCTTGATCCTTTTGCCCCTTCAAAAGAAAGGAGAGACATTTCTGTTAATTTTCGAGCATTAATTCAATATACTCTAGGATCTTTACTAAAAGAATAAAATGTATAGTATATCAATGCATATCAATCATAGAAAGCATATCAATCATCATAAGATGCAAACATGAGAGACAATAGACACACAAAATTTCCGTGGGGAAAACCCTAAGGTGAAAAACCCCACAACTTCCTCAGAGATAGATAGAGAAATAATACAACCAAAGTACACAGAGATAGACTCCTCCTAGCAGCTGATCCTCCTCCTCACATGTGCACCACTTTTCGAGTGAAGGAAGAGTGAGTTCTGAGTAATCCAAATAGAGATCAAGAGATCTCTATTTATACTTGTCCTGACTGCCCAATTACCTTATGGGACTGACTTGTCTATCTTAGTACAATAACCCAATATTAACTTAATCAGGGCCAACCCCACACATGGTGGTCTAATAACCCATCGGCAAGTTACGACACTTGCGACACTTGTTAATACAAATGACGACACTTCCATATAGAGGAAAATAACATCTCTATAGGAGTACAATATACATAGATGAAATACATGGTTGAAATACATTCCAAAGTTACATATACATCAACACTACCTCTTAACTAGGAAGGTATTTCTCGACATAGATATTCTATCACAAGTCTTCTTCTCTGGATCATCATTAGCAAATCATCATCCTCGAATCATCGTCATCATCACTGCTGCTGCTATCTCAATCAATCTCTAAATCTACTCGTCATAGGAAGTTCTACAGAGTCAATCCTTTTTCATACTGGATGTATCCCACCACCTGCAAATCTTCATCATCACTGGCCATACTGTGGAAACCTCAGGACTTATTACGTGTATCAACAAAACCTCGAAAGAGCATCCCAGGACTGATTATGAGCATACTGCTCAACCTATCGGATCTCCTAGGATTTTTTTCATGTAACTGCACAACCTATCCACAACCACTGAGTATCATCCTGATAATCATAATCATACTGATCATCGTCCACGAAGCACAAAACACAGCACTTACACTCACCGGAATGGAAGGACTTTCCTCTGACCATCCGAGAAAGGCTCAGCACTCACATCAACACACATGGGAGAACACATCTTCCACCATGTCTAAAAGGCTCTACACTTACATGGGAGAACACATCTACCACCATGTCGGAAAGGCTCTGCACTTACCTCAACGCACATAGGAGAACACATATACCACCATGTCGGAAAGGCTCTGCACTTACATCAATGCACATGGGAGAACATATCTACCACTATGTCGGAAAGGCTCTGCACTTACATCAACACACATGGGATAACACATCTACCACCATGTCGAAAAGGCACTGAACTTACATCAACGCACATGGGAGAACACATCAACCACCATGTCGGAAAGACACTTTGCATCTGTGTCTTCGGAACTCATCACACATAATCCAACTGATTATGTAATATATCCACCTGATACATATGATCATCCTGATCATTATCATAACATCATCCTGATGCATATCATATAGATTATCGTCCTGATACTCATCACTGCATCATCCTGATGCATATCTGGAGCAACATCCTAAATCTCGTCATCCATGATCATCGTGATCATACAATGCATCCACTTGATGCATACATAGTATCTTCCTGATACATATCATCATACATGATCTACCTGATCATACAATGTATCTGCCTAATACATATACAAATACATGATCCACCTAATCATACCTAATACATATCAACATACATGATCTACCTGATCATACAATGTATCCACCTGATACATCTACAGATACATACACATGATCCAACTGATCATATCCAGCATCCAACATGATGCATACATACATATATATAAATGATCCAACTTATCATATCCGGCATCCAACATGATGCGTACATACATATACATATAAATGATCCCACTGATCATCTCTAGCATCCACCTGACGCAGATACAGAGCAGTAACTGGAGCATCATCCTGATGCTCATCATCCAGCACTTACATCCACAGCCATGGGAAGGATCCTCCTCTCACCATGCTTGGAATGGCTCCTGCAAATGTTTCCATCACTTCTTCCTCGAAGTGTCATCAATCTGAAGAACACCAATCCTCTCTCTAAAGTATTCGAACTTCACTCTGGCTAGTGGCTTCGTCGGCACATCTGCAACCTGCTCATCTGTCGCAACATATAGGAGCTTCACTGCTCCTCTTTGCACCATATCCCTGATATAGTGATATTTGATCTCTATGTGTTTCAACCTGTCATGGAACACCAGGTTCTCAGACAGCTTCACACAACTCTGGTTATCACAAAAGATACCAATAGCCTCCAGCGGTAGATCAAATAAATCAAATAGTAGCTTCTGAATCCATACTGCCTCACAGCTAGCCGAACAGGCTGCAACATACTCTGCCTTGGCTGTACTCAATGCTACGCATGACTGCTTCCTACTAAACAAAGAGATCACACCTGATCCCATACTAAAGCAGCACCCAGAAGTGCTCTTCCTATCTATAACACTACCTGCCCAATCTGAATCGACATAACCTTGTAGGTTAAACTTTTGATTCGCATCATACTTGAGCCCATAGTCAACTGTACCCTTCAAGTACCTCAGAATATGCTTTACAGCAACCAGGTGAACACTCCTCAGATTCATCAGGAACTAGCTCAATGTGTTCACCGCAAAGCAAATATTTGGTCTCGTGTTCGTCAGTTACATCAAGGACCCAATCCTCTCACGATACATAGTGACATCAACTGGCTCAGATGAAGCATCACACAGAAGCTTCAGGTTCGATGCCATAGGTGTGGCCATGGCCTTGCAGTCCATCATCCCAAACCTCTTCAGGATCTCTACTGTATACTTCCCTTGTCCAAGGAAGATACCATCTACACTCTGCAACACCTCCATGCCTAGAAAATAGTGCATCATTCCCAAGTCCTTCATCTCGAACTCAGCTACAAGCTTCCTCTTCGTATCAACAATCAAACTATCATTGCCTGTTACAAACAGATCATCCACATACAGGAGTAGTATCGCAAGATTTCCTTCCTCGACCTTGCAGCAAAGGTTGGAATCCGCTTTACTCTTGGTAAAGCCCAAACTAGATAGGAAACTATCCATCCTACCATACCAAGTACTGGGAGCTTGCTTCAAGCCATACAAGGCTTTCTTCAACCTGCACACATATGACTTCCTGTCATGTGTTTCAAAGCCAAGTGGTTGCTCCACATACACTTCCTCCTTGACTACATCATTCAAGAAAGCAGTCTTGACATCCATCTGGTGTATCTTCCATTTCATCACTGCAGCCAAAGCAAGCACTGATCTGATGGAAGTGTACCTGGCTACAGGAGCAAAAGTTTCTTCATAATCTATTCCCTCCTTCTGAGAGAAGCCACAAGCTACAAATATTGCCTTGTATTTCTCTATGCTGCCATCTGCAGCATGCTTGATCTTGTATATCCATTTGGAAGTTACAACATACTTCCCTTCAAGTCTTGGGACAACATCCCAAACATCATTCTTCATTATTGATTGGTATTCTTCGACCATGGCATCCTTCCATTCTTTCTTTTCTGTTGCTTCTTCATTATTGGAAGGTTCTTTGTTCATGATATCACAGAGTAAAGCAACATAGCTGGTATGTGATCTAGTTCTCTTCTTTGCTCTGTTTTATTCTTCTTGAATGCCATATCTTTCTGCATCTTGAATGAGCTCTCTATCCCATGCAGGTTTCCTCTTGTGAGATTTATTCTCATGGGGTGGATCTACAGGTTCTTGCGGATCTTCAATTTCACGATCTGCATCTGGAATTGCTTCAGTCATAGTAGAGTCTTGAAATTAGTTTACTTAGGTTCTTCATAATCTTCAACAGGTGTCTTCCTTGATTTGATAAATGCCGAGTTTTCATCAAATGTCACATCCCTACTGACATCAATCTTCTTGAAGCCTGGAAAGTATATTCTGTAAGCCTTGGAAATTTCACTATAACCCACAAAGATACCCTTCTTTCCTAAAGGATCTAGCTTGGTCCTCTTTTCCTTTGGGACATGAGTGTATACTAGACAACCAAATATTCTGAGATGGTTGACTTCAGGTTTCTTACTAGAGAAGACCTCTTCTGGTGTCTTGTTATCTAATATCTTGTGGGGTGTTCTGTTCTGCACATATACAGCCGTCCTAGCTGCTTCTGCCCATAGATGCATAGGTAGATCCTGGTCATGCAGCATTGCCTGTGCTGCTTCCATGATTGTTCAATTCTTCCTTTCTGCAACTCCATTTTGTTGTGGATTATAGGGAGCAGTCAACTCCCTCTTAATCCCTGAATCATTGCATAGCTTCTTGAAGTCACCTGAAGTGAATTCTCCACCATTGTCGGATCTAAATGTTTTGATCTTCTTATCAGTTTGGTTCTCCATCAAGGTTTTGAATTCCTTGAACTTATCAAACACTTCATCTTTGTTCTTCAAGAAGTAAACCCAAGTCTTCCTGGAGAATTCATCAATGAAATAGACATAGTAAACATACCCACTCAGAGAACTGGATGACATCGGACCACATACATCGGAGTGGATAATTTTCGAGATATCTTTTTCCTTGCTTTCACTACTTGGAAATTCCTTCTTTATGTTCTTTCCTTTTGCACATCCTTTGCAAACACCTTCATGTTTGGTCTTGATTTCAGGAAGACCCTCTATAGCTTTGCTTACAATTGGTAGTGCTCTATAGTGCACATGTGCAAGTCTTCTATGCCAAAGTTCACTTGGCTCCATGGATTCACGCACCATGGCATGTTTAGGTTGTCCCTTCAATTTATACAATCCTCCCTCTTGCTCTCAAATCACTACTGCATCATCAATAGTTTTACCTTTTGGCCACATTAGGACTTTCCCATCTACAAATGCAACCCACATGCCTTTTGCATCCAATGCAGATACTGAGAGTATGTTTTTCTTGAGCCCAAGTACATACAAAACATCTTTCATCTTCAAAGACTTCCCAGAGTCCAGATTGTAGAAGGCCTCACCACTTCCTTTGATAGGGTATTGGTATCATCCCCAAGTTTCACCTTATGGGGTGACTCATGTTTAGATAGATTAGCAAAGGATTCTTTAAACCCAGTCCTGTGCTTTTTAAGCCCCACTGTCAATAAGCCAATCATTACAACCATGAGAGATAGTACCTGTGAGAGCAGAGATTCGAACATACTCTTCTTCGCTTGATGAGTCGTCATCATCACTTTCTGCTCTAGCCTTCTTCTTGGGAGGTTCATCATCTTCAACAGCATGAGCATGATATCTCTTCCTACTACCCTTTTTCTTCTTGTTGAAATTGTTGTTGTTGTTCTTTTTGTTCTGAGGACATTCTGAAGCAAAATGACCCTTCTCATTACATGTGAAGCATTTGAGATCTTTCTTATCTTTATGTTGATGATAGTGTGAAGATTTCTTGGCATGAGAGTGCTCCCTCTTTGACCTTCCTTTCTTGGTGTGTGCTGTGAGAGCTTGATCTTCACTTCCCATATTTTCTTCTCGAGCCACAAGCCTTGATTCTTCTTGTGAACATTCTTCCCGCGGTATGTTGAAGGAGATCAACTTCCTTCTTGCACAAATTCCTTGAATAAAAGAATCCCATGACCTGGGTAGGCCATTCAGAGAGGTCATGACAACTTCACCATTTTCCACCATTTCATCCACCGCTTCCAGTTGTTCCTTGATCTGAGAGACCCTAGAAAAATAAGATTGAATGGTTTCTCCATTCTGAAATTTTACTCCTTTCAATTGGTTCCGCAGGGTCATCTTCTGATTTATGTTCTTCCCTTCAATAGCTTGGTCAGGGAATCAAACATCTCTTTGGGTGTCTTTAGAGATGACACATGTGGGATGAGATGGTCCTTGATAGAATCAACAATGATCCTCTTTGCCTTGACCAAGTTCTTCTTGTGGAGGGCTTTAGCTTCTTCTTCCTCTAGGACAAGGACCTCTTCCCTTATGTAAGACTCCAACTCATTTTCTTCCAGGATTAACCCAATCATATACTTCCATGCTCGGAAGTTATCATCCCCTTTAATCTTATCCTCAAGCTTGGTGTGGTGAGACATCATAAAGAGTACTTCAAATGGAAATAGAAAATATTTAGGTCTCACCACTTGATTTGCTGAAAACTGGATCTGGTCGGGGATTAGGGTTTGTCAGAGAAACCCTAAAAATTCAAAATGTGAATTTCAACGTTCTGAAAGGATAGAAAGATGTGCCTTGATGAGATGATCAGCTTGGTGTATTCAGAATTTGAGATCTGCAAAGTTTCACCCTTCAGAAATGCCTTTTAGTCTTCCCGGATTCACTAGGGAGGACCCTGAATTAGGGTTTGAGTTTCCCAAAGATTTACCCAGCCAAAAATCTCGATCCAAATCTCTAAACTTCGATTTTTCCAAGGAGCTTCCAGCTATGTCTTCAGATTTCAGAAATTCCTATTTTTGAGGAAACCCTAATTTTTAGGGCCAAAACTGAAAGTGCTCAGAACTGAATTCTGATTGGATAGATAGATTCACCTTGCTGAGGAGATTCAATCTATCATATTACTTTTCCAAAATCTGTGGAGAGAAACCCAATAAACAAGAAACCCTGGTTTCCATGATTGCACAATGTCTTCTTCTCGGGTTAGCTCTGATACCATGTTAATTTTCGATCATTAATTCAATATACTCTAGGATCTTTACTGAAAGAATAACATGTACAGTATATCAATGCATATCCATAGCAAGCATATCAATCATCATAAGATGCAAACATGAGAGAAAATAGACACATAGAGTTTCCGTGGGGAGATCCCTAAGGTGAAAACCCCACAACTTCCTCAGAGATAGATAGAGCAATAGTACAACCAAAGTACACAGAGATAGACTCCTCCTAGCAACTAATCCTCCTCCTCACATGTGCGCCACTTTCCGAGTGAAGGAAGAGTGAGTTCTGAGTAATCCAAACGGAGACTGGGAGATCTCTATTTATACTTGTCCTGACTGCCCAATAACCTTATGGGGATGACTTGTCTAGCTTAGTACAATAACCCAATATTAACTTAATCAGGGCCGACCCCACACATGGTGGTCTAATAACCCATCGGCAAGTTACGACACTTGCGACACTTGTCAATACAAATGACGACACTTCCGTATAGAGGAAAATAACATCTCTATAGGAGTACAATATACATAGATGAAATACATGGGTGAAATACATTCCGAAGTTACATATACATCAACAATTTCCTATGTACGTTTTGCTAAATTCTCTTTGGAATTAAGCAAGAGACATCTAGTATATTGGGATGGCCTCAAGGACTGATTTTATTAGTACTAATATTCCTAATTTTGATAACCACTTATGGATCCAATATTGTAATCTTTTCTCAATCTTTGTAAACAACCACATCCATACCACTTTTTTATAATTGTTGGGATTTAAGTGGAATCCGATGTACATGTGACATTCATCAAAGAATAGATTCTGAAACGATATCTTTGATTTAATATATCTTCGTCCTCCTCATCTAAATTCAAACATGAAAAAGTTGATTTCCTTTCATTTATCACCATGCATGTAACTCTTTTAAAGAGTTCTAGAATATTAGCCAACTTGTCCATGTCCCTTTTGGAGCCATCATAGAAAATTAGGATGTCATCAACAATGAGAAGGTAAGTGATATATAGTACCTAAGAGATATTGATTCCATGAAAATTACCATTTCTCTTTGCTTCCCCCAGGGCTCTCCTAAGACCTTCAACAACCAATAGAAAAATAATAGGGTATAGGGGAAAACCTTGACAAAGGTCCCTTTTGGCATGAAATAAAGGGGAAGCTTCTTGATTGATCAGCAATGCAAAAGAGATTGATTGGATGCAAATCATAACCTAATTGATGAACTATGGTTCGAATCCTAAATGAGTTAGAAGGAGCTGAATGTAGACTTAATTAACCCGATCGTAGGATTTAGATAGGCCAATATTGATATTGCTCCTTTAATATTTCTTATTTTTATGTTGTGAAGTCCTTCTGGAGTGACACCTATTTCCTCATGAATATGTCTACCCTTAAAAAATTCAAATTGTTCATCAGATATGGAATTTGAAAGGATATCCTTTAGTCTTCAAGATATGATTTTCGCATTAATTTTTTAAATATTGTTGTATAGAGAGATCGGTCTGAAATCATCATAATTTTGAGTTTTATTTAATTTGGGAATTAGATCAATGAATGTTGCGTTGAAAGGGGCATAAATTCGTCTAAAAATCCTAGTGTCTTCTACCACTCTTAACAAATCCTACCCTAATCTATCAGAAAATACCAAATAGAATTCAATTGGCCAACCATTCGGCACTGGAATTTTTTCCTTCTGGAAACTGTGAAGGACTTCCTTTAGTTTTGCTTCAGAAACATCTACCATTAGATCTTCATTGTTCTCCCCATTGACAAAACTAGTAAAGAGTTGGTCTATTTTAACAATTTCTGCAATATAAGTTCCTTCTTGAGCTTTGAAGAGGTTCCCAAAATCTTTTTTCCATCAACGCCGGACCCTTGAATGAAGAGACTGATTCCCCTTCCTAATTTTGCAAAATCCAAATAGTGTTGGATATATATATATATATATATATATATATATATATATATATATATATATATATATATATTTGTAAAATCTTGCTTCTCCTGTGGACGTAGCAACTCCTCTCCAGAATTGTGAACCACATTGAGTATATATATATATATATATATTTGTAAAATATTGCTTTTATTTTATATTGATTTTTAGTTGTACATATATTTCTAAAATGCATAGGTCTTTTATTTATGGTGTAAATTTTTATTGCCTTTCCCATTTAGAAAACAAATTGTATGGCACACAAGTACATATGGAAGCCTACACACTAAAAAAAATTGATTGGTTAAGGTTTTTTTTTGTTGGCAAGTGGTACCCCTTACTTGTTGGGTTTTCCTTTGGCTAAGAAACCACGAACCAGGGGCATCTGAGCATTCAAAATCACCTGAGGATCGCACTAGGCCTGGACCGCACCAACCTTTAACATGGTTGGATTTTTTGTATCCACGAGGTTTCAAACCAACGACCATTAAAATTATGGGTGTCTTAACTCATCACCACCACCGACTATTCTACATCTCAGGGACAATTGATTGGTTAAGTTAAAAACCTCAAACCCGTCCTTAACGGTTGACCTCATTATCCCAACGCTTCATTGACTTTATTAATTTTAAATAAATATAAAATTAACATTAAAAATATATGGAAAAATTGTGGTGCACAAGAGCCAGATGTTATGCACAAGTGTATAATTTGTTTTCAAGAAATTCCATCATTCTGATACTAAATTGAATCCTTAATGTGAACATATGCATTATGTTTTAGAGAAAAAAATAACATCGCAATGTAACATGAAAGTGAATTTCGAGCTATACCCATTTTCCATAAATAAAATTTACATATTCTTGAACCTTATTTGATTTCTTAAGTTTCATAGTTTTACATTATATTATAGTAAGTTGTGCTACCTCTAAAATTCCCCCAAGGAAATATATTGTTGTTTTTTTATATTTCCATTGCAACTAACATGTCATGAGAGGGAAGCATTAGCTTGCACAAACCTTAAACTCAATGAAGATATCACTATCAATCCTCACACTAGGTGCATCACTACTTGGGATGAATTTTTCAAGACCTTAAGACGACAGTCTTACCCTCCTAGATACCTGTAAAACTTGATGTGTCTATGGTTGTAGATTCGATGCGTTCCATGTCAAGGTGTTTAAATATATATTTGTATTTTTACTAAGTTCCATATCACATATTCTGAAAACGTACTTATCCTTAAGTTTAATTTTGGTTTGTGGGTTTTTTTCATCATGAAGTGGCATTATTTGAAATAAATTACCTATATCAAACCTTTAACTATGCCCTCATTATAGAATGCAATTTAAACAAGTTCCCTTGCTTACTTCCTTTTTGTAACCCTAACCTACTCTTATCCTTTCCCAAAATACACATCCTTCTTATCCTCCTCTTTCATGCTTTCTAACCCTACTATCGTTGTCTCTACCTCCTTTCATCCTCTCCACTGCTCCAATATTGCAATAATACAAACCACCATGTTGTAGATGGTAGGCTCTTACAATTCCAAGACATCTCTACCGCATTATATGAAGAGGAGCATGCCCTTGATTTTTTCAATTCCTTTCCATCTCTTGACCAAAAGTTTTCTTCCTCCTTAACCCCACTAGTAAAATAGACCCTTCCTTACACTAAATAATAGGAAACTTCTTTACACTCTCTAGATCTCCCTTTTACTCATAATTGTGAATTACGAAATAGTCATAATCATTCTTTACAATGGAAGCTAAATGAATGTCATATATGAAGGAATTGTAGCTCATCTTCATCTTCACACTAAACCAAATACCTGTCCTTATCACCTTAGATGAGTACAACATGATGACCCTCGTCTTTTGGTTTGTAAACAATATGTAGTAACATTTTCCATAGGGCCTTTTTTAGACATTATTGAATATGACATATTCCCCTTGATTTTTCTTACTTACTCTTAAGAATTCCATATTCGCATGGCCATAATGCATTATGATATGCTCACTGCAACACATATAAACTCTTTATAGATGGCAATACCTAAAAATTCACCTCTTATATAATAGGTATCTTTCATAATGATACATTACAACCAATTATCTTGCATTGAAGTATATTTCTCTCTCTATTACACCTTGTCCCAATATTTTTTTCCATTTACGCTATGCTCTTTCAATAACCTCCTAAATATTTCCTACTAACCTAGCCACACCTCACTCTCTTAATTCCATTCTAAGCCCCCAACACCCCTAATTCACCCTAACCCATACTTTTTTCCCCCCTATGACCCCACCAAATAACATTACATCATCCCTTATTACCGCAACACCCAAGTTATCATTTTATTCTCTCTCCTTCCCTACACCTCATGCTCAATTTCTCATAGTTCTCTCAATCAATACAACATCAATATCTCTGGAATTCCTATTAGATCGGGGACACCCGATGCTTAGCATCTCATTTTAACTCAAATATCAATCTATTGATCAATGCCTAGTCACTTTTCCTCAAAATAGACATATCATGTGGCCTAATGATTTCGTAGCCATACACATATCAACACCTATCGTGCAAAATCATATTTTACCAAGTGATGAGATTCACAAGTTCCTTCAAAACACTACTACACTTTACAAATGGAGGCTCATTCCAAAACTTCTTCTCAATAAATTTTATCACCTCATGCTCTACCTCTTACATTCATTCAACACAATAGATATCAAGGTCAATGTGCACCTTTTGATCCTCATATTTTTTCAAAAACAATTATAGTTCCCCACTATCGTTAACATTAGAATTCTCTTAATCCTTCCACTTCACCAACATTTGTCTAGATCAATGTTTACACTCAAGTGAGTTCTACAACACTTCCCATGTCCTTTTACAACAACTTACATAGACCTATCCTTAGAGTTATGATTATCTACAATCCTAAATAAGTTGCACAATACATATGTCACGTGATTGATAGGGAAAATAATTTTACTTACAACGTCAATTTTACTACTCCTATATAGCTCACTCACTTTATTTGATTCCAGTTTTTTTATTACACTTTCATCACACCAATTTTAGCATCACATATTGATCCCTCTTCAAGTTTACCTCTTTTGGAACCCACTACACAACATCCAGGTGTTCTTAGAATACTTGAGAGTGCTTGTAAGATTCCCCCTGGAGACATAACCTATGGAAAAAGGATGCATTATTATGAGGTTACACTCCATATACCATGTATGGATACTATATTTTTTTTCCTATCCTATTAGAAGAAAAGAGATTCAACCCATATTTTCTGCACATAAGACCCTATCATACTAATACTATGTATAAATATTGAACACTAATTAATATCGAGTCTACAAATTCATTTATTGTAGTCTCTAGTATGCACCTTGATGGGTCTACGTCTCTCATGTTTTCACCTCCTCCATAAGTTGAGACAATGCACATGGTTTTTTGCACACTTGGATATATCTCCCCACAAACACAAAAATCTTATTTTGACAAAACATTTTTCCATTGTGTCCAATCCCTTTCTAGCATGGGAAATCCTAGGATGTCCAATGGGTAGATACCATAAAAAAATAGACACTAAGTTTTCATCACAAACACCAAAATCTCTACAATGTCACCTCTAGTTGGAGCCACCTTGATGGGTCTACGTCTCTCATGTTTTCACCTCCTCCTCCATAAGTTGAGACATTGCACATGGTTTTTTTTACACTTGCATATATCTCCCCACCAAACACAAAAAGCTTATTTTTGTCAAAACATTTTTCCATTGTGTCCAATCCCTTTTCTAGCATGTGAAATCCTAGGATGTCCAATGGGTAGATACCATAAAAAATAGACACTAAGTTTCATCACAAACACCAAAATCTCTATAATGTCACCTCTAGTTTGAACTTGACATTCAGCATGGAGAAAAATATCCTCTATCATGGTTTGCTCCATGCTATAGGGAGATTACTAAACCAGAGGAAAGTAGGGACACTTTCAATCTAAATTGAGAGAAATTAATATGAAACAAAACAACGTGCCTTCCCCAACAGTGCACCACCCTTGAAGTCATCTTTCCAAAATTCCCAACATAATTCATGGATAGTTAGTTGCATATTTTAGGCTTTGATTTGTGTGCATATGCATTATTTATCATTTATTTCAGAATTTGAGTTGTGTGAACTTAGTTTATTATTTATTTCAATGTTTGGACTTGCATACAAGTTTTTAAGCAATTAAATCGTGGACTATCATGTTTTTCAATATTTGATCTATGTGCACTTAGTTTATTATTTTATTTAGTCCCTTTGGACTACATGAACGTAGTTAACCATTTACCTTGTGGAACCTTTGTTAAGTTATAAAAATGACTTTTGGCTAGATGAATAAAGTTACGCAAGCAATTCTGATTTTTTTATTTTTTTTAATAGTCATAGGATTGCATTAAGGTATCATTGCAGGCCAAACTTCCTAGAAAAATAATACATATAAAAAATATTTATGAGCCAAGCTCATGGAGTCAAATTTCAAAACTTAAGTGCTACTTTTTTTTCCCTAGTTACTTGATAAACATTTCATTTTTTCCACTATAAATTTGGAAACTATAAATCCTTACATACTATCCTAATAAAAAGACGAATTTTTAGTGCATTTTCTTTACGATAAGTTTAGGCCAATTTTTCAGCTTCCATGTTGTTACTAGACTTTGACAATATCACAAAAAAAGGAATTCTTCATGGCTTGATTTATTGGTTGTTGGACAATGTTAACCTCATTGTGTTTCAAAATATTATTTCAAATGAACCTACTAATATGAGGGATGGGATTCTAACTTTTTTCTTTATTTCAAAATCTCTAAATCTTTAATTCTAGCCTACAACATATCAACTAAGTCTGCAATCTCTTCAATTTTCTAATAACTGTTTCCTACACATATTACCAATTTCCTCTACTAAGTTTGTATTACCTATAACCGGTGATTAAGCATTGATAACTTCCTATACATTGCTTATTCTTCCATAACAATATTTTTCCCCTAATCCTTCCTCCAACCTTTCAATCTTCTTGATTATAAGAACATGTACTCTTGCATTTACTCATTGTGTCTTTCACATGTCCTATCCTCATGATGCAACATATCATCACGTGTTGCAAAATGACCGGAACAACCTATCAACCATGTAGATTTGACAGATTTCCTATGCATAAAACAAAATACAAATTCCCCTTCCATAGAATTGACTTTAAATCAAATTAAGTACCATCCATTCAAAATATCCAAGCTACCTCAAGAAATGGTGAAAATAGGAGGTATTTTCTTCAATTGGGATATAAAACAACCCATAATGCTCCAAGCTTAACCTTCTTTTAATACCAAACACTGCCTACATATCCATCCCTTTCAACATTTAATTATATTGCCTCCATTGTGATGTTGTCATAATAGAGGCATTAAGTCTCCTATATGGCCCTGAACATGCCTCTACAAACTCCTTCCACTTTTCCTTGTAAGTTGTGCAATCAAACTTTGGCTTAGGACATAACCACTTGTTTCATGGGAATTATTGTAAGGATAGGTTTCCCCCCCATTTGTTCTTATAGATCCTAAAGGTAATTGAGCCCTATCATTTGTAAATTCATCATTGAAGTGATTTAGATATGGGAAAAACTTGATTGAATTCACATTTTGTAAAGATTTATGTTGTGGAAAAAATTCCCAAAATAGCATAAAAATAAAAATAAAGAGTATTAACTCGAATCCTTGAGAATAAATAAAGATAATGAATAAAAATCATCTTTGTGGGGGCAACCTACTTTTACAATATATAAATGCATAAGATGGTATTATCTCTACAATAGATTTCCTTGGTATATAATGGATACAAACGGTATAATTACAATTAAGGTACTAACCAACCAAAAAATACAACACTAATGTAATAATAGAAACGTAATATCACACTATCAAAGGAAAAAAATGCCCCCCCCCCTCAAACAAGTGTTTTCCCTCAATGCTTGATTAACTATGGATGTTTATACATGAAGAACTCATCTTCCCATTCCACCTCTTATATTGAAAATTTCTTGCGTTTTGATGAGGTACTTAGTAATTGATTGATTTCCTAGATTATTGATCCATTTTTCAAGGATTTGTTTCAGGTTCTAGTATGATTTTACGTTCTTCATTAATCTATGGTAAAATAGTCTGAACTATATCTTATCACCAGTTACCTTTTTTAAGAAAGAAACATGGAATATTGGATGTACATTTGAAGATGGAGGCAACTCAAATTTGTAATCCATATTTATAAATCCTCTATAACACCTTATAGGGACCATAGTACTTGGATGCTAATTTTATTGTCTTTTTGTTTCTTGAGGAACATCTATTTGTATGATTGTAGCCTCAAAAATACCAAATCTCCCACTTCAAAATTTATTTTCACTATGATGTTGATGTGCTTGTTTTTCCATCCTATTTTGTGCTATATCTAAGTTTTCTTTCAATAATTGGAGAACCTCTTTTTGGTTCTCTACGTGATTGTCCACTACTTGAACCTTATTTTTCTTTTTAAAAGGATGATGTGATGGATGGACAACGATACCATAAATTGCCATAAATGGGGACATTTTTTATAAAGTATGGAACCAAATGTTGTACCACCATTATACCAAGGGGAATCACTTGACCCATTGTGTTTGTTTACCAAATGCAAAGAAATAGAGATAACCTGTTAAATTTTGAGCATTAATTCACAATACTCTTGGATATTTACTGAGAGAATAACATATACAATATATCAATGCATAACAATCACAATAAGCATGACAAGCATCACGAGAATCAAAAGCATGAGAGACAAGAGACACAGAGTTTCCGTGGGGAAAACCCTAAGGTGGAAAACCCCAGAATTCCTCAGAGATAGAGAGAGCAATGGCTCAACCAAAATACACTTGAAATAGTCTCCCTAATAGCAGATGATCCTCCTCCTCACTAGTGCGCCACTTTCTGAGTGAGAGAAGTGTGACTGTGACTTTTCGAATGATCAAAATAGAGATCTCCCGATCTCTATTTATACTAACCTATTTTCCCAGTGACTTTATGGGGGCCGACTTGTCCTAGCTAGGTACATCCACAATATAATATGTATTTCAGGGCCGACCCCCACACATGGTGGTCTAATAACCCATCGGCAAGTACACACACTTGCGACACTTGTCAATCCACATGACGACACTTCCTTATAGAGGAATAACACATCTCTAATATGAGTACAATAAATATATATGAAATACATAGATGAAATACATTCCAAATTTTCATATACATCAACACTCCCTCTTAACTAGGAACGTATTTCTCGACATAGTTCTGCTAGACAAGTCTTCTTCTCGGGATCATCGTCATCGATGCATCGTCATCATCATCGTCACTGCTGCTGCTATCTCAACCAATATCTGACTCTACTCGTCATAAGAAGTTCTACAGAGCCAGTCCTTTTTCATACTGGATGTAGGCCCACCACCTGCAAGTCTTCATCATCACTGGCCATACTGTGGAATCCTCAAGACTTATTATGTGCGTCACAAAACCTGGCTGCAGCATCCCAGGCTATTACGAGCACACAGCTCTACCTGTCGGATATCCCAGGAGCACATTACATGTGACCCATCACAAAAACCTGGGTGAAGCATCCCAGGATGTTACGAGCACACAGCTCTACCTGTCGGATCTCCCAGGAGCAAATTACATGTGGTCCACCACAAAACCTGGCTGAAGCATCTAAGGCCTTTTTCATCCTGTCCAGATCTCCCAGGAGCAAATTACATGTGGTCATGGCAAAACCTGGCTGAAGCATCTGAGGCCTTTTTCATCCTGTCGAGATCTCCCAGGAGCAAATTACATGCCATAGGACAAAACCTCACAAGAACATCTCAGGATGTTACAGGTACACAACTCCGACCTGAAGATCTCCCCGGGCACAAATTACATGTCCTCCCAGAGCAATGTCTCGAAAGAGCATCCCAGGTTGTTACGGGTACACAACTCCGACCTATAGGATCTCCTAGACATGCTCATCTGCACAACCTGATCCACGGCCACAAAGTATCATCTGATATTCACCATACATCATCCTAATATACACATGATCATCCTGATCATCATCACTGCAACATCCTGGTGCATGTCATCTGGAGAAGCTCGTCATCCACGATCACCCTGATCATACAATGTATCTACCTGAGGCATACCAAGTATCTACCTAATACATATCATCATACACAGTGTATCCACCTAATACATAGATACATGATCCACACAATATATCCATAAACATACATGATCTACCTTATCATACCTGATACATATCAACATACATGATCTACCTGATCATACAATGTATCCACCTGATACATAAACAGATACATCGTCCAAGCATCCAACATGATGCATATACAAAATACATACAAATGATTCAACCGATCATATCCAGCATCCAACATGATGCATACATACATATAAATGATCCAACTGATCATATTTAGCATCCAACATGATGCATACATACATACATATAAATGATCCAACTGATCATATCCATCATCCAACATGATGCATACATACATACATATAAATGATCCAATTGATCATACAAAGCAGAAACTAGAACATCATCCTGATGCTCATCATCCAGCGCTTACATCCACAGCCATGTGAAGGATCCTCCTTCCAACATGCTTGGAATGGCTTCAGCAAATGTGTCCATCACTTCTTCCTTGAAGTGTCATCGATCTGAAGAACACCAAGCCTCTCTCTAAAGTACTCGAACTTCACCCTAGCTAGTTGCTTCGTCAGCACATCTGCAATCTATTCATCCATCGCAACATACAGGAGCTTCACAACTCCTCTCTGCACCATATCCCTGATATAGTGATAATTGATCTCTATGTGTTTTGACCTGTCATGAAACACTGGGTTCTCGGATAGCTTCACACAACTCTGGTTATTGCATAAGATACCAGTAGCATCCAATGGGAGATCAAATAACTCAGACAGTAGCTTCCGTACCCATATTTCCTCATAACTAGCTGAACAGGCTGCAACATACTCTGCCTCAGCTGTACTCAGTGCTATGCAGGACTTCTTCCTGCTAAACCAAGAGATCACACCTGATCCCATACTGAAGCAGCACCCAGATGTGCTCTTCCTATCTGCAGCACTGCCAGCCCAATATGAATCAACAAGACCTTGCAAGTTAAACTTTTGATTCATTTCATACTTGAGCCCATAATCCACTGTACCCTTCAGGTACCTCAGAATATGCTTTACAGCTACCAGGTGAACAGTCCTCGAATCTGTCAGGAACTGAATCAATGTGTTCACAACAAAGCAAATATCTGGTCTCGTGTTCGTCAGGTACATCAAGGACCCAATCATCTGACGATACATAGAGACATCAACCGGCTCAGATGAAGCATCACATAGAAGTTCAGGTTCGATGCCATGGGTGTGGCCATGACCTTGCAATCCATCATCCCGAATCTCTTCAGAATATCTACTATGTACTTCCCTTGACCAAGGAAGATCCCACCTGTATTCTACCACACCTCCATACCTAGAAAATAATGCATCATTCCCAAATATTTCATATCAAACTCAGCAACAAGATTCCTCTTAGTATCTGCAATCAATTTGTCATCTCCTATTACAAATAAGTCATCCACGTACAGAAGTAGAATCACAGGATTTCCTTCCTCGACCTTGTAGTAAAGGTTGGAATCCGCTTTACTCTTGGTAAAGCCCAAACTAGATAGGAAACTATCCATCCTACCATACCAAGTTCTGGGAGCTTGCTTCAAGCCATACAAGGCTTTCTTCAATCTGCACACATATGACTCCCTATCATGTATTTCAAAACCGGGTGGTTGCTCCACATATACTTCCTCTTCAACTACGCCATTCAAGAAAGCAGTCTTGACATCCATCTGGTGTATTGTCCATTTCATTGCTGCAGCTAGGGCAAGTAGTGTTTTGATGGAAGTATACCTATCTACATGTGGAAAAGTTTCTTCATAATCTATTCCCTCTTTTTGAGAGAAGCCACGAGCTACAAATCTTGCCTTGTATTTTTATACACTGCCATCTGCAGCATGCTTGATTTTGTAGATCCATTTGGAAGTCACAACAGACTTTTCTTTAGGTCTTGGGACAACATCCCAAACACCATTCTTCATTATTGATTGGTATTCCTCAACCATGGCATCCTTCCATTCTTTCTTTTCCGCTGCTTATTCATAACTGGAAGTTTCTTTGTTCATAATGTCACAAAGTAAAGCAACATAGCTAGTGTTAACACCTAAAAAGTGCTCACTAGCTCATTCCCTTACTCACATGACCCATTTGTCCACTTTTCCACCATCTGAGCCTCTGAAACCAACAAAAGGTCACCAAAAGACCTTAGTACACCCCTTTTTCCATTAAAAAAGATTATTTTTCCAAGAAAATCATAAAAAACCCTCAAAAAGGGTCCAAATTCCCAAAAATATTAAAAAGGGAATTAAAATATTATTTTTATTCAAAAAAGGAAAAAGGAGGGAAAATTACCTAAACCATGTTGGTCAATACCATTGGTTTCCACAAAACCACAAATGGTATTCCTCACCACCAAAACCTATAAAAAGGTGGTAGGGGCTCCTCATTTCACATCCTTCCATTATCTCATCCTTATGCTGCTGAAATCTCCCCTGAGCACTTTTGGCCATTGAAGCAACCTTGGAGAAAGAGACCTATTGGAGTTTGGAGCTACTCATCTTGGGAGTTGCTCAACATCAACCTTCACCATTGAAGGTAATATCGCAAGCACTTGCTTGCCCCCCACTTTTCAATACAAAAAATTATTTATTATGTTTCTTGTTCTTGATTTTGAAATGTTTACATTATTTGCTTAGATTCTTGTTTAGATCCATGAAAAGTATTGTTTATTTAGTTTATTGTTTTTATTTCTATTGAAACTGCTACTACTAGTTAGTAGGTGCCCATAGCACTAAGCTTGGTTGCAAAACCGAGCCAACAGCTAGTATGTGATCTAGTTCTCTTCTTTGCTCTGTGTTCCTCTTCTGGAATGTCAAATCTTTCTGCATCTTGAATGAGCTCTCTAGCCCATGCAGGTTTCCTCTTGTGAGAGTTATCCTCACGGGGTGGATCTACAGGTTCTTGCAGATCTTCAAACTCACTAACAACTTCTGGAATTGCTTCAGTCATGGTAGTGTCTTGAAATCTCGTTTCCTTAGGTTCTTCATAAACTTCGATAGGTGCCTTCCTTGATTTGATGAATGCTGAGTTTTCATCAAATGTCACATCCCTGCTGACATCAAACTTATTGAACCCTGGAAAGTATATTCTATAAGCCTTAGAGTTTTCACTGTAACCCACAAAGATACCCTTCTTTCCTGAAGGATCTAGTTTGGTCCTCTTTTCCTTTGGGACATGAGTAAATACTGGACAACCAAATATTCTGAGATGGTTGAATTCAGGTTTCTTACCAGAAAAGACCTCTTATGGAGTTTTGTTGTCCAATATCTTGTGGGGTGTTCTGTTCTGCACATATACAGTTGTTCTAGCTACTTCTGCCCATAGATGCATAGGTAGATCCTGGTCATGCAGCATTTCCCTTACTGCTTCCATGATTGTTTTGTTCTTCCTTTCTGCAACTCCATTCTATTGTGGATTATAAGGAGCATTCAACTCCCTCTTAATCCCTAAATCACTGCAAAGCTTCTTAAAGTCACCTGAGGTGAATTCTCCACCATTGTCGGATATGAATGTTTTGATCTTCTTGTCAGTTTGATTCTCCATCAAGGTTTTGAATTCCTTGAACTTATCAAGTACCTCATCTTTGTTCTTCAAGAAGTAGACCCAAGTCTTCCAGGAGAAGTCATCAATAAATGAGGCATAGTACACATACCCACTTAGAGAAATGGATGACATAAATGGATGACATAGGACCACATACATCTGAGTGGATGATCTCCAGTATATCTTTTGTCTTGCTTTCACTGCTTGGGAAAACCTTCTTAATGTTCTTATCTTTTGCACATCCTTTGCAAACACCTTCATGTTTGGTCTTGATTTCAGGAAGACCCTCTACAGCCTTGCTTGCAATTGCACGTGCCCTATAGTGCATATGACCAAGTCTTCTATGCCAAAGTTCACTTGGCTCCATGGATTCATGCACCATGGCATGTTCAGTTTGTCCCTTCAATTTATACAAACCTCCCTCTTGCTCTCCAATCACTACTGCATCATTTATGGTCTTTCCCTTTGGCCACATTAGGACTTGTCCTTCCACAAATGCAACCCTCATACCTTTTGCATCCAATGCAGAGATGGAAAGTAAGTTCTTCTTGAGCCCAGGTACATAAAGGACTTCTTTCATCTTCAAATATTTTCCAGAATCTAGGTTGTAGGAGGCTTTACCACTTCGTTTGATTGGGTATTGATAATCATCCCCAAGTTTCACCTTATGGGGTGATTCATGTTTAGATAGGTTCACAAAAGATTCCTTAAACCCAGTCATGTGTTTGGAAGCCCCACTATCAATTAACCAATCATTACAACCATGGGAGATAGTACCTGTGAGAGCAGAGATTAGAACATACTCTTCTTCACTTGCTGAGTCATCGTTACTATCATCACTTTCTGCCCTAGCCTTCTTCTTGGGTGGTTCATCATCCTCGGCAGCATGAGCATGAAACCTTCTTTTGCTACCCTTCTTCTTCTTGTTGAAGTTGTTGTTGTCCTTCTTGTTCTTGGGACAATTTATGGCAATATGTCCTTTTTCATTACAGGTGAAGCATATTCTTCTTTCTTTGAAGTGATGTGAAGATTTCTTGGAGTGAGATGGCTCTCTCTTGGACTTCCCTTTCTTGGTGTGAGCTGTGAGAGCTTGATCTTCATTCCCCATCTTTTCTTCTTGTGCCACAAGCCTTGCTTCTTCTTGTGAGCATTCTTCCCGTAGTCTGCTGAAGGATATCAACTTCTTTCTTGCACAGATTGCTTGAATGAAGGAGTCCCATGACCTAGGAAGGCCATTCAGAGTGGTCATGACAACTTCACCATTCTCCACCATTTCATCCACTGCTTCTAGTTGTTCCTTGATCTGGGTGACCCTTGAAAAATAAGATTGAATGGTTTCTCCATTCTAAAACTTTACTCCTTTCAATTGGTTCCACAGGGTCATCTTTCGATTTATGTTCTTCCCTTCAAATAGCTTGATCAAAGAGTCAAACATCTCTTTGGGTGTCTTTAGAGAAGACACATGGGGTATGAGATGGTCTTTGATAGAATCAGCAATGATTCTATTTTCCTTGACCAAGTTCTTCTTATGCAATACTTTATCCTCTTCATCCTGTGGGATAGGGATGGCTTCTTTTATATATGAGTCCAACTCATTCTCTTCCAGGATTAACCCAATCCTATACTTCCAAGCTCGGAATTTATCAACCCCTTCAAGCTTATCCTCAAGCTTGGTTTGGTGAGACATCTTAAAGAGTACTTCAAATGGAAATAGAAAAGATTTAGGTCTTACCACTTGAAATGCTGAAAACTGGATCTAGTCCCGCATTAGGGTTTGTCGAAAAAACCCTAAAAATTTAAAATGTGAATTTCAACTTTTTGAAAGGATAGAAAGATGCGCCTTGATGACCTGATCATCCTGGTGTATTCAGAATTTGAGATCAGCAAAGCTTTACCCTTCAGATTTTCCTTTTTGTCCTCCTGGGTTCACTAGGGAGAGCCCTGAATTAGGGTTTGAGTTTCCCGGAGATCTACCCAGCCAAAAATCTCGATCTAAAGTTTTAAACTTTGATTTTGGCAAGGAGCTTCCAGCTATGTCTTCAGATTTCAGAAATTCTATTTTTTTGGAAACCCTAATTTTTAGGGCCACATATGAAAATGCTCAGAATGGAATTCTAATAGGACAGATGGATTCCCCTTGATGAGTAGAGTCAATCTACTATACTGCTTTTCCAAAAACTGTGGAGAGAAACCCAATAAACAAGAAACTCAATTTTTCGTCACTGCAAAATGTCTTCTTCTCAGGTTAGCTCTGATACCATGTTAAATTTTGAGCATTAATTCACAATACTCTTGGATCTTTACTGAGAGAATAACATATAAAGTATATCAAGGCATAACAATCACAATAAGCATCACAAGAACCAAAAGCATGAGAGACAAGAGACACAGAGTTTCCGTGGGGAAAACCCTAAGGTGAAAAACCCCACAACTTCCTCAGAGATAGAGAGAGCAATGGCTCAACCAAAGTACAACCAAAATACACTTGAAATAGTCTCCTAGTAGCAGATGATCCTCCTCCTCACTAGTGCGCCACTTTCTAAGTGAGAGAAGTGTGACTTTTCGAATGATCAAAATAGAGATCTCCCGATCTCTATTTATACTAACTTGTTTGCCCAGTGACCTTATGGGGCCGACTTGTCTAGCTAGGTACATCCACAATATAATATGTATTTCAGGGCCGACCCCACACATGGTGGTCTAATAACCCATCGGCAAGTACACACACTTGCGACACTTGTCAATCCACATGATGACACTTCCTTATAGAGGAATAACACATCTCTAATAAGGGTACAATAAATATATATGAAATACATAGATGAAATACATTCTGAAGTTACATATACATCAACATAACCTTCTACACATTTATTCACAATATTAGTTTCCCATCAGATTGAGGATGCTAAGAGGAGCTATGAGTCAATTGAGTGCCCAAATAAGAAAATATTTCCTTCCAAAAATTACCAGTGAAAATTGGATATTTATCACTTACAATAATCTTAGGGATTCCATGTAGATTATGAACTATTTCCATGGATGTTACAACTAAGGATGAGAAAGAGGCCATAAATGGGCATGATTTGTGATTCAATCCACCGCTACCATGATGACATTATTTCCTTAAAATTTTCTTAGACGTGATAAAATCCATTGAAACCTAAGCCCAATGTTGATTTGGTGTTCTAATGGTTGCAGAAGACCCGATGTATTGACCGTTTCTTCCTTTTTCTATTTGCAAGCCAAACATTCTACCATAGCATTTTGGATGTTCTTTTTAACACCTTCCCAAAAAAATTCCTTCTAGATCTTGTGGTAAGTTTTGAACAACCTTGAATATCCTCCTATAGGAAAAGTGTGGAATTCCAGAAGGACATTCTATTTGAATTGGGAATTCTCAAAAAAATATAAGATATCCTAATATAATAGGGAATCATTCTTCCACACAAGTTTATCTAATGCACTAGATTCCTCTTGTAGTTCTATGTCTTTTGATTCTACTTACATTCCATCCTTTCGTCTTCCACCCTATTAGAATGCAAAATGAAATTAATACAAAGTAATTCTTCTATGTCTTTTTTATTTGCTTAAAAGTGCATTTTCCACCTCAATCTTTTCTCTTTTTGTAGATAATTTCAAAGGCATAACCTGGAATCTTTGTAATCCATTTCTATTTCTCTTCTTAAAATAATTGGTGTTCTAATAAGTACTTAAACTATCATGATTTGTTCTTACGTTGAAGTGTCTTCTTATTAGGTAAGGGTAATAACTTGTGGTAATGTTGGAATATTCTCACCATCATTTATGTATTTGCATGCTTTCCTTGCATTTTGCATTTTGCATGCATCTAGTCATCAGTATGGTGGTCTCCCAGCCCCTAGTCCTCAATTTTGAGCCCCCTGGAGCCTATTTCTAGCCAACAGTAGGACTCCTACCTACCTAGTGTGTCTTGGTTTCATCACTTGGATACAAATGTGCCCTACTACGCACCTCTTGGATTCCATCAGTCAGTTCATACACTGATCAGCCAGTTCTTGCATTGATTGTGCATTGATTTCCCAGTTAACTGACTGTAGCTCCCAGATGTCTATATCGGAGTGCCACTTGACTATTGGCAGTCTCTCATTCGCCCACCTTGGAGTCTCATTCCCTTGATTAGTGCCACATGTAGCAGTTAGAATCAGTTAGACTCATTTGACTGATCTTTGACTATTGGTAGTTACTACCACTGATTAGGTGATGGTTCCAATGCAGTCAAGCCATGCTATTGAGGAGAATTAGAATGACCTTTGGGTAATTTCGAATTCATTCCATTGTACTCTCATTAATGTTCCAACTTACAGCTAATGTATGAATATACAACATAGTTTACCATTTCTTGAGTTAATGTGTGAATACTGATTCAATTCTTCTTCTTCTTCTCTGCAATTATTGAGTGATATTTGTGAGGTTTTTTCAAGCTGAGTGATCTACCATGTAGAATATCACAGGTAATAGCTTACCAATCCTACTAATCCTCTAACATTATTCATGTTTTGGGGAATTATACATTCCATCATGTATTTAATTTTTTTAGGTCCACTTTGATGCCTTCATGAGATATAATATGACCCAATTATTCCACTTCATGAACCCCAAATACACACTTACAAGGATTTGAATATAGTTGTTTCTCATTCAATATTTTTAAGTGTTAAATGTACAATAGAATGAATCATTCTCCAATCCAATCTTGTGTAGCCAGGATTGGGCCTCATGTGTTGAGGTAGGGAGCCTGAGTTGGACTTAGGAACTTGGAGTAGATTCTTGAGTTGGACTAAAGAATGACTAAGCCTTCAGTTGTAAAAGGTTATTCCTCATGTGTTAAGGTGAATTCTTTGATGTATCAAAGTGATGATGTTGTAAAGTCTTGTTGGACAAGGCTCGGGACTTGTGTGTCAATTCAGATTCTCATGTGGACCTCCAGTTATAGTAGGTACCAATGGGGTGTACCTCTAGTTATTGAGGTATATGTTTTGCATGTTGAAGCATTAATGTTGTGTGATGTATTATTAACCATGGTAACCGATTTCTATTAAGTATCCTTTACAAACTAGCCACCTCTAGAGTGAATTACTTTAGCATATGATCATTTGGTCCTAGAGTAATATAATATGATCAAAACATATGAAAAATATTCTGAGTATAATATAATATGATATATAATTAAAGTTAACACATATTTACCATGCAAATAAGACAAGAGATAAATACCATATACGATAATATATGAGAGAATTTAAATTGCACATAAAAGAATTACTTAAGAGAGAATTTGAATTATAGATTTGGGAGACAACACAACCTGTTTGATGCAAGGACTTGGATCCACCTCCTTCCAGATGATTTAAAGAGATATTTTACATGTTGAGGAAATTCTTTATGTTCCAAGCTTGAAGAAGAACCTCCTATCAGTTTTGGTTCTTAAAGACAAGGGCTTCCGATTTATCTTCATGGATAATCAAGCACTATTATGGCTGAAGAACAAAGACTTGAAATATGCAGCAGTGATTGGAGTTACAGAGGTAGGTGTCTATAAGGCACCTGGGAATTACATTCAAGCTATGGTTCACAACACTATCAATCGATGCGCTCTATGGCATAGGAGGCTTGGTCATATCCACTACAAAGCGCAACCAAGATTACCGCAAATGGTGAAAGGTATGCCCATATTTGATTTTGAGCATGATAGTGTATGTAGTGGTTGTGCACTTGGGAATAATTTTAAAAAGAGTTTCTATGGAATTATGCAATGTAACAATCATATTTTATTGTACACTAACTGACTCTCTTACAAGACTTAAGGAAAAACAATTAAACTAGTGACTTGACTGGTTGTAGGAAGAAAATATCAAAATAATATGGAAGGAATGAAGATCATGCTATATAATAGATCATATGCACAATTTACTAGTACCATTAATGTTTCAAACATCATCTAGGCTTAAGTATACCCCAAGGCTCTTGATCACCCCAGCATATGCAACCTAGATCTTCAACTAAGCACTATCTGAGAACCAATGGTGAAGGATTTCAACTCATGAAGGCTTAAAAACATCAATTGACTATAAAATATCTTTTTGGATTTTCTTCATAAATTTTTAGGAATTGTTGGAGATTTTTACAAAGAAAACAAACAAAATTGTCTCTCGGGACTACTCAACTAGTTCAACTTCAGGATTTCCCAAACAGTGGGAGACGGCTACGAACTCTTGGTTTCAGACATGGAATGAGTTTTCTGACATGTTAAATGATAGAAGAAAATGAAATAAATAAATTTGGAGTTGTAGAAGTTTATCAATTGTTCAAATAATGAAAACTAGTTATTTTCCATGGCAATCTAGACTAGGTTCAAGAAATTCATATGAAAATCATACTTTTCCTTATTAAATATGTAGAATGGAATTTAGAGGTTCAAAATTAAATTAATTATAGCCATCATAATCTAAAATAGATCTCATAGAAGTATCGGGAAATAAATACATAAGAAGAAGAATTCTCCATCATAGAAAGACTAGGAATCATCATGATTTCGATTGAAAGGATTCTCAATCTCTGCAAACAAGATCAAACTTCACTGGATCAAACATCAGGACCTGCAATAAACTCAATTATGAATATTGGATGTCATCATCCTCTCAGAAGAAGCAGGGGCACATCTCCCAGCTTGGACTAGGGGCACATCTCCCAAGTCAAAGAGGCAAAAGAACTCTCAATCCAAGTCTCAAACTGTCAAAATATGGGCAAGTGGTGTGCACTCCTTCTTTTATATATTTAAGGTGACTTGTGGAGCAAGTCAAATAGGCTAAATCAACCTCATGGAGTGGATAAGGATAGCTTGCTTTCAATATTTTATTTTTTTCTTTGCTTTATACCTTTGTTTAATCCTGCATTTGCTTTTCTATCCTGCTTTTGATTTCTACTTTTCTTTTCCTTTTTCTTTTGCTTTTGCTTTTAATTCTCTATCCTACTTTTTTCTTTTGACTACTTTTTCCTACATTTCTTCCTTATCCTTCTTTTTCCTTCTTTTATGCCTTATCCTGCTTTCTTCTTTTGTCTGCTTTTATGCTTTATTCTTCTTTTTTCTGAGCTTTACTTATTTTCTACCTTGTGCCGACTTTTCCTTTATTTTTCCTGCTTTCCTAGCTTTAACTGCTTTCAGCTTTTCTTCTTGTGCAAGTTATCTCTTGGTCAAATATTATCCTCTAATGTGCCCTTGTGGATCATTATCCACTTTATTTCATTAAGATAAATATTTATTAATGAAAAATAACTTCTGTCAAGTGCATCTCAAACTTAAGGAAGTAAAATTAAATACTTTGGCAATTAATTCCTCAAAATGTAACCCCTCATTAATTAATTAATTCCGAACTATCACTAGGACCCATGCAGTTGAATGGGTGATGGTGTACCATGGTGGTATCAAAAAATGGGGACATTACAATCCTCTCCTCCCAATATTGCTTGTCCTCAAGCAATTTAAGATCTATAGCTGAACTTGACAAGCATTGGAATTCCAAATTCTAACTGAACTCAATGGAGGTGCCACCATGTTGCTGCTGCGCTGCTTTGGTTATAAATAGATCTCAAAAAATGATCCCAGGGTCCCATTGCTTATGTTGCATTCCTCCATACATCAATGCAAACTAAAATGATCCATCAAATCCTGGATCCCACTGCCACTATTGCATGTATCCCAATAGAACCGTTGCTTGTGGAAAACCATCATCCCAAAGAATTCCAAGGTCCCATTGTCGTAACTGCATTTTCCCAAACATTAGTATCAACAAAAAGAATATATTACCACGGAGGATGTCTAGATCAATCCACCAAAATGGAATTTCATCAGTTCCAAAGGAAGATTGAATCTCCTCATAAGCCATGTGCAAACTAGCATTGCAATTCCCATCCATAATACATAGGTGACAATCCCATGTCCATCCAAGTATACTGAAGACATCACATAGCAGCCACAAATGTATATACAATTGCTCACAAAATATGAATGACATGTCCATAAAATTTCCACTGATGTAAGCAGCAAAATTACCCCTTGGGGTACTCAACTCCCTTATGTATCTATCCACCCAATCAATGGATGAATGCATACTCCACCTTAGTGATCTAGATGGAAAGCTTGTCGCTACCCCATGTACCATCTTCACTCCGGTGCAACAAATATTTACTCTGCTACTTGTTCAACCTAATTGGTTCAAGGGGAACTCCCTTGCACTACTATGAATTATGGAGACATCAGATAGATGCCTCTGGTGCTTCTCATAAAACTGGTAAGGGACAAGTGCACTTCCCAACCCCCAAGGTCTAAACATCAAACCATCATTAAATTGTGTGGGAGCCTCCTTCTCCTCATGTGGCACCAAAAGAAAAAATCCCTTTACCCAATATTCATCCCTATGTGTGTCGGATACCATATGTGTCTGGGATAGAGAATGGAGAACCAACTCTCTGTAACAGTCATCCATTATGGTTGGCTCAACCGAAGTGATTTCATGTTCCTTCTCTAAAACTGTGCAACTACCACCTAGAGGCAACTCATAATATCTTTGGAAATGAACAGGTGCTTGGTCTTCATTTTGCTTGAACTCACATTCCTCGAGTACATGCAAATCATATTGTACTTCATGTGTCCAAAGCACATAAGTATCAAAGATCAAAATACTGTAGTTTCAATGACAAGGGTGAAAGTCCCATGTCCCATCACAAAGAAAGTAGGCATCATCAAAATTCCATGGATGCCCATGCTACTCGCAAGAAGTGTAAAATGTATCCAAGAAGTCTCCATAGATGCAAGCAGGAATATCACTCATGTGTATTTTCTCCCAAATAGGAAAAGAAGAGACATTACAACCCAATGATCCAATTGGAAAGCAAGGTGCTTCACTATGTGAGTACTCCCAATGGCTCAACTCTATGCCATCAATCAAAAAGAGCATGCAATCAGAATGTGCCCTGCTACATGAAGTCAAGTTGGAACCATATGCACCTTTATGTGTGAAGGAATCAAAGGTAGGCATGGGATTCCTATGCAACTGCTGGGAAGGGGATGGTGCGATCATTGAATCAATTGGACTGAATGTGGGAGTCTGTTGCTCCTCTTCAAGCACTATCAAAAAGAAACCTTTGACCCAAAATTCCTCCTCAATTGACATGGAACAAGTAGAAGGAATTGATGTAGGATCATGGACCAAGATCTCATCACTGCAAACCTCATCCATCAAGCTAATGGATGCATCATCTCCATCAAATTATGTTCCATTAAACATGAGCTCTTCTGAATCCTCAGTGGAGGAATGAATCACTCCGGGAAGAAGCTCAGTTTCACTCTAGAAGATAGTATGTTCTTGGAACCCATCATCTGCATCTCTAAACTCCTCAAACACATGCATTTCATCATGCACCTCATGAACCACCATCTCATGAGGTTCCCAAATAGAACTTCGATTGTCATCAAATAAAAGAGAATGGCTGACTGGAATGTAGGAGGGAATGTGTGATCTCTACAACTCTTGGTGAAGTTGATCTATCTCCATCTTGGATTCCAAGCGGGAAGTTTTAGTGCTTCTCAAATAATCTTGGGTGGCCATCAACTCATCATTGAGGTTCCAAATCTCCTCATCATCCTTCAAGGATGCTCCCTGCAACATATGCACAAGATCATACAAGTAATCTCTGTCAGAAAGAATATGTGAAAAATTACCTTGGAGTGTAGTCATTGCTTTATGGATCTTCTCCATGGCTTCAAGGAAAGATGAATCTTCCAATGAAGCAACTCTGCAACAAGACTGTGATATTGAAACATGTGTGTCATGGATAATGTGTAATGCCTCCTTGATCTTCCTGTTAAGTAATTTTTTCCTTATGCACATGCACTCTATTATGATCTTCATCTTCACTAGGCCCATAAGAAATGCAAGAGGAGTTGGTTTGATGTGTCCCTAATAAAAGGAACTCTTGATGTCTCTTTCCTTTCCCTTATTGAACCTTTTAAAATGCTCGTAATGAAATATATTGATGGATTGCACATCCATCATCAATTCATCCTTATGCTTCTTCACCTTGTCAAGTGGTCTACCCGGTGGGAGACCTTCAATCCCTTCTCATGCATTCGTAGAAAACCTGCAATGCCTCAAAAATGATAATACATGTTCATGTATGTTCCTTGAATGGTCATGAGGCACTTTGTAGCCCTCTCAATGTACTCAAACCTCCTAAAATATCTCAAGATATAAACTTGGTAGTGCAAAATAGGCTCCCCAATGGATAGCATCCATTGAACTCCAAAATTTCTACAAAATACACCCACCAAAATGGTGAATGGAAATACTTCATTGTTGACTGATCCAATAATTGTCCATGCATCTACCCTCTTCATTTTAAGATCTGAATACTCCTCATGCATATGGAATGCATGTGGATTTTCTTGTTCACTACGGAGATCTTTGAGAGTCATGCCAATTTTCCTTCTTCCAAAGTATGCAAGTCCGGTGCACCCTTGGATCTCCATTTCCACTATGTACTTATATATCCAATCCTTGTACAAACAAGTGCCTTTACTTGTACATATGAATGGTATGTACTCCTTTGGAATAAATACAAGTGCTTGGTCCACATCCTCCATATCATCTCTCTCCTCATACACAAGCAACTCTGAATCTCCTTCAGTGCATGCAGATTTTCATGCTCCATCAACTCAAGAAGCTCCTTCTTATCCTCATGAATGAATTCAACCATGTGTTCATTCTCATGCTCCATGAAAGATAGGAAATGTGACATACTCAACTCATGAAGTTGACCTTCCTCCTCCAAATCTAATGATACCATGAATTGAATAGAAGAACAACAATGCTCTTCTTCTTTTGAGTCCACTCTAAGATTCAAAGTAGTTTCATAATGTTTTGCCTCCTCTAGTTGTCCATCAAATAGCAGCGAATCTAGTGGTATGGATTCTTCTTGGGAACAACATGACTGATTAGAACCTTCTTCATGCTCAAGTGAATCTGCTTCCTCTCTACCCTCTATTATGCATCTTGAAACCTCTCCATCTTTTGTAGTATAAGGATTTGCATTATGAGTGGACCGATTTGAAGGTTGTTCTGTGATTGTAGTTGTCCTCTTCCTTGAAACATCTTCTTCACAATATTTTTTGGTACCCTTAGTTGTAAATTATATCATGAAATTCCCATATATATATGGTTTGTTCTTGAGAGAATTTGAATTTTGAGTAGACCTTCTTTATTCAAGCTTGTCTTGCAAAACACAGTACTCTATGAATGACAATTCCTTTCTGCAATCAAAACTCAAATCCATGTAGTCATTAAAAAATTGTATAGATATGATCATCTCATCTCTATTCCTCCCATCATAAAAAACAAGGAAAGACATGATGGCGATTTCTTCAACAAATCAAAGAAGCTTGGCCTTGCTGCAAAGATAAGTTAACCCAAGTAGGTGCAGGTATCATGGATGCAAATTATTCAAATTGAGATATTAATTTCCATGAGAGTAGAGGAAATTGATTTGATACCACTGTAATGTATCAATCAGATTTGATTGTACACTAACTGACTCTCTTACAAGACTTAAGGAAAAATAGTGAAACTAGTGACTTGACTGGCTGTAAGAAGACAATATCAAACAACTCTGGAACGAATGAAGATCATGCTAGATAAAATATCCTATGCACAATTTACTAGGACCATTAATGTTTCAAACATCATCTAGGATGAAGTCTACCCCAAGGCTCCTGGGAACCCTAAAATATGCAAACTAGATCTTCAACTGAGCACTATCTAAGAACCAATGGTGAAGTATTTTGACTCAAGAAGGATTAAAAACATCAATTGACTATAAAATATCTATCTGGGTTCGGTCCAGAAATTTTGAGGAATTTTTGGTGAGGTTTACAAAGAAAACAAGCAAAATTGTCTCCTGGGACTACTCAACTAGTTCAACTTGAGGATTTCCCAAACAGGGGGAGAAGGCTATGAATTATTGGTTTTAGACATGGAATTATTTTTTTGACATGTTAAGTGATAGAATCAACTGAAATAAATAAATTTTTAGTTGTATAAGTTCATCAATTGCTCAAATACTGAAAACTAGTTATTTTCCATGGCAATCTAGACTAGGTGCAAGAAATTGATATGAAACTTGGAATTCTCTTTATTAAATCTGCAGAATGGAATTTAGAAATTAAAATTTACATTAATGAAATCCATCAAAATATGAAATACATCTCATTGAAGTCTCAGGAAATAAATACATAAGAAGAATAATTCTCCATCATAGAAAGACTAGGAATCATCATGATTTCGAATGGAAGGCTTCTCAATCTCTAAAAAAAAGCTATAAATTCACTAGATCAGACTTCGGGATCTGCAATAAAATCAATGATAAATACTATATGTCATCATCCTCTCAGAAGAAGCATAGGAACATCTCCTAGCTTGGACTAGGGGCACATCTCCCAAGTCAAAGAGGAAAAATAACTCTCAATTCAATTCTCAAACTGTCAAAAGATGGGAAAGTGGTGCGCCCTCCTTCTTTTATAGATTTAAGGTGACTTGTGGAACAATTCAACTAGGATAAATCACCCTCATCAAGTGGATAAGGATAGCTTTCTTTCAATATTTTTTTTTATTTGATTTTTTCCTTTACTTTATCCTGCTTTTGCTTTCTACTTTTTCTTTTGCTTTTGATTTTGATTTTCGATCCTGCTTTTTGCTTTTCACTGCTTTTTCCTACTTTTCTTCCTTATCCTACTTTTTTGGATTACCCTACTTTTCTTCCTTATCCTTCTTTTTGCTTTTGTCTTCTTTTCTACTTTATTCTGCTCTTCCTAAGCTTTACTACTTTTCTTCCTTATGCCAACTTTTCCTTTATTTTTCCCAGTTTCCTAGATTTAACTGCTTTCATCTTTTCTTCCTGTGCAATCTATCTTCTGGTCAAATATTATCCTCTAATGTTCCCTTTTGGATCATTATCCACTTTATTTCATTAAGATAAATGTTTATTAATGAAAAATAACCAAACTTTTGTCAAGTGCATCTCAAACTTAAGGAAGTAAAATTAAATACTTTGGCAATTAATGCCTTAAAACTTAACCCCTCATTAATTAATTAATTCCAAACTATCACTAGGGCCCATGGGGTTGAATGGGTGATCGTGGACCATGGTGGTATAAAAAAATGGGGACATTACACAATTCCACTAGATCTAAAGGGATTTTAGATTTAATACATTATGATGTATGTGGACCCATGTCATTCCCTTCCCTGAGTGGCTACTTATATTATGTATTATTTATAGATGACTTCTCTATAAATTCATGCATTTATTTCCTAAAGGGTAAGAGTGAAACCTTTATCAAGTTTTAGGAATTCAAATCCCTAGTTGATAATCAGACAAGCACATTCATTCTTTGAGATCTGACAATGGAGGTGAATTTGATTCACATGTGTTTAATGAGTTCTATAGTGATGCAAGAATTTGTAGATAGTTAACTGTACCATACAACCCTTAGCGAAATGGGGTTTCCAAAAGGAAGAATAGAACCATATGTGAGGATGCAAAATCCATGATGCATGATTAAGAGATGTCTACCTCATTATGGGTAGAGGCCACCAGTACATTAGTATATATCCAAAATAGAAGTCCTCATGTCATTCTGGATGAGAAGACACCTGAAGAAGTGTTCACTGGTGAAAAAATAGATATTTCACACTTGGGGATATTTGGGAGAACTATATACATTCATGTGCCGAAATAAAAGAGGAAAAATATGGAGCCATTAGGAAAGAAGGGAATCTTTTTTGGTTATAGTGAATCATCCAAATCCTACAGAATATATGTGCTAGGTGAAAGACACATTGAGGTCAGTCGATATGTGACCTTCCATGAGGAGGAAACATTCAAGCGATTGAAAGAGCTTCAGTATTATATAGAAGCATAGTAGCATGAGACTCCTATGATGGAGGACCCAGATACTGATTCTCCCCATTCGGATGTTCAGATTGAGAATCTAATGGAGTTATTATATTCGCTAGCTCTTGATGAACCGGTGGAATTGGTTGATGAACTTCCTTCCAAAAATGAAGTCTGCATGGTGCCGAGATATACTACAAAATGTAGAGAGGTGTGGAGCACCATTAGGATATTCCATAAAGAGAAAGCAACCTGATAGATATTCAGGGTATGTTGCATAGATGAGTCACATCAGTGATTTAGATCATTCCACCTATGAAGAAGCTCCAAAGAAGCAAGTATGGAAAGATGCAATGGTAGAGGATCACAAGTCTATTCTGAATAATGATGTTTAGGAAGTTGTTCCTCAACCTAAAGGGAAGTACATAGTTACTTCCAGATGGATTTACAAGATCAAGCATGCTGCTGATGGCAGTATTGAAAAGTATAAATCCATATTTGTTGCCTGAATTTTCTCTCAGAAAGAAGGCATAGACTATGAGACGACATTCGCTCATGTGGCTAGGTACACCACTATTCGAGCTATGATCTCACTTGCATATGTTCTAGGATGGAATATTCACCATATGGATGTGAAGACAACCTTCCTCAACGGTGAGGTTGAGGAAGAGGTTTATATTCAGTATCCTTAGGGGTTTGTGGTTCATGGGAAGGAGTCCCATGTGTGAAAAATGAAGAAAGCCTTGTATGGGCTTAAGCAAGATCCTAGATCTTGGTATTCGATATTTGACAAATATCTTCAAATACTGGGCTTATCTAAGAGTGACACTGATCCAAATGTGTACTTCAAAGTAGTGAAGAACCAACTATTGATATTGGTTCTATATGTTGATTATTTGTTCCTTACTGGAGAGGAACAACTAATTTCTTGGTGCAAGAGGGAGCTCACTTCTGAGTTCGATATCACAGACTTAGGTCTTATGCACTATTTTCTTGGCCTTGAGATTTTCCAAAGGAAAGATGAGATATTTCTTTCTCAAGGGAAGTACACTGTTGATATATTTCTCAGGTTTGGCATGATGGATTTCAAATCCATGATTACTCCGATGGTTTCCAATTTGAGGAAACTACATGAGTTAGATTCTGAATCGGATCTAGTGGACCCCACTTTGTATAGACAACGTATTGGTTCATTGATGAACTTGATACACTTGAGACCAGATTTATGTTATGATGTGAGTATTTTGAGTTAGCTTATGTCTGATCTTGGACACAACGATTGGGTTTCTACTAAGCATGTGCTTAGTTACGTTCGAGGTACGATTGCTTATGGACTCATATATGCCTCCAGTGGAGGGGTGTTGTTACTTGGCTATACTAACTCTGATTGGGGTGGTAGCATTATGGACTAAAAGAGTACATCCGACTATTCTTTTATCTTGGGTTCTGCTCTGATATCTTGTTCCAACAGGAAGTAGGGCTCTTTAGCCCATATTATTATAAAAGTCGAGTATATTGTTTTTAGTACTTCCCGCCAAGAAGAAGTGTGGCTTAGGAAGCTACTTGCTGGGTTTTTCAGTGAGATGCTTGAGTCTACAGTCATTTAGTGTGACAATCAAAGCTCCATCAATATTTCTGAAAAACATGTGTTTCATGATAAGTCAAAGCACATTGAAATGAAGTATCACTTCATCAGAGACATTGTCCATAAAGGTACAATGAAACTTCAATACATTGCTACTGATGAGCAGATTTCATATGTGTTAACAAATCCTTTGTCAGTGACGATGTTCAAGTACTTCCGAGAAAATATTGGTTTGGTAGGGAATGCCTCCCTTGCTGAGAGGGAGTGTTAAATGTACAGCATCTCAAGTCATTCTCCAATCCAATCTTGTGTAACCAGTATTGGGCCTCATGTGTTGAGGTAGGGATCTTGAGTTGGAATTAAGAACTTGGAGTAGATTCTTGAATTGGACTCAAGAATGACTAAGCCTTCAGTTGCAAAAGGTTATTCCTCATGTGGTGAGGTGAATGCTTTGATGTATCAAAGTGATTATGTTGTAAAGTATTTTTGGACAAGTTTTAGGACATGTGTGTCAAGTCAAATTCTCATGTGGACCTCCAGTTATAGTAGGTACCAATGGGGTGGACCTAAAGTTATAGAGGTAGATGCTTTTCATGTTGAAACATTAATGTTGTGTGATGTATTACTAACCATGGTCACCGATTTCTAATAAGTCTCCTTTAGAGACTAGCCACCTCTGAGTGAATTACTTTATCATATGATCATTTGGTACGAGAGTAATATAATATGATTACAGCATATGAAAAATATTCTGAGTATAATATGATATGATATATAATTAAAGTTAACACATATTGACCATACAGATAAGTCGACAAGAGATAAAGACCATATATGATAAGATACTAAGAGAGTTTGAATTACACATAAAAGAATTAGTTAAGAGATAATTTGAACTGTTAAACTTTAATGAAGACTTTAGTACATCAAAGGAGATCTCGAATTGATCACTACAATGATGTTAACAAGAAAGAATCAGTTAAAGAGAGTTAACTAAGTGATAACAAAGAAGATTTATTTAACTAAGCGTTATTGCATGATGACACTTATGTTAAACTAAAAGACAACACTTATGTTAAAAAGAATATGACACTTGAGTTGTGACACTTGCATGATGACACTTAAGTTATCAATGTAACTAAGTAGGAAAGCTTTCAGGTAAGGGGCGAGTTCATCCTAAGACTCAGTTTAGTGAGTAAATACACTGCATGAGAAGTGGACACTCTTCTTCATGCAAGATTGATACATCCTTATGGAGGGCGAGTTCATCATGAAGTCAGAAGATAAAAATAGAAGCCGATGCATGTGAAGAATGTATCAATATGTTATACATGATTGATGAATTAAAGGTGAAGAGAATTCTCTTCTCCCTTGAAGCCAAGGTGTTTCTCTTTGTGCAAGATATTATTATGAGTCTCTCTTGTTTATCTTTCTCCTGCTCCATAATTGCATTGGGGGTGCTTGATGTAAAATACTTTCTCTGCTATCTATCAATACTCTAAAGATTTGTTGGGTTTTTTCATCCTCATTGTTTTGAGGGTTTTCCCTAGGGTACATCTTGTGTTATGGTTGAATGTTTCATGTGATTGAATGGTGCATTGATTCAAGTATTCAATATTTCCGCACTTAAAGTTTTAAAGTTCAAAGATCATCATATTTTCTCAAAAATTAACATGGTATCAGATCTCAGGGCGTGAAGGATATAAGATTTGTCAATCAAACTTGATCCTATGTAGATCGTGAGGAGTTGAGCACAATAATTGAGAGCCATGGCATAGATCTCTGTTTGACCGGAAGATTGTCTTGAGGGAATGTTGATGTATTTGTAACTTCGGAAGATATTCTTCTATGTATTCCATTTGTACTTTATTGTATATCCAACTGAGATGTTATATTCCTCAAATTGGAAGTGTCGTCATTTGTATTTGCAAGTGTCACAAGCTATATTACAAGTGTCGTCATTTGTATTGATGGGTTATTAGACCACCAGTGTGGGGTCGGCCCTAGTTAGGTCATGTGGTTGGGTTGTTAGACCTCATTAGGAGGTCATCCCTGATTGGTTTATTGGCATGTCAAGTCAAGTATAAATAGAGGGTGTGCCTCTCTCATTCTATTCACTTACTCACTTCTCAAGCTCGCATAGCTAAGAGAGAAAGTGGCACACATGTGGAGGAGGAGGAGCATCTGCTAGAGACATCTTATTGGGTTTGATCCTTGTGATCTTGTATTGGGTCTTATTCTATCTCTGAGGAAATTACGGGGTTTTTCACCTTCTTCATTTTTCCCGGTGAAACTTTGTGTATCTTGTGTGATTGCTATTGTGTCTATGATTGATATGTTGTAGATATGTTGTACATGTTATTCTCTTAGAGATCCTAATGATAATGGAATGAAATTATTGAAAAATTGACATGGTATCAAAGCTGACCTAAGAAGAAGGCACTATTTAGCTGCGGAAGCTAGGGATTCTTAATATTTGGGTTTCTCTCCATAGATCATCAAAGGTAGGAGGCTAGATTGACTCTCCTCGAAAGGGAGCATCTTTCTGTCCAGACAGAATTCAATTCTGAGCATTTTCAGTTTTTGACCTAAAAATTAGGGTTTTTGCAAAAATTGGAATTTCTAAAATCTGAGACCACGGCTGGAAGCTCCTCTGAAAAATCGAAGTTTAGAGCTTTGGATCAAAATTTTTGGTTGGGTGAAGCTCTGGGAAAACCAAACGCTAATTAAGGGTCCTATCTAGTGAATCTGGAAGTTTCAAAAGCAATTTTGAGGGGTGAAAATTTGCATATTTCAAATTCTTAGTATACCAGCTTGACCAGCTCAGCAAGGCGCATCTTTCTATCCTTTTAGAAGTTTGAAATTCAAAATTTTGAATTTTTAGGGTTTCTTTGATAAACCCTAATCCAACTTCAGATCTGGTTTTCAACAAATCAAGTGGTAAGACCTAATAACTTTTCTATTTCCATTTGAAGTAATCTTTAAGATGTCTCACCAAACCAAGCTTGAGGATAAGCTTGAAGGGGCTAATAACTTCTGAGCCTGGAAGTATAGGATTGGGTTAATCCTAGAAGAGAATGAGTTGAATACTTACATAAGTGAAGAGGTTCCTATCCTAGAGGAAGAAGAGGCTAAGGCCTTACACAAGAAGAACCTGGTCAAGGATAAGAGAATCATTGTTGTTTCTATCAAATACCATCTCATACCTCATGTGTCTTACCTAAAGACACCTAAGGAAATGTTTGACTCCTTGACGAAATTTTTTGAAGGAAAGAACTTGAATCGGAAGATGACTCTGCAGAACCAATTGAAAGGGGTAAAGCTTCAGAATGGAGAGACCATTCAATCCTATTTTTCTAAAGTCTCTCAAATCAAGGAACAACTTGAAGCTGTGGATGACGAGAATGGTGAAATTGTAATGACCACATTGAATGGCATACCTAAGTCATGAGACTCCTTCATCCAAGGAATCTATGCAAGAAGGAAATTGATCTCTTTCAGTAGACTGCGGGAGGAATGTTCACAAGAAGAAGCTAGGCTTGTGGCTCGAGAAGAAAAGATGGGAAATTAAGATCAAGCTCTCACAACACACACCAAGAAAGGAAAGTCCAAGAAGGAGCATTCTCATCTCAAGAAAACTTCACACCATCATCATAGAGACAAGAAAGATCTAATGTGTTTTACATGTAATGAGAAGGGACACTTTGCCTCAGATTGTCCCAAGAACAAAAGGAACAACAACAACAACTTCAACAAGAAGAAGAAGGGAAGCAAGAAGAGATACCATGCTCATGCTCCTGAGGATGATGAACCTCCCAAGAAGAAGACTAGAGTAGAAAGTGATGACTCATCAAGTGAAGATGAATATGTTCTAATATCTGCTCTCACAGGTACTATCTCTCATGGATGCGATGATTGGCTTATTGATGGTGGGGCTTCCAAACACATGACTGGGTTTAAATAATCCTTTGTAGATCTATCTAAACATGATTCACCTCATAAAGTGAAACTTGGGGATTACTATCCATATCCTATCAAAGGAAGTGGTGAAGCCTTCTAAAAACTAGACTTTGGGAATTCTTTGAAGATGAAAGATGTTCTATATGTACCTAGGCTCAAGAAGAATCTCCTATCCATATCGTCTTTGGATGCAAAAGGGATTAGAGTTGCATTTGTAGATGGCCAAGTACTCATGTGGCCAAAGGGTAAGACCATAGATGATGCAGTAGTGATTGTAGAGCAAGAGGGAAGATTGTACAAATTGAAGGGACAACATGAACATGCCATGGTACATGAATCCATGGATCCAAGTGAACTTTGGCATAGAAGGATTGCACATGTACATTATAGAGCACTACCAATTGCAAGCAAAGCTGTAGAAGGTCTTCCTGAAATCCAGTCAAAGCATGAATGTGTTTGCAAAGGATGTGCAAAAGGAAAGAACACAAAGAAGGCATTTCCAAGTAGTAAAAGCAAAGGAAAAGGAATTTTGGAGATTATCCACTCCGATGTATGCGGTCCAATGTCATCCAGTTCTTTGAGTGGGTATGTATACTATGTTTCTTTCATTGATGATTTCTCTAGGAAGACTTGGGTTTATTTCTTGAAGAATAAAGATGAAGTGTTTGATAAGTTCAAGGAATTCAAATCCTTGATAGAAAATCAAACAAATAAGAAGATCAAGACCTTCAGATCTAACAATGGTGGAGAATTCACTTTAGGTGATTTCAAGAAGTTATGCAGTGATTCAGGGATTAAGATGGAGTTGACTACTCCCTAGAATCCACAACAAAATGGAGTTGCAGAAAGGAAGAATAGAACTATCATGGAAGTAGCACGGGCAATGCTTTATCACCAGGATCTGCCTATGCATCTATGGACAGAAGCAGCTAGGACAGCTGTATATGTACAGAACATAACACCTCACAAGATACTTGACAACAAGACACCATAACAAGTCTTCTCTGGTAAGAAACCAGAATTTAGCCATCTCAGAATATTTGGATGTCCAGTATATACACATATTCCAAAGGAAAAGAGGATAAAACTAGATCCTTCAGGAAAGAAGGGCATCTTTGTGGGTTAAAGTGAAAGCTCGAAAGCTTACAGAATATACTTTCCAGGGTTCAAGAAGATTGAAATCAGCGGGGATGTAACATTTGATGAAGACTCAGCATACATCAAATCGAGGAAGACACCTATTGAAGACCATGAAGAACCAAAGGTAACCAGATTTCAAGACACCACTATGAAAGAAGCAATTCCAGAAGAAGATCGTGAAATTGAAGATCCACAAGAACCTATAGATCCACCCCGTGAGAAGAACTCTCACAAGATGAAACCTGCATGGGGTAGAGAGCTCATCCAAGATGCAGAAAGGTATGGCATTCCAGAAGAAGAACACAAAGAAAGGAAGAGGACTAGATCACATACCAGTTATGTTGCCTTACTCTGTGATATTATGAACAAAGAACCTTCCAGTTATGAAGAAGCAGTGGAAAATAAAGAATGGAAAGATGCCATGGTCGAGGAGTACTAGACGATCATGAAGAATGATGTTTGGGATGTAGTCCCAAGACCTGAAGGGAAGTCTGTTGTGACTTCCAAGTGGATCTATAAGATCAAGCATGCTGCAGATGGTAGCATAAATAAATACAAGAAGAGGTTTGTAGCTCGTGGCTTCTCCCAAAAAGAGGGAATAGACTATGAAGAGACTTTTTCTCCTATAGCCAGATACACTTCCATCAGAACAATACTTGCTCTGGATGCAGTGATGAAATGGAAGATACACCAGATGGATGTCAAGATAGCTTTCTTGAATGGTGTAGTCGAAGAGGAAGTGTATGTGGAGCAGCCACTTGGGTTTGAGACACATGATAGGGATTCATATGTGTGTAGATTGAAGAAATCCTTGTATGGCTTGAAGCAAGCTCCTAGGACTTGGTATGGTAGGATAGACAGCGCCTTTCTATCCAGTTTGGTCTTTACCAAGAGTAAAGCGGATTCCAACCTTTACTACAAGGTTGAGGAAGGCAATCCAGTGATACTACTATTGTATGTGGATGACCTGTTTGTTACAGGTGAGGATAGATTGATTGCCGATACAAAGAAGAAACTTGCTACCGAGTTTGAGATGAAGGACTTGGGGATGATGCACTACTTTCTAGGCATGCAGGTGTGGCAGAGTGCAGATGGAATCTTCCTTGGACAAGGGAAGTATGCAGTTGAGATCCTGAAATGGTTCAGGATGATGGACTACAAGGCCATGGCCACACCTATGGCATCGAACCTGAAGCTTCTATGTGATGCTTCATCTGATCTGATTGATGTCATGGTGTATCATCAGATGATTGGGTCCTTGATGTACTTGAAGAACACGAGACCAAATATTTGCTTTGCGGTGAACACATTGATCCAGTTCCTGACGGATCCCAGAAGTGTTCACCTGGTTGCTGTAAAGCATATTCTAAGGTACCTAAAGGGTACAATTGATTATGGGCTCAAGTATGATGCGAATCAAAAGTTTAACCTGGAGGGTTATGTTGATTTAGATTGGGCAGGAAGTGTTGCAGATAGGAAGAGCACTTATGGGTGTTGCTTCAATATGGGATCAGGTGTGATCTCTTGGTTTAGCAGGAAGCAATCCTACATAGCACTGAGTACAGCCAAAGCAGAGTATGTCGCAGCTTGTTTGGCTAGTTGTGAGGCAGTATGGCTTAGGAAGATACTGTCTGAGTTATTAGATCTCCTGTTGGATGCTACTGGTATCTTTTGTGACAACCAGAGTTGTGTGAAGTTGTCTGAGAACCCGATGTTCCATTACAGGTCGAAGCACATTGAGATCAAATATCACTATATCAGGTATATGGTCCAAAGAGGAGCAGTGAAGATCCTGTATGTTGTGACGGATGAGCAGGTTGCAGATGTGTTGACGAAACCACTAGCCAGAGTGAAGTTTGAGTACTTCGGATAGATGATTTGCGTCCTTTAGATTGAAGATACTTCGAGGAAGAAGTGATGGGACACATTTGCATGATCCATTCCAATCATAGTGAGAGGAGGAGCCTTCCCATTTCTATGGATGTAAGCACTGTGTGATGAGCATCAGGACAATGCTCTAGTTACTACTTTGGATATGCATCAGTTGGATGATTTGTATGATCAGCTGGATCATGTATATGTATATGCATCAGGTGGATGCTTTGTATGATCAGTTGGATCATGTATATGTATATGCATTAGGTGGATTCTTTGTATGATCAGGATGATCATGTGTGATGAGTATCAGGACGATGCTCTAGATGACATGCATCAGGACGATGCAGTGACGATGATTAGGATGATCATGTGTGATGAGTATCAGGATGATACTCTGGATTATATGCATCAAGACGATGCTATGATGATGATCAGGATGATCATGTGCATCAAGATGATGTATGGTGAGTATTAGGTTGATACTTTGTGGTCGTGGACAGGTTGTGCAGATGAGCATGTAAGTTGACCTAGGAGATCTTGTCAGTCGTACTACGGCACATAAAGGATACTAGGATACTCTTTCGAGGCATTACTCTGGGAGGACATGTAACTACACCTAGGAGATCTTGTCGATCGTGCTGCAGCACATAAAGGATCCTGGGATACTCTTTCGAGGCTTTGTCCTATGGCATCTAATAGCACCCTGGGAGATCCGATAGGTTGAGCAATATGCTCATAATCATTCCTGAGATGCTCTTTCGAAGTTTTTCCATGACCACTTGTAACTAGACCTAGGAGATCCAATAGGTTGAGCAGTATGCTCGTAATCAGTCCTGGGATGCTCTTTCGAGGCTTTGTGGTGACCACATGTAAGTAGAACTAGTAGATCTTGCCGATCGTGCTTCAACACGTAAAGGATCCTGGGATAATCTTTTGAGGCATTGTGGTGGAAGTCACATGTAAGTTGACCTGGGAGATCTTGTCAGTCGTGCTTCGGCACATAAAGGATCCTAGGATACTATTTCGAGGCATTGTGACGCATGTCATAAGTCCTGAGGATTCCACAGTATGGCCAGTGTTGATGAAGACCTACAGGTGGTGGGCCTTCATCCAGCATGAAAAAGGGATCGCTCTATAGAACTTCCTATGACGAGAAGAATTATGAGATAGCCCAGTGATCAAGATGTCAAGTATAGCAGCAGTGATGATGATGATGCTCCGTGATCCAGTGATGTTGATCCAGCTCCAGAATTTAAGACTTGTACCAATATGTTTTGATGACCTGTGCTCAGAATACCTTCCTTTTTAAGAGGGAGTGTTGATGTATTTGTAATTTCGGAAGATATTCTTCCATGTATTCCATTTGTACTTTATTTTACATCCAACTGAGATGATATATTCCTCAGATTGGAAGTGTCGTCATTTGTATTTGCAAGTGTCGCAAGTTATATTACATGTGTCATCATTTGTATTGATGGGTTATTAGACCACCAGTGTGGGGTCGGCCCTAGTTAGGTCATGTGGTTGGGATATTAGACCTCATTAGGAGGTCAGCCCTAATTGGTTTATTGGCAGGTCAAATCAAGTATAAATAGAGGGTGTGCCTCTCTCATTCTATTCACTCACTCACTTCTCAAGCTCACATAGCTAAGAGAGAAAGTGGTGCACATGTGGAGGAGGAGGAGCATCTTCTAGAGACATCTTATTGGGTTTGATCCTTGTGATATTGTATTGGGGCTTATTCTATATTTGAGGAAGTTGCAGGGTTTTTCACCTTCTTGGTTTTCCCCGATGAAACTCTGTGTCTCTTGTGTGATTGCTATTGTGTCTATGATTGATATGATGTAGATATGTTGTACATGTTATTCTATTATAGATCCTAGTGATAATGGAATGAAATTATTGAAAAATTAACAGGGAAGTTTGAATTTCAACACTTGGAAGGAGAGGGTGTTGAACATATTGGAGGAACGTGACTTAGATGGCTACATATTCTGTTAGTTTTTCAACATTTAATTCAATCTAATCTAGGATCTTAACTAAGAGAACAACATGTACAGCATATCAAACACAAGAGACAAGAGACACAAATCATTTCACTGGGGAAAACCAAGAAGGTGGAAAACTCCGCAACTTCCTCGGAGATAGAATAAGGACCAATACAAAGATCACCAAGATGAATCCCCAAAACATAAATGTCTACAGCAGCTACTCCTCCTCCACTTCTGTGCACTCCTTCTCTCTCTCACTAATGCGAAGTGAGTGAATGAGTGAAATAATAGAATGAGAGAGTTACACTCTCTATTTATACAATGACTTGACCTGTCTTTAACTCTAACTGGGCCAACCTCCCTTAGGAGAGTCTAATAACCCATTACCACTTGTCACTGGGCCGACCCCACGAGGGTGGTCTAATAACCCTTTAACCCACATGACTCATAGAGTCCCAACCCCACCAAGGTGGTCTAATAACCCATCAAATATAAGTTACGACACTTATAATATAACTTGCGACACTTGCAAATACAAATGATGACACTTCCAATCAGAGGAATAATGCATCTCCATTGGGGATACAATAAAGTACAAATGTAAAACATACAATAAACAAGTGAATATCTTCCGAAGTTACAAATACATCAACACTCTCTCTTAACTAGGAAGGTATTCTCTTGACACAAGTCATCAATACATATAGGCACAAGTATTCAATTCTGGAGCTGGATCATCGTCACTGGATCATGGAGGATCATCGTCACTGTTGCTGTACTCGTCATCTCGATCACTGGTGCTATCTCTCAATTCTTCTCATCATAGGAAGTTCTACAGAGCCAACCCTTTTTCATGTGGTTGTCGGCCTAGCCTCCTGTAGGTCTTCATCATATCTGGCCATCCTTTGGAATCCTCAAGGATGATTACGTGCGTCAACAAAACCTCGAAAGAGCATCCCAGGACTTTTACGAGCTTACTGCTCGACCTATCCTATCTCTTAGGATCTTTTACATGTGACCTTCACAAAACCTTAAAAGATTATCTTGCAACCTACAAGATCTCTAAAGAGCATCCCAGGATCTTTTCCGTGCCTAGCACAACCTATCCGGATCTCTAGGATATTTTACATGTGAACTCGCAAAACCTTATTAGAGTATCTTGCATCCTGCAAAATCTCTAAAGAGCATCCCAGGATCTTTTATGTGCCTAGCACAACATGTCCAGATCTCTAGGATCTTTTCTATGCGACCCTTGCAAAACCTTAAAAGAGTATCTTGCATCCTGCAATATCTTTAAAGAGCATCCCAGGATCTTTTACATGCCTAGCACAACCTGTCTGGATCTCTAGGATATTTTCTATGCAACTGCACAACCTATCCATGACCACAGAGTATCATCCTAATACTCATGATCATATTGATCATCATCATACAGTACATCATCCTGATGCACATCGTCATCACATGAACACCTTGTTCATATACATAACATCATCTTAATGCATATCATCTGGAGCATCGTCCTGATGCTCATCACACAACACTTACATCCACAACCATGGGAAGGATTCTCCTACCACCATTCTTGGAATGGCTCCTACAAATGTGTCCCATCACTTCCTCCTCGAAGTATCTTCTATCTGAAGAACACCAAGCCTCTCTCTGAAGTACTCGAACTTCACTCTGGCTAGTGGTTTGGTCAACACATCTTCAATCTGCTCATTTTTCGCAACATACTAGAGCTTCAATGCTCCTCTCTGCACCATATCCCTGATATAGTGATATTTGATCTCGATATGCTTCAACTTGTCATGGAACACTGGGTTCTATGACAACTTCACACAACTCTAGTTGTCACAATAGATACAAGTAGCATCTAGCTGGAGATCAAATAAATCAGACAGTAGCTTCCTTATCCATACTGCCTCACAACTAGCCGAACAATATGCGACATACTCTGCTTTGGCTGTACTCAATGCTATGTAAGATTGCTTCCTGCTAAACCAATATATCACACATGATCCCATATTGAAGCAGCACCCCAAAGTGCTCTTCCTATCCGCAGCACTGCCTTCCCAATCTGGATCAACATAACCCTCCAGCTTAACCTTTTGATTCACATCATACTTGAGCCCATAATCAACCATACCCTTCAGGTACCTCAGAATATGCTTTACAGCAATCAAGTGAACATGTCTAGGATATATCAGAAACTGGCTCAAGGTGCTCACCGCAAAGCAAATATCTGGTCTCATGTTCTTCAGGTACATCAAGGACCCAATCATCCGACGATACATTTTGGCATCAACCGACTCTGATTAAGCATCACTCAATAGCTTCAGGTTCGATGCCATGACTCTGAGGTGTGGCCATGGCCTTGCAGTCCATCATCCCGAACCGCTTTAGGATCTCTACTGCATACTTCCCTTTTCCAAGGAAGATTCCATCTACACTCTTCCACACCTCCATACCTAGAAATTAATGCATCATACCCAAGTCCTTCATCTTGAACTCGACAGCAAGCTTCATCTTTGTGTCAGAAATCAACCTATCCTCACCTGTCACAAACAGGTCATCCACATACAGTAGGAGTATCACTGGATTTCCTTCCTCAAACTTGTAGTAAAGGTTGAAATCCGCTTTACTCTTGGTAAAGCCCAAACTGGTCAGGAAGTTGTCTATCCTACCGTACCGTGTCCTGGGTTCTTGTTTCAAACTGTACAAGGCTTTCACACATGTGACTCCCTGTCATGTGTCTCAAATCTGAGTGGCTGCTCCACATACACTTCCTCTTCAACTACACCATTCAAGAAAGTTGTCCTGACATCCATCTGGTGTATCTTCCACTTCATTATTGCAGCCAGAGCAAGTATTATTCTGATGGAAGTGCATCTGGATACAGGTGCAAAAGTCTTTTCATAATCTATCCCTTCTTTCTAGGAGAAGCCACGAGCCGCAAACCTTGCCTTGTATTTCTCTATGCTTCCATCTGCAGCATGCTTGATCTTATAGATACACTTGGAAGTCATAACAGACTTCCCTCTTGGTCTTGGGACCACGTCCCAAACATCATTCTTCATGATCGACTAATATTCCTCGACCATGGCATCCTTCCATTACTGCATCCCTGATCCTGGGAACTTCAGATTATTCAATATCTTCAATAGGTAGTTTTCTTGAACTTCGTCACTGGAACAAATGTCGTTGTCCTTCTTTTGTAGGTGATTGTACATGATCTTTTCTACAATTCAAATTCAATTGCATTATTAGATACATCTCATAGTTTTCAGAACAAATTCTTACGCATAAAGACATATGTCATACAGTCATGCAAATATCTTAGCCAATGCTTCAATACAACATTTATCCATATCTCGTATTCATACAGTAACTTTCTAGATGCCTTCCATCTCTACCAGAACATTTGTTAAGAGGTCGCACAACTCCCAACATGTCAACAAAGAGGTTTCATTCTAGATAAGTAGCAATGGAATGTTGTACAGTACCATAGGACACTTACCCATTACTTGCATATTAGTAGTATCTTGTTCATTAATGCAACTTTTCTAATATGCATAATATACATCATAAATCTAGGAACATAAGTATGTACATGAATGGACAACATCATTTAAGTAATCATATATATAATAAATGACAATTCAAATACTTATCTTTGTTTGGTTGTTGGGTGGACTCCCTCTCAATCTTTGCTTCCTTGCAGGAACTACTGGATGTTCTCCCTCTTGATCTTTGCTTCCTTACAGGAACTACTGGAGTGTGCTCCCTCTTGATCTTTGCTTCCTTGCAGGAACTACTGGAGTGTGTTCCCTCTTGATATTTTCTTCCAAGATTCTCTATCCTTGAACTTATATCCATCCTAGACCACTATGCATGCTTAAGTGTGCACTAGTGTCATCATTGTGTCATCCTCAAGATCTCATACATAATCATACATTCATTAGTATAATATCAATACTATCAAAACATTATGATTCTAAATAATCTTAAACATATATGGTCATGGTCATTTCATACACAGGTTATTTATCACAAACGTTAGTATTCAAGGTTTCGGGGAGTACTTCTTTTGATTCATGCATATTCTTATTTGACCATAGGACTCTTCTAGTCTTTCATATCATCAATCAAAGTAAGAAGCATAATATGCATAAACCCATGATTACTCAAACTTATAACTTCATGAGTAATCATTATCAATAATAAAAAAGGATACTTATATGAGATCCTAACACAAGGTAGGATTCTAACTTGATATAGGAAAAACATACCTGGATTATCATGCTTGCTAGTTATGTCTAACATACCCACATAATGTCTTCTTGTTCTCTTCAATGACTTGTGCTAGTAACCTGTATATCTCATTAGTTAACCATTGTAGAACCAAATTATACATACCTCGTAATTAGATCTTCTATGTGATCAATGGCTATGGATGAGTCTTTGTCTTCATGTCACCATGGTCATATGTTCTTGATCTAGAACTTGAATTGTCTTTCTTGATGTACCTTTCATGTTAGCGGACAACATCATCCTCATACAACACCACAGTGCATTAGTACAATCATAAGTGTCATAACCCTAATCAATAAAAGTCTTCTATCATTCACATGCATTCATACTTTTACTAAGGTGATAAGACAAGTCTAAAAATTGATCAAGATTGTACTAACCTCAACATTATGCAGACAAACTTAATCATGAACAAATTTCAAAGCATACCTATATCTCTTCAAGTCATACCTGTCATGATTGCTTGTAATCTTCTTATGTAAGTCCTTAGCCTCATCTCCCTCTAGAATTGGAACTTCTTCACTTATGTAGGTTTCCAATTCATTATCTTCTAGGATTAACCCAATCCACTTTGATTTGCTGAAATTAGATCTGGAGCTGGATTAGGGTTTGTTAGAGAAACCCTAAAAATTCAAACTTTGAATTTCAAACTTCTGATTGGATGAAAATATGAGCCTTGTTGAGCTTATCAAGCTGGTATACTTCAATTTTTAAATCTCCAAAATTTGACCCCTCAAAATTGACTTTGAAAGTTTCGGATCTGCAGCTTCTGTCAAATTCTGGTTTTCTGGTCAAAATCCTGAACTAGGGTTTGATAGAGCCCTAGGTTCTACCCAGCTGAAAAATTCGATCTTGGTCTCAGATTCCAAAAATTCTAACTTTGGAAAAAACCCTAATTTCCCACAGCAGTGACAAACCAAAAATGAAAGTGCTCAGAATCCAATTTTGTTTTGACATAAATATATGTCATATTGTTTCTAGTGTATCTCCAAAATTTTGGATCCTCAGGGTCTGAAACTTAGGCCTGTGGTAGAATGACCTGTCATCTTTCCAACCCCATAGATCTGAGCTCTAATGGATTCTCTGATAGAGAGATATGCCAAGTGTTGCAATGTGACCTATTTATGGGATGAAATGGTATAGCGAACTTGTACGAAGTGCCACATGTCACTATTTAATCTTCGGCCTCTGAAACCCGGACCTTTGAAACTAAAGTTCGTTCCCTAAATTTCAACTTTTACAAAATTCCATTTGGAGCTTCCTAGCCCGAGATATGACCTTTGTGCCTAGGTCACCTATTTAGGGCTTCAATCTGGAAGAGGTAGAAACCCTAACTTGTACGGATCATATCTCAGAGAGTAGAACGAGTATGAGGCTGAGCTTCAGACACAAGGTACATGAACATTTCATATTCTTCTTGTAAATGTTTCAGATCCTGAAACATTGCCAAAATTGATTTATAGCGAAAGTTCCATGATGACTGGTTTTTACTATACCAAGCCCTAGCTTCCAATTTCTCGCAAGTGCAACAAGTGTCATAAATGCCATACAATGCCTTCCTTCAGGCTAGCTCTGATCCCATGTTATTTTTTCAGCATTTAATTCAATCTGATCTAGGATATTAACTGAAAGAATAGCATGTACAACATATCAAACACAAGAGACAAGAGACACAAAGCATTTCACCAGGGAAAACCAAGAAGGTGAAAAACCCCGCAACTTCCTCAGAGATAGAATAAGGACCAATACAGAGATCACCAAGATGAATCTCCAAAAGATAAATGTTTGCAGCAGATACTCCTCCTCCACTTGTGCGCACTCCTCCTCTCTCTCACTAATGCGAAGTGAGTGAATGAGTGCATGAATAGAATGACAGAGTCACACTCTCTATTTATACAATGACATGACCTGCCTTTAACTCTAACTGGGCTGACCTCCCTTAGGAGAGTCTAATAACCCATTACCACTTGTCACTGGGATGACCCCACTACGGTGGTCTAATAACCCTTTAACCCACATGACTCATACAAGGCCGACCCTACCAAGGTGGTCTAATAACCCATCAAATATAAGTTACGACACTTACAATATAACTTGCGACACTTGCAAATACAAATGACGACACTTACAATGGGAGGAATAATACATCTCCATTGGGGATACAATAAATTACAAATGTAATACATATAATATACAAGTGAATATCTTTCGAAGTTACAAATACATCAACATTTTCACTATGGTGGAGGAGCCTACATCTAATGCAAGGCACATCAACTTCAAGAATAACCAAGATAAAGCCAAACAGATCATATATGATTCGGTAAAGAACAACTTGATGTCCATGATCACTCTGTTGAAGACCACAAAAGAGTGTTTTGATACATTGAAAAACCTATATGAGAAGAAGGCCTTGAGTCAAAAGAGGGCATTGAAGAATAAGCTTCTAAATCTAAATATGGTGAAGGATGAGATGTTGGCCTCATTCTTCACCAAGATCTGTCAGGTAAGAGATTAGCTTGCTAGTATTGGAGTAGTGGTGGATGAAGATGATATTCTCCAAACCGCTATTGATGGTCTCCCATCCTCATGGAATACATTCTTGGATGTGGTAAATGGATGATAGGTAAAACATAACTTCAAAAGGTTGCGGCATGACTACCTCCAAGAGGAGGGGCGAATCTAGAGGAATTCAATGTGCATCAAAGAAGAAAACCTTTCTGTCACGCAAGGATGAAGAAAGGAAAGAAGAGATTCTGTCGAAAGAAGTTTTCCTATTCAAAGAAGTAGGTACACGATAAGGAATTTGACAAGTCTAAGGTTAGATGCTATAACTATGACAAGAAGGGCCAGTATGCAAGGGAGTGAAAAGAAAAGAAAAGGGAAAATGAAGATTTCATGCTTCTACCGCTCTAGAAGATGAAACTACTCAGAAAAATGCAGCCAAACAAAAGGAGACTGTTATAGGTCAAACTTGCACCTATCCGTCCGTGATCACCCTGAGTTACTGATCACACAAAAGGACAACTTGGATGGAGGAGCATGTTGACCTTGGATGATATGACAACTCATTCCATTTCCTGAAAATACTGGAAAACCACAAAAAATATCATTTTAAGATATAAGCGCTGCTCTACTCAAAGAGACTAGCGCCCATACGCTACTCCACTGTATAATAGTAGCGCCCATATCCAAATATACACTACTCCAGTATATCAAAGTAGCGCTCGACATTTAAAATCAATTGAGCGCTAGTTGTTAAACACTAGGGTAGCACCCTATACGCTACTCCACTGAAGAAGAGTCGCGTACATCTTAAAAAATGATTAAAAATATATTAACTCATCGAGGAGGATTAGTTGATGGCAGTTTCCTAACTCCCCCAACTTCCTCCATAACTACATCTCGACCTTGAACTGCTTCTTTAATCCTATAAATACCAATAAGGTTAAAGAAGCAAGGTTAGCTTTTGTGAGAAATTGGAGATTGTGAGATAGATGAATGGAAAAACTTTGAAGGAGCTTGCATTGGAGAGTTGATGCAGAAGACATTCAAGCCAGAGCAGAGCCAAAGCCCAGAATCTAGTTGCAAGAGCCTGCTTCATTATCAGGTATACTTTTACATCATTCTGATTTTGACAAATAAAGGTGGAAGTGTTTTCTTGTTCCAATTTGAATGTGTTATGAAATGGCATCTTAAGTTGGATTTATTTTGGTCAATGCTGAATGTTAAACATTGCTTTTGTTTAATTCAAGCTTTATATGTTGCCCAAAATGTTTGAGAAAGGTATTGTTGTTGCAGGTTTGCTGAAAGAAAAGTAGATTTGGAAGCTGGACACGAGATCGAGTCAAGGCTAGGATCAGACTCCAGTTAAAAGGTGTGTTCCCTAAATCTACAATCTATTTCTTTTTGTAAATGTTTCTGTAATAGCATTAATACACTTACCTGTCACCCCAACCAAGTTTATAGGTTTAGTTTCCTGGCTATAGGGTAGAAATGCCCGCCAACAGAATGGCGACTCCACTGGGGAAATAGAGTTTTTGGCTTTAGGAAACCTTGTTCTGGTGTGTCTTCTCAGTTTGTTTTGACTTCTTTGATGTGTCAAGAAACTTCTTAGGTATCTTTTGCCTGTTACTTGCTTGATTTCATCAGTTTTTATACCTTCCAAAGTCAGTTTTCAAGCCTTTGAAATATGAGCGCTACTCTGATATATGTACAGTAGCGCCCATACGCTACTGTGCTGTATATACAGTAGCGCCTGTTTCAGTAGGGGCACGAGTTTCTCTACTACATAGTAGAGTACACTTTCTGAAGCAGTCAATTTTTGGTTTGCTTGTTTTTAGCCCTTGTTTATGATTTGCTGACTGTGCTGTAGGATCCCTTTGATGATTGCATGAGGTTTTTAATTGTTGTTCAAGTCATAGAACCTCTCCTTAAAGTTTTTTCCACCTTTTAAACCGCTTGTTGACCTTTGGGATTTTTGGAACTTTTTATTGACTTTTTGGAAGATTGGTGGTGTTTGGTGATGAACACTTTCACTTTTTTAGACCCTGACTGCCTGTTGCCAGTTTACGAACCTGTACACTCCTGTGTCCGCTGTTTTTGGTGACGTTGTCTGCTCTCTACTACCCCCATCCTTTGTTTTAGGTTTTGGTTTTTGGTAGAGCTTCTAGGGTGTCTTCTTTTTGGTCAAGTTTCATTCTTCCTAGACTCATTGTCTTCTGCTGGTTACAAGTGCTTTTTAAACAGTTGTAGGCTAGTTTCATCTCTCAGTTTCTTTGTGTTGGTAAGGCAGCTTGCTTGCCTACTTGTACTTGGCTTTGTGGTCTTCCTAGGGTTAGACACTTTAGGTCAGTCCTTTGGTGTTTCTCTCCTTTGTTTTCTCCCACTTGGTGTCCAAGTTTATAGGCTTTTTCTTAGTAAAAAACCTGTAGATCAAGTCTTTCTCGAGCTAGGGTTTCGACAGCTATAGGCCTAAGAACTTTTAGCCGTACTTACACATTTTGCATAAAAAGTTTTATTTGGATTTCCATTTTTGCATAGTTCTTTTTCGTTTATTGAAAAAGCAAAAAAATTTGGTACTTTAAGTTAAAATAGAACTTGTCTTTGTCATTGCAAAATAACTTAGCATATTTTGTATAATTTAAAAAGAAAACAAAAATTTTCAAGTAAGTTTGCTTAGATTTTCAGTTTTGAAAAAGAAGTAGATGAAAAAATGAAAAAACTTTGTTGTAGGAAGATTTGAGTATATTTGCACTTTTGTTTTCTTGTTATAACCACGCTCACACACCCACTATCCTTTTTGCGTAATAAAAGCCCTAAAATTTGTTAATAAAATGAACTAGAAACTTTTTCTTTTTAGGGTACACTACACCAACTAGTTTTGGTTAGGGTCTTGGGTTTAAATCACCTTAAACCACCCAATATCACACATTGCGCAACAATCGTAGTGATACTATCATAGGTAAACCCACCTCACTCAAAATTTGCCTGGGATCTATGCAGTAGGTCATTGCGAGATCAGTTTGTGTGAATACTCCTCCTACTTACTGTTCGAGCATACGCTAGGATCGGATTGCGTATTGGGGACTCTTTCGAGTTTCGGGCTTAGATACCCTGCCCACGCTTTCTGATTCGACCGGTGACTGTTCCCCCAGGAATTTTCGGTGTCGTGGTATCCATAGTATCAGACTTCTAGGTTCATACATAGGTGACAGCAGAGGGTATATCTGTTGTACCTAAGACAGACGTGGGAGGAAATCCCTTGCAGGTCTTTGGGAGGGTGGTTGGGTGATTCCAGCACTTGCACCCTTACTCATTGTATTGTGGACCCTGGGTAACTGTCTTTCTTCCTTCGTTGATCTGTTCTGGGCCCTCATCATCCCAGACTCTTTTCCAGAAGGAATCTTTGTTTGACTGGTTTGTATACTTAGGAATTTTTTAGTTGGTGTGATGTTTGCCCCCTAGTTGTAGTGGCCACTAGGTTCTAGTCTGTTATTTATATTTTTTAATCACGGAGAATCAACAACTTCGTAGATCAAGAAGGATTCAAAACCTTCCACCAGTTAGGACAGAACCTATACAAACAGCTAGACGACAGCAGGTAAACCCCGGTATTTCTTCAGAAATTACCTCTGAAATAGAATTGCTTGAAGAAATACTTGTAACAGAAAACCTTGAAATTGAGGTTCCTGAGGAACCACTACCAGGTGCCACAGATCAACAACATTTCAGTACTGTTGAGGTGGAATATCTTACTTCCGCGAAGTATAGCACTCCTTCCAATCCTCCCTTAACTAATACTAGAATTCCGCTTCTGTCACCTGTTGGTTTCCAGCAGCCCCTTTTCAGTGTAGACCTTTCCTTTCCTGGACATCTGATGTCTAACTCAGGAGGTGAACAGGGGGTTCCCCAAACTCCCACTTTAGGTATGAACACCAGCACAGTTAACCCTTCTTTTACTGCTACACCTAGTCAGGCACAAACCACATCCGTGCCTATTCCATCTTTCAGTTTCAACACTAGTACATTAGGTATGCCTAGTTCTACAACGATGGCATCTATTCCTACACCTACTGTTGGACTTAGCAGTATGGCCAACTATGCAACACCTTCTGCTACTCAACCGCTATATCAGATTCCTAGTACTTGGGTTTCCACACCTATGGTAGGACCAAGTGCTTCTGCAAACATGCCAGTCATGGGTACCATGACTGCACCGTCCACATCAGCTTCTACTGGTTTCAACACCTTTGTAGGCCCTAACATGAACCAGGGTAGCATGCCTGCAAGTAACGTCCCTTTTTCCCTATTTTCAGGGGGAGGGGGCAACATCTTTAACCAGCAATATGGCGGGGCTAACACCCAGCCACAGTGGACGAACCATCAAGGCACTAATCCACTCTCCTATGGGTGGGGAAATTTTAATAACTCTTTCGTACAACAAAAACAGTTGGCAGGGGGCAACCCCTACCAACAAATACCTGGGGGTAACCCCTACCAACAGTTAACTGGGGGCAACCCCTATCAACAGTTGGTAGGTGGCAACTCTTTTCAGCACATGGTCGGGGGCAACCCTTATCACCAGATGGCTGGGGGAAACCCCTACCAACAATTCATGGGACAAACGATGGGTGGTTCCCCTTATCAAGCATCATCTTACCGGCCTCGTCTACCTTTTATGGCAACTTTGAATTTGCCAGACCTTTCTAAACTGACAAATGATCCTGTGTGTCATAATGCCACGTGGCCATCAGTCCCCACCAAATTACCTTCAGACATTCCAAAGTTCGAAGGAAAAGCTGGTGAAGACCCTGGTGACCATGTCACTACCTTTCACTTATGGTGTTCTTCAAATTCGTTAAATGAGGATTCCATCAGATTGAGATTTTTTCAAAGGACCTTAACTGGTCCTGCAGCCAAATGGTACATTGAACTACCTGCGGCTACTTTCTCTAGTTTTGGGGACCTAGCAACCGTCTTTTTGAACCATTTCCAACTTCCTGTTCGGTATGATGCCGGAATAGAACTTTTGTCTACTTTTAGACAAAACAAAGCCACTCACTTATCTGACCACATTCAGGAGTGGCGAAGACGGAAGAGGATCATAAAGGCCAACATCCCTCCAGAGTTCCTGCTTGAGTGGTACTTGAAATCACTCCTTCCTTATATTTCTAAGGAAGTAGCGACATCTGGAGTATCCAATGAAGAAGAAGCCATCTTAAGGACTCAACAGTTAGACCTTGTATATGCACAATCTGGTTTACTGTACGAGATTATACCTGACGCACCGAGATCAAACACTGATCTGAGTAGACCCAAACCTGGACCACATGCGGACGGCATAGTGGGTTCAGTCAACTCTGCAGCCTTCGAAGCACTGACCAAACAGGTCCAAGCCTTAACTGTCAAACATTCGACTGCAGACATTGCTTTCGTCACAACCTCTCCTTCTATGTCTGAGCCTGTCAATCAGGTTCAGAACAATCAAAAGGGCCCTCGGCAGCCCAACAACAAAAAGAAGGGAAAGAAAGGATAGGGGAACCAACAAAATCCCAAAAAAGACAATGCCAAAGAGGGTAAAAAGGAAGAAAAGAAGGTTAAGTTCCCTTGTAAACGTTGCAAGCAGAACCACCTTACCCACCAATTCCCTCTACTAGAAGAAGCCCAGAAGCTCTTAAGAGAGAAGAATCCTGCCGTCTTAAAAGATCCATTTCCTAAAGGGCAAGGCTCAACTTCTGGCACCTCCAAAACTGGGAGCACTTCGCACGCTTCGGTTGATCAAACATTTATAAACATGGTTAATTCAGATGCACTTTTGCAAACTAGAGCCAGGAACTATACCCCGGAAGCGCAGAAAAAGGATAAGGAGATTGTTGAATCCTCCACTCCACTCCACATACATGTGGACCCAATGCCCAAGATTCCGAAAGGTGTCTTGAAGAGGGCATCGCACAACCCCAACACACGGGTTGCTTCCAACTACAATGTGGTTGAAGATCTAGCCCAAACCCCTTGTGCCATGTCTACTCTAGAAGTCTTGCAGAGTTGTCCATTGCAACGAAATGCACTTCTAGCAGCTATTGGGAGTATGAAGTCTTCCAACATGTCTGCACGATTTAATATGACTGATGTCAAATACCGGTTTCCATATCATGTTTCCCTCCAGATTGAGGTCGTTCATGGTCCAATGACCATTAGATGAGTTGTAGTAGATGAGGGAGCGTCGACTTGCGTAATGTCGATTTCCTGTTGGAAAGCTCTAGGTTCTCCTGAGTTAGTCCCTTCCAACACAATGCTTACTGCATTTGATGGCAGAACTTTCCGTCCACATGGAGTTTTGCCATCATTTAATGTCACTTTGGCCAGTAAGACAGTTGCTGTTGAGATAGAAGTTCTGGACGCTCCGCTCGATTACAATATGTTATTGGGCAGGAGTTGGACTTATGTCATGCAAGCTATAGCATCGGCAGTTTTTCGAGTGGTCATGTTCCCATTTGAAGGTAAGATCGTTACAGTCGATCAACTTTATTTCACTCAAGGAAAACACCAGACTTCTTCGGAATCCACAATTCCTTTGATTGATCAAACCACCCCAGTTGGCGAGAGTTTAGGAGAAGGACTTTTCGGATCACTAATTGGCACTTTTGACCTACCTGCTCCTACTTTATTTGTTGGTACTGAGGGATGTTCATCGTCTGAAACTCCTATGGTTAGTTCAACAACTGATTCCGAGTTTCTCCCAGCTAATACAAACCCCTCCGTGCCTACCCCTGTTGTAGATGTTACCCACTTGGAATCTCATCAAACCACAACAGAACATATGTCGACTCAATTGGTGTCTGTCGAGTCAGACATAGATTGTGCCACTACTCAGACACCTGACCCGATTCATTCTCTCAACAGTTCAGGAATTACTTTACCCTCTGATGAGGAAATGTTAGAAGCCTTGAACAACCCGGACCATCCTCATGAACATATAAATCGCGTGTCCTTCTTGTTTCCTTTTCTTAACTTGTTAGAGAGAGGTGAATTTTGTTCACCACCAGATGAGAATACTGGTCTAACTCCTTCACAAGTTGCTATTGTTGAAGCAAATAGATTACATACCTCGTTGGTGAACATTTTCACTGGAGTCAACGGAAATATTTTCTTTGAGACGGGATGTTGTCTCGACGAGATCATCCCATATACCAATCTTTTCCGTGAGTTCCATAACACCTTTGCCCGGCCTCCTGAGGAGGATCCAGGCATTGACCCCACCTGAAGAAGTACTACGCCTAGGCTGAAATACTTTTTCTTGTAACATAGCTGTATATTTTTGTAAAGCTAGTTTTGTTATGCTCGTTAGGTGATCTTATGTGTGTTTTTCATGTCGTGTACTAGATTTCAACCGCACATTTCTTAGGATTTGTTGATGGCGCCAGTCGCCACACCTGTCAGTTGGCTGCAGCTGCTTGGGTCATTTACTCACCCGCTAACCAACTGGTTTCTTCGGGGGGGGTTTGTTTGGGACCTACCATGAATAATGTACCTGAATACAGTGCAGTTATAGAACTCCTCCGAGATGCTCTCAGTTATGGCATTTCGTACCTGGAGGTAAGGATTGACTCACAATTAATTGTATTTCAGTTAACAGGTGTCTATCGGATCAGGGATCCAGGATTGCTACGTCAGTTTCTACGAGTTAGACTATTAGAAAGACAATTTCATTCTATCAGATATGAACACATTCCGAGAAGTTTAAACACTTTAGCTGATTCATTAGCAAACTATGTGTTAGACTAGCATCTACATCACACATTATCATAAAGAACATTACACACATAAAATTTAGATGCATACACATGTAAATATCCGATACTGTATATAACTGTACCGTATCAAAAAATATGAGTTTTGAGTCATGAGTCCCTCAAGTAAAGTCATAAAAGTACAAAAGCTGGGCATGGTAGCCTCAAAAATATATACATATAATGTTTTCTTCTCCTATGGAGAAGGAGGAACCTCCTCATCATCTACCGCATTGCGATAGCATATCACTAGTCTAGCAACCCTCCGCGGTAATCTAAGCCATGCTGGGGGCACCCCAACAACATCTTCCTGCATGTCAACAGGTATCTGGTCCATGTGGCATGCAGGAATCTCATGATTCAACCGACTCATTTTCCTCTCCAAGGTTCTCAACATAGCTTCGACTGCGGTGATATCAGCTGGCCTCACATAGATGGTAGGATGGCCCTCGGGACGAACAGGTCCAACATCTGCATATGACACTTGATTAGAACTTCAAAACTCATTCATAAAAATCAAATACTTGAAAAAGTTTGAAAAAATTAAATAAATTCTCAAAATTTAAACATACCAATATCTCCCCAGGCTCCACCTGGCGGAAGCACCAGCTCTGGATCGTGACGGAAATCCAATCCAGCATAGGGGAACTACTCAAAAGCGGGAACCTGCCTCTCCCACCACCCCCAGAAGTCATCAGTGTGGTAACAATAGTGACTTTCCCCACCACCCTGGCGGAGAAAAATGTCACCCCAACGGCCTAGTCTGGACTCACGGGGGTTAACCTGTGGTAGAGGCATCCCCAAACTAATAGCAGGCATCCTCTCGAAGAAGAAAGTACACAAGATACTCCCATACCCAAAATTCTTCATTGAGCCGGATTTGCAACCTGTCAATTGATACTTCATGTTTGCCAACAAGTTAGTACTCTAATCATAAACATGGTCGTGCAAGCACTATACACCAATATGCATCGAATGCCTAGAAGCTAAGTGTTGTGATGCACTACCGGCTACCCGGTTGATCATGCTCACTATCACTTTCAATGGGAGACCATCAATAGTTGAAATCAGGACTTGGCTTCCCAATTTTTCTGCTCCGGCAACACAGTATGTATTTACATATTCTTGCACTGATCGTGCACCCAAACGAGATGTCCCTTTCAGATTGATTACGTCTCCTCTCCTTGAGAGACCGGTAATAAAGTATATGTCCTCAACGGTAAGCTCAAGAGTTTTCCCCTGGATGATGAAGGTATTAGTATCGGCATCCCAATACTGAATCAATCTCCGAAACAACTTGTTTAGTGCCCACATGTTTACGGTTCGATAAAATTTCAACAAACCGCATCTACGGAGCGCATGGAGGGTAGTCGGGTCTTGCATGGCTAACCTATCCATGTCTTCATGCTCCCTTTCCCTCCATTATAAGACCATCCTGCATAAAAACCCCAAAAATTTTGAGTCTTGGCGCTTGAAAGTAGCTTTGCAAGTATGTACGCTACTGTGTATACTACACAGTAGCGTGTAGGCGCTACTCTGTTTGAGCAAAGTAGCGCCCATTGCGTTTGTACACTACTCTTGTATATACACAGTAGCGACCGCGCATAAAACCTTATGAGCATCGCGTTACGGGCCATTTTTGCTCAAAAATTGAAAAATAAACCATTGAAATGCAAGATAGGGAGATTTCTACTTACTTGATGGAGGAAGTTTGCTGGTTGGATGCCCGTTTCGATCGCAATGGAGATTTGAAATTTGCAAAAGTTGCCCCAATTTTTTTCCCTACAACACAAATTGAAAATTGATTTTTTAACAATGAAATTATATATAAAATTGGATTTTGATTTTTACCCATAATTTTTAATTTTCCATAGTTTCAAAAACTTTCAAAACACCCTAATTAATCAATTGAAACACAAAATAAGGTATAACATTGATCCAAGTTCAATTTTCACTCAATTGTTGTCGGATTCGTCTCCTAAGCTCAAATTTCTTGATGATAGACCTTGTCAGTTAACTAAATATTCCAAATCCATATATCATTCAAGATTTTTGTTGCATCGACTAATATTTTGTTGAAGACCTAGTTTTGGCAGGGCATGAAGCTACGATCCCAGAAGCTGATCTTTAAGTCATTTTAAGCTCTTGTTTGGACTATTTAAACCTAAACAAGATAGCCGAGCAAACTTGTCCTCTTCGAGCTCGTTAAAGTATCCGAAGGCTCATCCACTCAGGTATAGAATTACCCCTTTTTCGGGCCTCAGTGGATTAACTACGGAAAATGTATACTCTAGGTATACTCCTGTATGCGCTAGAAGAGTTCTCCTTTCATTGTTTTATACTTTTTCGGGGGAGGAGACTAACTGTACGAAAAAGGACCTTTTGGAGTCTCTCTTTAGGGTTTTCAGACTCTTTAAACATGAAAATACCAAGCGAGCATTCACCTACTCGGGCTCGATGTGAAATACACGAGAGGGTAAGTAGAGGACTGTTTAAGTTTTTCAACTCTATAAACAAGAAAACACCGCCGAGCACAGACCAATCCGGGCTCGATATAAAATCCACGGATAGGTAAAAAGAGGATTGTTTAAGTTTTTCAGACTCTATAAACAGGAAAACACCGACGAGCATTAATCTGCTTGGGCTCGATATTAAAATCCATGAGCAGATATATGGAGTTATTGTTTAAGTTTTTCAGACTCCTTAAAATTGAAAACATCGGCGAGCAAGAACAGATCTCAGCTCGATATTAAAATCCAGAGATCAGTACATATAGAGTAATCTTCTATCTTTTCTTCGAACTCTATAAATTATGAAGAAGGTACTGAGTCTTCCTCCCATGGGCTCATTAAATTATTCACATGGTTGGACCTATTGAGTTTTCATTCTTTCTTGGACTCATTAAATCCACAAGAAGGGTATTCTTTTATCTAAAAAGAATAAGGAACGGGAAAACATATCATATCTTCATTGTCAAAGGCAGTTTCAGTCAAGTCCTATCCTTGAACACAGCACCTACTTGAGTCTATCTTGTCGGTTGGGTTTATTTTTTGGCCTCAGGGTGAACCTTTCCTCCGAGTTATTTACTCCCCCGGTTGGTTATTCTTCCAATCATATGGAGGGTCTGTTAATGTCTCTTACATTTCAGACTTATTTACCCCATTATGTCAGAAACTGCCTGAGTCACTTTGTGTCATGCTTAATGTTCAAGGATATACCCTGTGTCGGCCATTCTGCAGTTTACCTTGACCTCATGTGTCGGCCTTCCTAGTGTCAGTCTTGTCGCATATTATTCCATATCACCTCTTACCAGTTGAGTGTTCCTCGAGTTGGATGATGGAGGATGCTTTAAGGCCTCCCTTCCAACGAACTTCTTCCCATCGACACCAAATCATTATTCTGGGATTGAAGTTTAGAGTTTCGGTTAGTACCTTGGAGATTGCAGTCACCAGTGGCAATTTTCCTCGCTGTTGAATGATGAGAATACATCAATGTCTCTTCTCCGATAGGATTCCCATGTGTTCAACTCCAAGTCCATCTATTCACATTTGGCAAATCGTACTTGGTACCTTGGACCCCATCATCATTATCGGTGGAAGTCCTCACGTTTGTTAATGGTATACATCAATGACCGGTAATCAAACGATGCCCTCCATGTTCGACTATCAACTCATATATTCACATGGTGTTGTTGTGGGATGAAGACCTTGGGATTTTGATGACATTACCTTATTTTGTTATCACCCAAGTTGCGCAAGACTGAGCCTCACTTATATTTGGCTCTCCATGAGACATAGATCCAATTTGTTGTTATGGCTATGATCTCTCAGTTTGACATGGATCCACGCTTGTATTTCGAGTGGCCATGCTTTATATACATCTCCTTGTTATGTATCGGAGATCATGCTGTATCACACTACACATCTATAAGATGTCAAAAATGTAATTGCTCGCTGACCTTGATCTTTGTTGTAGGTTTCTTGTGACTTGTTTTCTGCGGTTCTGTGCTCCTCCTCTGGCTTTGGATTATAATGTATTTCGGCCATCGTTTCTCTCTGACCTCACACATTAGGGGGCATCTGTTATAGTTCAAACTTGCACCTCTCCGTCCGTGATCACCCTGAGTTGTTGATCACACAAAAGGACAACTTGGATGGAGGAGCATGTTGACCTTGGATGATATGACAACTCATTCCATTTCCTGAAAATATTGGAAAACCACAAAAAATATCATTTTAAGATATAAGCGCTACTCTACTCAAAGAGACTAGCACCCATACGCTACTCCACTGTATAATAGTAGCGCCCATATCCAAATATACGCTACTCCAGTATATCAAAGTAGCGCTCGACATTTAAAATCAATTGAGCGCTAGTTGTTAAACACTAGGGTAGCGCCCTATACGCTACTCCACTGAAGAAGAGTCGCGTACATCTTAAAAAATGATTAAAAAATATATTAAATCATCGAGGAGGATTAGTTGATGGCAGTTTCCTAACTCCCCCAACTTCCTCCATAACTACATCTTGACCTTGAACTGCTTCTTTAATCCTATAAATACCAAGAAGGTTAAAGAAGCAAGGCTAGCTTTTGTGAGAAATTGGAGATTGTGAGATAGATGAATGGAAAAAATTTGAAGGAGCTTGCATTGGAGAGTTGATGCAGAAGACATTCAAGCCAGAGCAGAGCCAGAGCCCAGAATCTAGTTGCAAGAGCCTGCTTCATTATCAGGTATACTTGTACATCATTCTGATTTTGACAAATAAAGGTGGAAGTGTTTTCTTGTTCCAATTTGAATGTGTTATGAAATGGCATCTTAAGTTGGATTTATTTTGGTCAATGCTGAATGTTAAACATTGCTTTTGTTTATTTCAAGCTTTATATGTTGCCCAAAATGTTTGAGAAAGGTATTGTTGTTGCAGGTTTGCTGAAAGAAAAGTAGATTCGGAAGCTGGACACGAGATCGAGTCAAGGCTAGGATCAGACTCCGGTTAAAAGGTGTGTTCCCTAAATCTACAATCTATTTCTTTTTGTAAATGTTTCTGTAATAGCATTAATACACTTACCTGTCACCCCAACCAAGTTGATAGGTTTAGTTTCCTGGCTATAGGGTAGAAATGCCCGCCAACAGAGACAAGGAGGGAGTATTACCTAGTCTTGAAACTTTCTGGATCCGTCATCACAAGTGAGGACACATGGTTGGTTGATAGCAGCACATCTAAACATATGACCGGTTATAAGAGTTACATCACAAATATCAAGGAGATAATTTTTTCATGCAAGTAGAGTTGGGAGACAACACAACCTATTTGATCCAAGGATTTGGATCCACCTCCTTATAGATGAGTTCAAGAGATATTTTACATGTGGAGGGAATTATTTATGTTCGAGGCTTAAAGAAGAAACTCCTATCAGTTTCGGTTCTTTAATATAAGGGCTTTCGAGTTATCTTCATGGATAATCAAGCACTATTATGGATGAAGAACAAAGACTTGAAATATGCAGTAGTGATTGGAGTTAGAGAGGGAGGTCTCTACAAGGTACCTGGGAATTACATTCAAGATATGGCTCACAACACTACCAGTCCATGTGATCTATGGCATATGAGGCTTGGTCACCTCCACTACAAAGCGCTACCGGGATTACAACAAATGGTCAAATTTATATTCGTATTTGATTTTGAGTATGATAGTGTATGTAGGGGTTGTGCACGTGGGAAAAATGTTAAAAAGAGTTTAGAAATTTGTGCATTTATTTCCTAAAGGGTAAGAGAGAAACCTTTAGCAAGTTTTAGGAATTCAAAGCCCTAGTTGAGAATCGGGCAGTAAAGCACACTTGTTCTTTGAGATCTGACAATGGAGGTGAACTTGATTCACATGCATTTAATGAGTTATATAGTGATGTAGGAATTTGTAGATAGTTAATTGCACCCTGCAACCCTCAGCAAAATGGGGTTTCCAAAAGGAAAAAGAGAACCATATGTGAGGCTGTAAAATCCATGATGCATGATCAAGACCTTTCTACCTCATTATGGGTAGAGGCCACCAGTACAGTAGTATATACACAAAATAGAAGTCCTCATGCCATTATGGACGAGAAGAAACTTAAAGAAGTGTTCACTAGTGAAAAACCAGATATTTCACACATGAGGAACTTTGGGAGTCTTGTATAGATTCATGTGCCGAAATAAAAGAGGACAAACATGGAGCCATCAAAAAAGAAGGGAACATTTGTTGGTCATAGTGAATCATCCAAAGCCTACATAATATATGTGCCAGGTGAAAGACAAATTGAGATCAGCTGAGATGTGACCTTCCATGAGGAGGAAACATTCAAGCAATCGATAGAGCTTCAGTATGATATAGACACAAAGGAGAATGAGACTCCTATAATGGAGGACCCAAATATTGATTCTCCCCATTAAGATGTTTAGATGGAAAATCCAATAGAGTTCTCAAATTCGCTAGCTCCTGATGAAGCTCCTGCCAAAAAGGAGGTATGCATGGTGCCGAGATATACTACAAGGTGTAGAGAGGCATGGAACACCATTAGGATCTTCCAGAGAGTGAAAGAAACCTGACATATATTCATGTTGCACAGATGAGTCACATTACTGATTCAGTGCCTTCCACCTATGAAGAAGCTGCAAAGAAGCAAGTATGGAAAGATGCAATGGTAGAGGAATACAAGTCTATTATGAAGAATGATGTTTGGGAAGTTGTTCCTAAACCTGAAGGGAAGTACACATTTACTTCCATATGTATTTAAAAAATCAAGCATGTTGTTGATGGTAGTATTGAAAAGTATAAAGCCATATTTGTTGCATGAGGTTTCTGTCTAATGGTTTCCAATTTTGAGGAAACTACATGAGTCATATTTTGGATCAGATCGAGTGGAACCCACTTTGTATAGACAACTTATTGGTTCATTGATGTACTTGATACACTCGAGACCAGATATATGTTATGATGTGATTATTCTAAGTCAGTTTATGTCTGATCTAAGACACATACATTGGGTTGCTTCTAAGCATGTGCTTAGGTACCTTCAAGGTACAATTTCTTATGGACTCAGATATGCCTCCAGTGGAGGGGTGTTGTTACTTGGTTATACTGACTCTTATTGGGGTGGTAGCATTATGGACTGAAGGAGTACATCTGGCTATTGTTTTAGCTTGGGTTATTCTATGATCTCTTGGTCCAATAGGGAGCAGGGCTCTATAGCCCAGAGTACTACAAAAGCCAAGAATATTTTTCTTAGTACTACCTGCCAAAACATAGTGTGTCTTAGGAAGCTACTTGTTGGGTTGTTCAGTCAGAATCTTGAGTCTACATTCATTTAGTGTGACAATAAAAGATCCATCAATATTTTTGAAAACCCTTTGTTTCATGATAAGTCAAAGCACATTGAATGAAGTATCACTTCATTAGATACATGGTACAGAAAGGTACAATGAAACTTTAGTACATTGCTACTGATGAGCAGATTGCATATGTGTTAACAAATCCTCTGTCAGTGACAAAGTTCAAGTACTTTTGAGACAAGCTTGGTATGGTATAGAATACCTCACTTGCTAAGAGGGAGTGTTAAATGTACATCATATCAAGTCATTCTCCAAACCAATCTTGTGCAAGTAGGATTGGGCCTCATGTGTTGAGGTAGGGATCCTGAGTTGGACTCGGGAACTTGGAGTAGATTCTTGAGTTGGACTCAAGAATGACTAAGCCTTTAGTTGTAAAAGGTTATTCCTCATGTGTTGAGGTGAATTTTTTAATGTATACAAGTGATGATGTTGTAAAGTCTTGTTAGACAAGGTTCGAGACTTGTGTGTCAAGTCAGATTATCATGTGGACCTCCAGTTATAGTAGGTACCCATGGGTTGGACCCCCAGTTATAGAGGTAGATGCTTTGCATGTTGAAGCATTAATGTTGTGTGATGTATTACTAACCATAGTCACCAATTTCTATTAAGTATCCTTTAGAGACTGGCCACCTCTACAGTGAATTACTTTAGCATATGATCATTTGGTCTGAGAGTAATATAATATGATCACAACATCTGACAAATATTTCGAGTATAATATAATATGATAGATAATTAAAGTTAACACATATTGACCATGAAGATAAGAAAATAGATAAAGATCAGATATGATAAGATATGAGAGAATTCACATTGCACATAAAAGAATTAATTAAGAGAGAATTCAAATTGTTAAACTTCAGTGAAGACTTCAGTAAATCAAAGGAGAACTCGAATTGATCACTACGGTGATGTTAACAAGAAAGAATCAGTGATAACAAAGAAGATTTAGTTAAATTAAGTGTTTTTGCATGACGACACTTATGTTAAACTAGAAGACAACACTTATGTTAAACTAAAAGGTGAAACTTGAGTTGTGACACTTGCATGACGACAATTAAGTTAGCCACCTAACTAAGTGGGAAAGCTTTCAGTTAAAGGGCGAGTTCATCCTAAGACTCAGTTCAATGAGTAAATACATTGCATGAGAAGTGGGCACTTTTCTTCATGCAAGATTGATACATCCATATGAAGGTTGAGTTCACCATGAAGTTAGAAGATAAAAATAGAAGTCGATGCATGTGAAGAATGTATAAATATGTTATACATGATTGATGAATTAAAGGAGAAGCGAATTCTCTTCTCCCTTGAAGGAAAGGTGCTTCTCTTTGTGTTGAATATTATTATGAGTCTCTCTTATTTATCTTTCTCTTGCTCTATAATTGCACCGAGGGTGCTTGATGTAAAAGATATCCTTTGATATCTATCAATATACTCTGAATATTTGTTGGGGTTTTTCATCCTCATTGTTTTGAGGGTTTTCCCCAGGGTACATCTTGTGTTATGGTTGAATGTTTCATGTGATTGAATGGTTCATTGATCCAAGTATTCAGTATTTCCGCACTTAAAGTTTTAAAGTTGAAAGCTCATCATATTTGCTCAAAAATTAACATTAATACCATGTAAACATGTTGTAAATGCTCTTTCCAAGTTTTTCTATAGAATAATATATCATCACAAAATACTAACACAATTTTTCTAATGGTTTAAAATAGAATTCATCAAGCTTTGAAATGTCGAAGGTGCATTTTCAATTAGAGCAAATTTGGGGTCTAAAATGGGCCTTATAAAAAAATGTGCTTTAATGGTTGTTTTAAAGGGTGAGGAGAAACAAGCTAGGAAGCCTTATGAAAATTGCATAATGGTGAACCCTTACAATATATCATCTAATGATGACACTAATTTGTTAAAAGGAAAATGGTGGGATCTTAGTAAAATAGAATCAACATCTGATATAAGAAATTGTCTCGTCTCTTTTAGGTATGAAATGATTGTGTAATATGATAGTTTAAACATTTAAATATAATTTTCTAAGCTAATGTTATTGACATTATTTTTTTAATATTGAGAAAAGGTCATTGTGATTAATTATTTTTGGTTTAATGGTTTATATATGCTATTGTTTGAATTTTCTATTTGTAATGTATTGGTAATCTGTTGTGCCTACTTATTTGAATTTTGTCTTATTGTAGTTATATTTTTAGTTATGGTCATTGTCTTATTGTAGTTATATTTTTTGTTATAGTCATTTTGTCTTATTGTAGTTATAATTTTAGTTATGGGCATTTTGTCTTATTGTAGTTATATTTTTAGTTATGGACATTTTTTCTTATTGTAGTTATATTTTTTGTTATGTTTTTTGTATGTAGTCAAAACATTGAATCAAAAGAAATTGTTGGTATTGGGAGTATAGGGGTTGTTGTTTGGAGTTCAATTTATTGGTGGAAAAATAGAAGTCAACATACATATAGATTATGTGCATGGATACTACCATTATTATGAAAGAAAGTTTTCTCATGATATCATCAATATTACACAAGAGCATTTCGACATTGCTTTGTGGTTTACATTTCTGGATTTTGTGGAAATAAGGAAGTTCAAAAATGAATTCGAATGGTTCAAAGATGAAAATTTCATATTTATTTGGGGATGCCAACAATGTATACATACTAAGTACTTTTCACATACGCATGATTATATTGGTGGAGTACAACATATTTTAAAGAAAATGTTTAAAGATATACTTATCCAATATGGACAAAGATATGGAAATTCAAATATCTTGTTTATAGATGAAGTTCAATACCATTTGGAAGACAATAGTAAAGAAAATTGTTTAAAAATGACAACAAGTTGGAGCTTTGACAGTTTGGTTGATAGAGATAGAACTGTAAAAAAAATGTTGTGTTCATTTTTGAATCACCTTGGGACTCGTCGAAACATGACTCATTGGGTTGAAAACATTCAAATGTAGATGAAAAAATTTAGAAGGATTGCAATATATTTTGATATAGTAGCACATTTAACTGTCGATATGAAATTGATAGACATTTTTTTTTGGAGATATTTACATGAACATTGCATTTTTTTAAATTTTTTTTTTTAAATTATGAATTAAACTATTTAAGTGTTGACATCTTTCAAAAAATCCATATCAAATTGGTGTACATAATTTAGGCTAAAATGTTGCATCCACTAAATAGGTGTATCTGGGGAAAGGATCAACCGATATTTTATTTTTTCATTAAGTATATGTTGTCCCCAACCATGATTATGTATACACTGAACCGTCCTCCTCCAATGTGTTATAATCGTCCAGGAAAATATATATGTTTTAGGAGTGTCGATTGATCCTTCTTTTACTGTAAGGTTAACGTGGTAGTGTCAGACAACACATTCCTTGCATAGAATTCTCATAGGGAAATTCAACGGTGTGGGTTGGCCAACACATATATCATGGTGTTGTGGATGACTCTTTTTATAAATTTGGATCTTTTGAGGCTTTGTTAAAATGACGGATCCACCAAAGAGATCGATTCCTCCAAAGGATCGACTGATCCTTGTTTTGTTATTTTGTATATGGTATTTCCATGTATAGTACTATATTGCACACACCTAACCATGCTCCTCCAATCTTATGTTTTCCCAGAAACATGATATGTTTTTGAAGTCTCTTCCGATCCTTCCTTCGTTGTAGAGTTATCATAGAATGGTAAAAAAACATGTTCATGATATTCCACAGTTGATTTAGTTGAATTTTTTGTGTATTTACATGAAATTGGTTTTATTAAAATTGATTTTTGGATACAAATATGAATGAAATTGTTTAAGTGTTGACATATTTAGAAATCCCTATCAGAATGGTAGATATATATTCTTTATTTTGCATGTTAAAGATGTTTCATTAATCAGATTGTGTTTTATGGTTTTTGCATGTAGATACATTATTATTAGATAAATGGTTGGTTATATTCGATCTAAATGGAGTAGTGTTACATGTTATTCATAAGAGTACATTTCAAAACAAGTTAGACTATAGAAATCCATACGTCATTGCAAGAACAAAGGTTTATTTTATATGTCTAGGGTTAAAATATTTTCTTAAACAATATCTTCTATTTTTGAGGTTGGTTTATGGACACCTACGCAAGCCATAAATGTGAATGAGTTTTTTTTCCGGGTTTTTTAGAAAAAAATTAATTGAAAAAAGAGCAATTTAAAGTCATACTATCATAAGATTACCGTGACTCCAAACCCCGAAAGGGCCATGTTGGAGTTGGGAATCTAAACGTATATCTCAAACCTTTAAATAATGTTTGGAAGATCTTAGACTATGCTTATGATGCTAGTAAAATAGTGATTGTGGACGATTGAGAAGAAAAACATGTTTGTAATGATGAAGGGAACTACATAGTTGCAAAGAGATATTATTGTGATGATAAGAATGACACATACTTGTTAGATCGATTGTGGCATTTTTTGCTACACCTTAATGGTGTTAACAATGTAAGATCTATTGTAAAAAATATGAAATTAGTTTGATGAATAATGTATTGTGATTTTTTATCTTCATAGTATTCTCTATGTGTGGCATTGTTATCTGGTTGTGTTTTATTTTTGAAGCGTCTTAGTGATGAGTTACCAAATTTTAAACTTTTGAATAGTAATTTTCTAAATGGGATTGAAAATTTACAGATTGGGGTTTCTAAAATTTGAAAAATTAGATTCTAAAAATGCCAGTCTCCATTTTGGAAAGTGCAAAACCTAATTCCTAATGAGCCAATATTGGGTGCAAAAAGCGCAATAATCAGTTATGAAAGTGTCAATGTTGGGAGAAAAAATTACAAAATGCAGTTCGACAACTACCAATTTCAAACCCAAAAGTGTAGTTTTGAAACTTGATATTGGCACTTTTTGAACTCCATTTTTCACTTTAGAAAGACGGTTTTTGGACTTTAGAAAGGGTGTTTTTGACTTGTTTTCGAATGGGCTTGGGTTGGAATAAGTCCATGTTTAATGAAATGGGTGGTCAACTATTAGAATTTCAAAAAAACAACTCCTTTGTAATGTGTAATGAGTGCATTATAATACAGGATAAGCTAAAGGGGACCATTAATCTAGTTGAGGTGGAAAGGTTGTGAGGAAATCAAGAAGCCCATAATAAATATATTGCAAGTTGTCACCAAATGTATTATTCTCACATATTAGCTTCACAAAAAAAGTCCAAAGTCTTATCTGAGTATTGTTCATGAAAAAATGGATAAGTCAAAAACATCCATTCCAAGGATGGGTAAGAAGGAAAAGGATTTTAGCAATGTTATGAATCTTCCCATATCATTGATTTGTATGTTTACACCTGGGCACAAGACTGGGGAATTTGGCCACTCAATCTCTCATTTTTAGAGATGGGGTCAAATTCATTGTGACATCCTTGGTTAAATGCTTAAGGAGTCTTGAAGAACCAATGGTTGATATATTCAGAGATTTGGTTTACAAAAGTGGAAAGCCTAAGCACCAATTGCACGATGCTCTATTGCAATCAGAGTCATATGAAAACTGTGTAATATACACATAAGATTTTATGCAACATTATATATGTGTTGATGATACAAATCTATGCATGCTAAATAAAAAAATGCCACCCATATTATTGTTGCAAATGGATAATTGTTCAGGCAATAAAAAAACCACTGTCTTTGCATTTTTATCTCTTTCAACAACAAGGAGAGTGTTTGAGATTGTGGAAGTTGGATTCATGTCAGTTGGACACACCCATGAAGACATAGATGGAATTTATGGGAGGTTATCAACAAAGCTAATGTGCAAGGATATATTTCCACTCTCAGAATTATGGATATGTATAGGACATGTAAAGATCGCAATTTCTATGTCCCTTATCTAATTGATGATTTTTTTTTATTTTAAGGATATTGTGAAACCCCTCCTTTTGGACAGAAATGCTAGGATCATTGGTATCAAAAAATGTCGGTTTTTTAAATTTCAGCTCATAGATAACATTCCAATCATGCAATGTAGAGCATCACTTTAGGATGAAAAGTGGTCATCTCCTATTCATTTGTGTAATTCATTGTTGGATGGTATTCCAAGGCTTACCGGTGTGGAAACCTAGGTTATTAAATCTGCAAACAAAAAGACCTTCAAACATGGACAAAATAAAAAAAGGAATAGAAACATATATTTCATTCTAGAAGCAAGGCATTGAAAAGGGAGGTGGACAATTTTGGCATCCCAAGTTAAGTTATTGGAGGCTATATATAAAGCTTTGGGTAATCCCTTATAGAGTGTTTATATGTCAGCAACTAATTTTTATCCATCGACATGCCATTATATACATGATAGTGCACCTACAAAATATTCACATGAAATTTTGGATGCCTACTTGAAGGAAAATGTTCCTGCATTTGAGGATTGCTATGTTGGACCCGCAACAAGCCTAGAGTTGAATTAATTCTAAGAGTAGATGTTGTAAACGGCCAAATGGTCATTGTGCAATCACCAAAGCCGTATTGTGCAATATGGTTGGGTAGGGTGATTGATGATATTTATTAGGATTCAGTTGCTACTCTTGAGTCTTACAAAGTAGAGGTGCAATGGTGGAAGTCAACTAGAGCATCAAATGACCTCAAGGTGTTATATAGAAATTGTTTAAATAAAAACCAACAAATGGTTGTTGGTACAAAAAAAATATGATCATCGATCTAAATAACATAATATGGGCATGGTCACCAAGGGTAAGATGGACAAGAGAGAGAATAAAAATAAATGAGAAGGGCCTTGCAACAATTAAGGTGCAACAAGAGAAAATGGGGCATGATATTGAGAGTGAGATCGATGTTCATGTGGATAGAGGTTCATAGGTTCTTATCCCAACGAACTATTTCAGTTGTCTTATTAATGTATAAATAAGTATATTAAATTATGTGTGGAATAAAGGAAGTGTTGAGGTTCATTGTATACATTGTTTCTTCTTCGTCTTCAAAGTACATATTTTCTCATTTTCCTATATATTATTATTGTAGGGTTTGGCAGTACAAGTTTTTTTATCAATGGGAACATGCTAGCAAAGAATACTTGACAAAATGGTCTAGGAGGATTGCTATTACAGACATTGTTAAGTATAATATCGTTATTTAATATTATAGACATTCCACTATTCAAATTCAAAGATTGCACATTTCAAAATGAAAAATAGACTTTTGAAATCGAAATTCACACTTTTTGAATTGCAATTCACACTTTTTGAATTTAAATTCACACTTTCATAATAAAAAAAAGTTCACACTTTTTGAATTGAAATTCACACTTTCATAATAAAAAAAGTTCACACTTTTTGAATTGAAATTCACACTTTCATAATAAAAAAAGTTCACACTTTTTGAATTGAAATTCACACTTTCATAATAATAAAAAGTGCACTCTTAGGGTTCAAAAGTAGTAAAAAAAACACACTTTTCAAAACCTAGTGTCTTCAAAACCCAAATTTGCACTTTGGAAAGGTTGATATTGACACTTTGAAAAAATAAATTCACACTTTTTTAGTCTATATTTTGCCTAAAATGTCCAAATTTAATGAAATAGGTGTTTTGTGTATGTGGATAACTTAGTTGTTGAGAAAGGACAAATGTGTTGTTAGTTGTAGGTTAATGAGTTAAAATAGGGAAGTCTGTTAGTGGAGAAGATTAAGTCTTTTACTAAGACTCTACAAGTGTGTTTGTGTATAAATGAATGAACCATTGAATAAAGAAGAGTGAAGTGATTTCATGCATATCTTTGTTCTTGTATTACTATACCACGAGGTTTTTGGTGATTGATAGAGTGGGCACATAAGTCGAGCATATTTTTTCTTTCTCTAAGATTTAATGTCTATAATTATCATTCAAAGGAAGGTCGACAAACGACTAGTTTGCAACCACCACGGGTATGTCGCTATAAGGATTAAGGACTTGTGTAGCTTCTATCGTTTACATGTTTAATATTTTTGCAAGAATGGTCCACACTGTAGGGGTGTAGAACATCAATGTAAAGTGCCCCACCTCTTTCAATACGATTCATAATCTATTATTTTGTTTGTGTAAGTTCAATTACTAATTATAACGAGATATAGGGCATTTGGAAGTGGCAAAACTCATGATTGTAATTATTAATAATGAAATTGATGCTCATGGCTCTATAAGCATCACCCTTCAATTAAAGTAAAATCCAACTATCCAATTCTATTTTATGTAGTTGGTTGTTCAGTTTTGCATGTATAACATTTGTATGTAGCTTCAATTTTTTCACAGCGAACCTAGTTGGTTGCTCAGTTTCACATTTATAACATTTGTTCATAGTTTCAATATTCTACATGTGAACCATGACAATGGTGGTAGTAACAACATGGAAATGGTAGGTGTGATTCAAGCAAAGTTGCAGGATGACAATGTGAACTTATCCCTCCCACCCAGCCTACGAGAGTGCCCATGGCATTATGGGATAGATTCCTTTTACGTCCTAAATATTAGATGTGTGTTTGTTCTCAGTCATTTGTAAAGAACATGGTTGCTAACTGTGGTTTCTTATATAAAGAAGCTAGTCACCTCCACCAAAGAATGTGAAATATGCTTCACATGGGATAATGAAATAAAAAATAAAATATACTTGACATGAGATAATGAAATTCTTATGGAGTTATACTCTTGCGTTGATAATATTATACTTACATATTGCTCAAATTCTTTATATTCTAAATTATGTATAAATTTCATTTACCAGTACAATACCACAATAGAGTACTAACACTGCATTAAGTCAGAGTATACAATAATAATGTCAATTCAATACCACAATAGAGTACTAACATTGCATTAAATCACAGTCTACAATAATAATGTCAATTCAAAGGTATAAATCGTACGACATAAGAAATAACTAATAGTGCTTGCTATAAATTCAGAGATTTAAGTGGTGGGCGAAGTGAGTGTGCTATGAAAAGATATATAAATTTATAAGCCTTTTTTTAAATAAACTATAAAGTTGTTTGAGAATGAATACCTTATAAAATCGACAATGACAAAATTATGAGGAGAAATAACTAAATCTAATCATAATTGTATGAATATTTTATTTGATCATTTAGTTAATACATAATTCTAGTCTTGTGTTGTTGACTATTGCATTCATGGTATGAAATATTGTGTTGTTGGTTGTGCATTGTTATTTGTTAGAGTTTACCACAGGTTTAACAAAACAATTATTTGCTATGACTTTTTAACTATGTGGACCTACATGATGCATATCAACTCAAATTTCGTGGGTTTAAGAGCAAGGATTTGTCAATAAAAATTGATGCATATCTTAATATCTCACATTTCATTGGTACATGTAGCCATTGTTGTCTAACAATGCCTTTGATGACTCAACCACATTCCATGATTTGACATTAAAGCTTTTGAACACAATGCATCTCTCACATTTGACTGGTACATTTAGCCAATGTGATCTAACAATGTCTTTGATGACTCAACCACTACCATATTCAATGTCTTTGATGACTCAACCACAACCATATTCCATGACTTGACATTTATGTATCTTGCAATCGTGGTAGCCTAAGAACAACCCGTGAGACCCTCTTTTTCTTTGTTGTTTTTTAGTGGAGTCCACTCCAACTTCTTTGTGGTAGGCCCAAGAACCACCCGTGAAACCCTCTTTTTCTTTGTTTTGGAGTCCACTCTCATATCTTCTTTATTGATAGTTCTTGTATGAAAAATTACTAAGAGCCCGTTGTCCTTAGATTTTTTTTGCTTTTTTAGAAGTGTAAGGGATAAGTCACTCAATCATATTTTTCTATGTATTTTTATTATTTTGTTGCAGTAGCAAAATTGAAGTATCGATACATAATACAAATATTTATTATGAATAAAATATACAAGTAAACATCTTATAGTGTAACATGTGTGACTTAAGAAAAAGTTCAAACAATATGGAAAAAATTAATATGACTAAAAAATAAAAGCAAACATTTTATAATTAAGTTATTTGTTTATAATTAAGTTAGAGAAAATAGATCAATTTAATAATAACTTAAAATTATAATAAATTAAAAGTCCAAGCTTATAACATGTGTAACTTAAGAAAAAGTCTAAATAGTAGGAAGCTCTTATTAATCAAGTTAATTCAATAAATTAAAAAGAAATAAGTCATTGTGTCCATGCTTTTGGGTTTTCGCACGGTTGAAGGAGTGCATTCCATCTATTTTCACGGAATTAGAGAGAAAGAAGTTGTGTATGATGAGAAAGAGTTAGGGTGAGTATAAATAGGTATTTGGATTTGAGGAATGTAAGGTCTATCATTTTATATGTGAGTTTATTTGCGTTATTTTTGTTAAGTTATGTTTAATTTTTATTTAAAGAGTATAGATCCATCTTAAACTGGATTTATTAAGTATTGAGAGGGATCCAATTTTTTTTAAAGTGTAATTTTTTTATCTTACAATAAAAAAATTACATGTCAAGATATTTGATACCTTTGGATTTTCGATATATCTAGGTTTAAGATCAAATTAATATATATTTCTTTTATTTTTTTAAGTCGACATCATTTGCATTTTTAATTCTTTTTTATAGGAACACAACATTACGCATTACAACATCTCCCCCATACTGGGTTGTAAGCACCTCGCTACTTTTGGTGCAATGACTATGGGTGAATCCATAAAGCACTTCCTAGTGAAATGTGGTGATGGAAATTTAACATTTCTTTTTCTTTTTCTTTTTTCTTTTTAAATTTAAGCCCTAAAAAATTATGAGTATTGTGAACTTTGATGTGTAATATAAAAACAACTTTCAGGAGATTGTCTGGTTTTTCTAACCATATTTATAAAAAAATAAAATTAATGTCATTTATCGTGTCAAATATGCATTTAATTAAATGCTTGTCTTCGCAATTTTACCAAATAGTTAAGTGAATTTTGTTCATGTTATTTGAATTGCATTTTATACACCTTTGTGTTCAATTTTGACCTAATGTTTACATAAATGAAAAAAAAAAATCTATTGTTTTTTATTTGAGTGCCTTTGAAATTATGGGGAAAATTAAGTAAAGGTTTTAAAATAAAATAAATTGAAAATATAATATGAAGTTGAAATTGTGAAAATGAGATTCTATTGGATAGAGGATTCAATGATGAATCCATTGGCATAACTTTGCCACCTAAGATGAAATAGATGAAGAGGTTTCACTCCTTGAAAGTTGTAACTATAGAATTTGCAAGCAAGGGGTTTGGATTTGGATTTGATGTTGATAAAAAGTTAATTAAACCTTCAAGCGAAGTCTTTATGGGTTAATAAACATAGCTTGAGTGAGGGACCTAAGATGGAAATAAGATACCATTAAAATAGACCTTGATTGAGCTTATAGGTGAATCAAGCTCATGGCTTACCTAACCCAATGAGATACCTTGATGGGGAATTTTTCACGTCCATAAAGAACCCTTAATCAAGGGCTTATTTAAGTGATTAATGAAGGTCATAATAGTTCAATCAAGAGGTGACAATTATCTCAATGAAGAGTATGATTTTTTTTCACACTCTTATTGAGAGTGCGATTTTCATGTATTCATGTGTACATTCTTTACATTGTCTTGATATGAAAAATGTTTCTGGTTATTTATATGAAAGTACATATGCACAAAATGTTTATAAAAATAATGGTTGTCTTGTGACATTTAACGGACCCTTTGTTGTGTTGTTATACACCGTCAAAAAATCATTTTTGATAAAATATTCCTTCAAGACAACCAGCTAGGTCAGAGATATCTATGTGGATGACGGGTGAGATGTTAGCCATGTTACCTTCCTTCAAAGGCGTCAGGAGCAGGAATAGGATCCTTAAACCAGTCGACTTTGGTGGGAAGGAAATCTTTGGACTCAACCGCGAATTGGGTAGCTGTGGTAGAGGAGGATTCTTTTGGGAGGCAATAGGAACAATGGTGCATGTCGTCCCAAGGATAATTCGGGGCAGTGAGAGCCTCTAGAATCTCCTCATCATTGCGGAAACTTTGAGTTGTCAAATCGGTGGACGAGGGAGTGGTAGTCGAAAAGATCATATAAATGGTGTGAATCTCTCTGGATGAGGGTGATACTGGGGGGTGGATCTCCTCAATTGTGGGGGGTGTTGTCTCAAGGTCCAAATTATTCATCTCGTAAAGAGTTGCTCTGTAATCTGGGAAATCAGGACAATGATGTGAGTAATGGCCGTAAATACCGCATATTGCATAAGGGTGGTTGGTATGCAGTGATTTATCACGAGGCTTAGGGGTTGGATCTAGTTTGACAACCGAGATGTTGGGATCGTCGTCAAGCATTTGCATGTGTTCCTGTAATGCAAGTAATTGTGGACATTGATGAGTCGGATGGCCTAACTCATCACACAACGAGCATTTGGGGGGAGCATGAAACACGGGGAGGATTTAACTGTTTTGGGTGAGGGGACAGCAGTGTATGGTTGTGGGCCTCTGCCCCCAGTGTGCTTGATAAGAGGGGGGGGAGTCGTAGATGACAAAGGGGGTAGTGACACCGGGAGGTGGTTGACTAGTAGTGGCAATGGGTTGCACTGGTTGTAGGATGACATTTGGTGTCGACGGGGGAACGGAAGGCAAAATATACCACATAGGTAATCCTAAAGTTAACCCGGGGAGGCTAAGAGTAGCCATAACCGGGGCGCTTACTACGCCCGAGGGAGGGAATAGGAAGGGGATTGTGTGGATGGGTGTAACACCAATGTGAATAGGTACCAATGGTGGTTTGGGTAACAAGGGCGGTTGATTGTTGGGTGTTTGCGGATTGTGGGAAATGGTACAGAGGTCAGATACTTCAGTCACGAGTGACGGGGGTGGAATGGATTGGAATGTTGAGGTCATCGACGTATCTGAGTAAAGTCCTGGTCCCATGGAAGAAACAAACGAGGTAGTTGCACCACAAATAGGTTGTTCAACCATGGGGAGAACATTTTCAGGTGCAGCGGGGACATTTGGATCATAATAGGTGAGTTGGTCGACCTTGACCACGCATCCATCATGGGGGAACATCATGGTATGAAAAACGGATGAGGCAACCGTCTGCATGGCATACATGTAGCTGCGACCAAGTAAGAGGTTATAATCAAGTTGGGCATTGATGGCCTCTATGTCAATGAGTACGGTTTTACCAACCAACTGGACGGGGACATTAGCTAAGAGACCTTGGGGTTGAGCCAAACGGTCGTTGTAGGCTCGCAACGCAGTGGTGGACTGCCGGAGAGTAGGGGATCCCAACTTCTGCCAAACGAATGTGCACATAACGCATGAAGAGGCACCTTCATCGATAATGCACCGATGGATGACAAGATTCCGAACGGAAATAGAAACTTGGAACGCTAAAGTGGAAGGCAGGCGTGGTTCGGATTGGTCCAAATCGAAGGCCATCAGTCGTGAATCATTGGGGTCAATAGCACCAATGGCGGAGAGCAAAGTCTTGTGCTGTGAAGGATAGTTTTTTAAGACTTCTAACGCAGACATGGCTGTGGGAGATTGGGCTAAGTCATCTACATTGTTGTAATTTGATGCAACGCGAGCATTGGGATTATTGTTGATGCGACGAAGTGGGAAGTGAGGTGCTTTGGAGGCACCATCTAGTGGAGCCAGAGGTATACGTAATGTTTGATCAGTGTGATGAGCGTTAGTGTTTTTGTCGGCGGGAGAGGCTTCAGGGGTGGAGCCATATTGGTTCTGACAGGTTTGGAGGTTGACATTGGTGGATGACATCATTAACAAGTGGTGGGTACCTAAGTCTAACATGGGTTGATCAGGAGCGGCATAAGTGATCTGCTGTTGTGGTGGCGCGTTGCCTTGAGGGGGAGCCAACGGCTGAGTGTTCACTACGCCTTGGGTTGGTAAGGGGTTTCGCAGCACCAAAGGTTGATGCTGAGGTGGTGGGGGGTTGGGTGGCGCCTAAGGAGCCGCGTGCCCTTGGCGATGGGCATCATCAGTCCAGAGTTTCCGAGCTCGCTCCAAATGTGGGCAAGCATGTGTATAGTGGCCATAGACCCCGCAAATCGAACAAGGACGGTTTGTTCGCAAATTAGGATTTTTGGCCTGCTTGGGCAGCCGATCAGGGTTCTGGTTGGCAGGTGTTGCGTTATTGTTGTTTGGGGGATTGGGAGGTTGACCGGCTTGGTCTGGAGGGGGGTTGTTCCCACGGTTACGCCCTTTGCCACTGTTTTGTGGGCCTTGTTGGCGCTGGTTATTTTGGTTTTGCTGCGGATTCTATTGAGCATATACTTGCCCTTGGGCAGCAGGTGGGTTCTAGAGTTGTGCAGGTGCAAGAGCAGGCTGCGGTGGATAATAAGCAGGTGGAGGCTGCGCAGGTGTTGAACCTTGTGGAGGTTGTTGATACGTCTGTGGAACAAGTTGTGGGTTTGCCGCAAGGGCTTCCTGTGGTGGGTAATAAGCAGATTGGGCTTGAGAAGACATAGGAGCTGGTGTAGCCTGTGGGTGGTAATATGGCTGAGGTGCGACCGGGGGGGGCGTAAGCGGGGGATGCATGACCAAATCACTGAGGGGGATAGGAGGGTCTGTGGGAATGGTGGTGATGAGCCATAGGAGCATACGAATTGGTTGCTCCGGATTGAGATGTAGCCCGCGAAAGGTCGAGGCCATGGCTAGGACGTGCTATGGAGAAGGGTTGGGGATGTGAGGCAACACGGCCAATGATGCCATCTGCAGCATGGGATGCCCCCGGTGCATCGTGTTGGTAGGAATCGCCGCGAGGGGCGTCCGGTATGATGGTATATAGATAACCCGACTGGGCATAAATGAGGTCAAATTGCTGGGCTTTGAGGATGGCCTCTTCTTCGAACTGGGGTCGTTTGGATGCCACATCCTTCGCAATGATAGGAAGGAGGGATTTTAGAAACCAATCTAAGAAGATACGGTCGTCTAACTTGATTTTGCAGAGGCTGCGGCATCGACGCCACTCATGAATGTGGTCAGTGATGTGGGTAGTCGTGTTCTGTCTGCAAGACAGTAGGATCTCAACTCCCGCGTTATAGCGGACAGGTAACTGAAAGAACTGCAGGAAGGTCGAGGCAAGGGAAGTAAAGGTGGCATGGGTCCCATGGGGCTGCTCGATGTACCACTTAGCTGCAGAGCCAGTGAGGGTGCGCTGTAACAGATGGAGGCGGACAGAGTCGTCCACTATGGAGTTAGAGGAACACCATAGATGGAAGGACATAATATGGTTCTGGGGGTACTCACCTGCCTTGCCCTCAAACTTAGGGATGTTAGAGGGGAGCTTGGTGGGCATGTGAGGCCATGCAGGGTCATGTCTAATGGGATCGTTAGTCAGTCTAGCTAGGTCAGGAAGGTTGAGACTAGCCATGAATGGCAAACTAGTAGAAGGATGTGACATACTAGTGGGTGTGACCATGTTGGGGCCAATGCCCCCAAGTGGAGGGGCTGGGTTGGGGATGTTTCCCCCAAGTGGAGGAACGAAAGTGGTATGGGACGGTCCTGCACCGCCAAGGGTAGTGTGAGTCACTGATGGAATGGCGATAGGTATGCCAGCTACTGGAATGGGTACAATGATCGGAATGGTAGATGTGGGCCCCATCGAGGGCATACCCAAAGCAGGTATGGTAGCTGGTGTGGTGGTGGATGCTCCACCAATGGTCCCTACAAAGAAAGGGGTGGAAGTCATGCCAACCATGGGGCTGGTTGGTGTAGTGTAAATGGAGTTATTGGACTCTGCCTCAAAATCAGAGGTAAAATAAGGGGTGTCTAGCTCGGGTGACGGAGTTCGATGCCGTTGACGAGTGGATTCAAGTGACAAGGCTCGAGATCTATGATGAGTGGTATCAAGTGATGAAGATCTATGTCTATGACGGATGGTTTCAAGTGAACTGTGTTGTGGGGGCTTGCCCTGGAGGTGCCGAGAATGTCTCAGGGACTCAATGGTGACAGATGGTGTCAAATATCTGGGGGTTGTGTTGAGTGAAAACCAGCTCAAAAACCTTAATGCAATCGAGTGTGCAAAAGGAGAGATCAAAAAATATGGCACTCAAGCCAACAACCAACTCAAAACACTTACTGTAACAGCTGTGCTACAATAAGTGGAGTATCAACAGAAACGGTCAGAATACCAACAAGCAGCAGGTTTCCTAAAAAATAAAAATAGTGGACTCGCTAGACCAAAAGGAGGTAAGGAAGCATGCAAACACCTAGCTAAATAGTATTGTGACTCAACTAGACATATCCTCTGCAAGGTGATGAAATCCAAGTCAGAAAATATGGATAGTAGAGCCAAGTGGCTAAAGATATCCCCTTACTGGGAGGGACACCGGGTATTCAATCCTAGAAGAAAGGCAACTAAGATACCCCGTTCATGACACGTCCAGAAAAGGTGAATCTGCCATTTGGTTCTATCGCTGCAGTATCCCCATATGGGTGATACCCCGAGAACTGCAAAAGGTAGCCTTCAGTTACTGAATGGATTGCGGTATTCCACTCAGGCCTCCGGAACCAGTCTGGCGACTTCAACCCTCCTAGGGGAGAGGCCCTCTGATAAACTGGTTGTGACCATGCCAAAAAATACTAGGGGATTTTGGTTCCTTAATGGACAACAGCTATGTCTCAAGTGTAAGCAACCGAGGGGTGTTATTTGGATGCCTATCCCCCCGATCCTACCTAACTACAAAAATTCTTATGTGTTCCCCAAGTGGGGTTAGAATGTTGGTTGTGTTAAGTAGTATTTTAGGGCTCACTTGAATTAGGTGACAGAGTGTGTACGTGTGAGATGATGAACCCAAGTAAAAGTGCCACGGGGTGGGCAACTTTCTAACTAAAAATAACAATACAGAATTTAAACTTTTGAAATGCAAAATTTTCTCTTTTTCAATTAAAATGCTGAAATTTTTTAAAAATATTATGTAAATAGAACAGAAATAATACTGCAGAAAAGGCTGTAGGGAAGGATGGCTGCAGGTAGGACAGATGGCTGTGCAAGTGCAGAAAATATTGTAGCGAAGTGCTGGGTTCAAAACAGTGAAAAAAGTGCAGAAAATAGACCACGGGTTTGTGGAAAATCTAGGCGGTCGGACCGCGGGAAACAGCTCAACAGTCGCGGACAGGTTGCGGGATTTTGGCCGAAAGACACAGTCGGACCACAAGAAACAGGTCGAAAATCGCAGGCTTGTTGCAGGAAAATGGCTGAAAGCCACAGGCGGGACGCGGAAAAAATGCCGAAATACGCAGGCGGGTTGCAGAAAAATGGCTGAAAGCCGCAAGCGGGCCGCGAAAAAATGGGTTAATAGCCACTGTCGAACCACACTAAACAAGCTAATAGCCATGGTCGGATCGCAGGTAATAGACTAGAAACCGCCGGTAGGTCACCGGAAACAGTCTGAGAGCCGCGGTCAGATCGCAGGTAAATGCCTGAAAGACGTAGTCGGAACGCAACTGCGGGGGGTAAAAGACGTAGTTTACGGCAGCCAAAAGGGACAACCGAAAGGAAAAAACATAAAAATATTGTAGAAAATTAAAAACGTCTAAACTTTTAAAACTTTAACCAGAAATTCAAAGGAACACAAAGGGGAGTCGCCAAAACTGTAGCTAGGGTTTTCACCCCAGCTTGTGCAAATGAGCACCTACTAAGGAGAATGGACTCCTTAGTAGCAGTTCAATAAACAGTAAATTAAAACAATAAAACAATATGAAATTTAACCTAGCATGAGCATTAACATAGATAACAAAACATGAAAATATGGGAAAGATCTCTCTTTTTTGTATTAAAAATTACCTCAGGTGTAGAGGTTGGTGAAGCTCTTGCAGCAGTCCAGGAGGGTTGCTTCCAAGCTTCCAGCTTTGCTCCTTTCTCTTTCTCCAAAGGGTGGAAATGGGCCAAAGGGGCACTCAAGTGTGAAAGTAGCTCAACGGTGAGCTAGGGTTTCGAGAGTGATTTTGGCAGAGTAAGGGTATATTTGACTGTGGATATGAAATGAGGGGCCTCCGTCACCTATTTATAGGTTTTTAGTGGTGGAGTGCTGGCCCATGGTTTTGGGAACCATATGGTTTAGGTCAGCTGTATAGGGTTTTTGCTTCCTTTTTCCCTCTTTTTCCTCTTTTTTTTTATATTTTTATTCCCTTTTTAGAGGGTTTTTGCTATTTTTGAGGAATTTTGGATTATTTTGGGGGGGGAAGGGGGTTTTTGGCCTTTTGGAGGCTTTTTTAATGGTTTTGTGGCCTTTTGGAGGCTTTTTAATGGGATTTTTAGGTTTTGGAGGTAAATATGATAGGAAATATGGACAAATGAGTCATGTAAAGGGGTAGATGAGGTAGTGAGCACTTTTTGGGTGTTAACAAAAGGAATATAAAGTTGATGTGGCAAGATGATGAAGGTTAATTACTTTAAAGTGTTTTCTCTCACAACCAAATGCATATGCAAATCAAGCTAATCAACAAAATAATTTGAAGCACTTAAAAAAAACCGTTTTTGAACAAATAAAAATTTCAGTAAGCATAAGAATTTAAAGCTTGTGTCAATTCAACGAAAACGTCTACGTTATCAGAAAAATACAAGCTTCCCAACAACCATACCCACTGATCGTGTTGTTTCCTAGACGAATACTTCCCAAATAATCCAACAATTTAGCAACACTCATGTAAAAAAAATTTAGAATCTCTCGTGGAGCAATAGCGTACTTGAATACTTGATGGAGCTCGGAAACAATATCACCAACTTCAAATTCCGAATTAGCAGACATCACTACCTTCCCTACTGCACCAGATTCGATCTCCTGCACACAACATCAGCACAATTGTTTTAGGAATTATAAGACATACGGAATAACACGTTGGAATGTGGTGCCAACATTTTAATGTCGAAATGAAATTATAGGAGAAAGTTCCCTATGGTTTAGTACTAAAGGTTGTTTTGTATTGATCCTACTAGCAAATATGTATCCGATTGTATTCAAAAAATCCACCCATAAATGATAGGACTTCATTTCTAGCACAAGCATCGACTACTTGGTCAATGAAAAGAATTGGAAAGTTGTTTTTGGGACATGCCTGATTGAGATCTCTAATATATGTAAATACACAAGTCATGTGTTGTGTTTTGTTAACGTGGACTGGGTTTGATACCCACGATGCGCAAGAAATAAGCTAAATGAATCTTGCTTGATGTAGTTTCTTGATTTCCTCTTTGATACTTAGATATTTGGATGGGTGAACTAGTCATTTTTTTTCACACTAGTGAAGCATCAAGCCACGTGTCAATAAAATGTTCAATAATGGAAAGTTCGAGCCCTGACATATTTGCATGTGAATAGGTGAAAATATCCCTAAACTCTTGGAATAGTGCTTCGTAAGCACTAACCTTTTGTTGGGAACAAGAGGTTCCAAGTGAGATTATTTCTATGACACTGAGAGTGATTGGAATATCCACCTAAATGGTCGGTGATATATTGGCCATGTTTCCTTCTTAGAAAGTATCAAGGGTAGGAATAGGATTTTTAAACCAATCAACATGGTAAGAAGGGATAAAATCCTTGGTTTTGATAGAGTTTTGATCATCCATCTTGGTAATGGAGGTGTCTTGGGGAAAGACGTAAGAAATATGATGCATGTTGTCCCACATTGTCTCAATAGAAATCATAGCTTCCATGATGTCTTCATTTGAGTGAAAAACGTGATTGAGGAAGTCACTTGGAATAATAGGTCCAAATGTGATGGGATTGAAAGTGTGATTGTTTGAAATGACAACTTGTTGTAAAGGTCTCATGTCAACTATATTGCATAAGCCTAAGGGATTCATGATCACATCTGATGATGGATAATGAATCCAAGGGGTTGATGCTAGGGTATTTATTGGAAATGTACTAGTGTTAATTTTGGGTGATGATGGTAATTGATCATCAGTCACAAAAGTGACAGATGATGAGATGTAAAACATGTCATCTTGTATGGTCATATCATATGATAGAGGCAATATTTCCTCTTATGACAAGACCTAATTGGTTGTGAGAGGAGAAAATGTATAATGTGGTTGCATTAATTACTCAAGAAGTGCCATTTTTTATTCACATAAGATGGGACATTAGAATGAGTAATGTATCAATAACCCACATTTCTTATGAGGGCGAGTGGGTTGTTCGGACGTCAATGTATGGATGAGAAACTATATATTTTTGGGTGGTTGACTTATGGCCATATATAAAGGTAGCATATGAGCACTATGTGGAAACAAAAAATATCAGGGGAAGGTTGACTCCTTCATTGTTGATACAAAATTGATGTCAATTGATTCGATGAGAGTTATCTGGGAATGACTAATAGTATCAAGGGTATTTCAGAATCTAGGGAGATATGGAAAATGATGTGTGTAATGAGCAAACTAAGAACATATAGTGCATAGATGACTTGTGCATAATGATTTCACTTTGGTTTGAGAGGATCTACTTTTGGAGTGGTGAGCATGCCTAGTACAACTGAGTTTAAGGATGTGTGGGTAGGTGTGGATAGCACAATATTAATCCCTGACAATGTTAGGCATAGATTGGTGGGATGGATTGTTGTGTCACATAAGGAACATGGTGTGGAAACACATGCAAGTGGCTTATTGGGGGGGTATGGTTTCATCACCTCATTCGTAGGAGGCGTGATGCCACTAGATACTGATTTGGTGGGGACCACTAGTTCTGTCATGATATATATTGTCAGCCATGGAATCTCATATGGCAAGGTGTTGTATGAAGTGGTTGGTGTAAAATTGATATGCGCATATGGTTTTAGGTTTATTTTTTGGAAATGGGGTTTTAAATACCACATGGAGATCCCAAGGGTGAGACTAGGAAAAGTGAAGGTGGCCATGAACGATATTCCTTATGTACCTAGGGGAGGAAAAAGAAATGGTACTTTGATAATTGGATCCACCGATGGAAGAGGGGGGATGACCCCATATTCAACAATGGGTGCGACCACGAGAGGGGGTGGGGTGGTTCCCCCTTCTACATTGCTCGCGATAATTAGGGAAGACATGGAAGTGGCAGTAGATAATGGTGGTTTATTTGTAGAGGAGAATATGGTACACATGAGGTCGTCCATGACTGACGGTATGACTAGGGGAGATCCAACATTTTCCCCCAATAAAGAGGATTCATTGTAGCTTCTTGGCCATGTCTCATTAAGAGATGGGGGGTACTCAGTTCCAATGGTAGGAATAATCTTTTCTTCATTGGTTGTGGGTATTTTTTCATAGTACATAAGATGGTCTAAGGTAACCACTTTCCTGCTATGAGGGATCATCACGACACAGAATACCAAAGAGACCACTTCTTTCATGGCATGTATATAACTACATCTCAAGAGGAAATCATCAGAGGCTCAGAGGGTGATAGAAGATGGGATGAGATCTAAGGATCCCAGTCGTTTCAAAACATTTGTGGACATGATGTAGGTGTATGCACCTTCATTGATGAATGATAATGTTTTTTATTGTGATAGGTATCTAGAAGATAGTCGATGATAATGGTCGATATTTTCCACTATTGAGGTCAAAGGTCATAAGATGCAAATCCAAAGGATCAATGGCACCTAATGCTATTAGTAGAGCCTTTTTTTGAGAAGGATGGAATTAGGGGACCTCAAGTGTGGACATAGAAACAAGGGTCTAGGACAAATTTTCAACTATGCTATAATTATGTGATGCTCTCATGTGAGGACTGTGAGTGATCCATCATAGAGGTGGCTTTGGTATCCTAGGGATAAGGTCACCACTAGGACATGGAATTTGCAAATATTTATTGGTGGGGGCTAGAGCTTCATCCTTCTGAGTGGGTGGGTTTTCTAGAGTGGCATAGGCTTGATTGTGGTTCTGGAGATGAATATATACAACATTCATGTATATGTTTTGATAGGAACTCTCTCTCGCTGAGGAAGGGTTCACTAGTGTTCGATCCTCTTGTTGATGAAAAGAAACCACTTGATTAGCAAATGAGTGTTTCAACATAGCTTGTTGGGGGGGAGAAACATTATTTCCTTGGGGATGGTTTTCTTTGAGTTGTTTCTTGGCCTCCAACATCTATTGACACTTTGGGATTTATTGGACAGTGGTGAGTGTAATGGTTGTACTTGCCACACGTAGTGCAAAAAAAGTTGTTCTGTAGATTTTTGTTTTATTCTTGCACTGGTGGGTTATCAATACCATCTTTTTTGGTTCTAGTTACTTCCATTACAATTAGGCTAGTTAGGGGGGTTTCCCCCTTTCCCAAGATTTCGGTTCTACTATTTGTTTCTTCCTTTCTTCTTTCTCTAATTAGGTGGATTAGGGAGGTTTGTTGTATTCAATGGTTTAAACTATTGAATGATGAAAGGTTGAACAAAATTTACCCCTTCATGAGCCATGGGGTGGGAACTAGGGGGTCTAGGAAATGGAAAGTATGGGTTTTGGATGGGAATGGCTTTGTAATGATTAGGTGACCCATGTGAAGTTAATGTAGGTGCTTGAGGATTCATGGGGTTGGGATGCATAACAACTAGTTATGTCCCTATGTTTGGAAAAGTTGGACTGTATGGCCCATAACTCATTGGTATAAATGGAGGATGAGGTCCTCTTCGAGGGACATTGACATCCAAGGATGGAGGGCTAACGTCCCAACAATACAGTTGGTTGTGTGTGATGTAATGGGTTTGGTTTGATCTAATGACCAATGGTGAAGAGCATCGGGCATGATGACATATAGATTTCTTGACTCATCATAAATTAGATAAAAATGATGGGCATTGAGGATGGCTTCATCTTTAGTTTGTGGCATGGTTGTCATAATATATTTAGAGATCATGGGTAGGAGAGACTTAAGGAACCTATCTAATAATAATTATGGGTGGATTTTTATTTGACACAGAGTTCCCTACTGATGCCATTCATGAATGTGGTTAGAAATGTGTGTAGATTTGTTTTGTAAAAATTTTGAAAGAATCTCCAAGCCAAGGTCTTGGCAAATTGGGAGCTAAAGTTAGGTTAGGAACACAGGGGCGATGGAACCAAATGTGGTATGCCTTCCTGTTGGCAATTTTACATACCATTTAGCTATTGTGCTTATGAGGGTTGTCTGGAAGATTCTAAGATGAATGGTGTCTTTGACTATGTTGTTGGATGAGCACCATAGGTGAAATGACATCACATGATTTTTTGGGGTTGTCCCCCTGGTTTCCTTCAAAATTTTGAATGAATCAAGGTAACTTAAATGGAATTTGAGGGAATGCTAGGTCATGCTAGATAGGGCCGTTAATAATATTAGATAAATTGGGCAGGTCTAAACTAGCCATAAATAGTAAATTTGTATGAGGAGTTCTTTCCATCATCTGCGGCAGGGGGGTTCCTCCGCTTGAAATAGAAGATTTGGAAACTAGTAAGAGGGTGGAGTGTTGAGCAAGGTATGTCCAAGCATAGAAGATACGATCATTGTTGCACATGTGTGTAAGTTAAGTGGTGGCATCCCTTGTCGAAGAAAAAATGGAGGTGTAGAAAGAACTCCTCCTCTAATGGGAGGAAGGATTTGAAGCCTCAAAGAACACAAGGAATGTGATATATCTACTATGGTTCTAGATGTGATGGAAAAATGTGCAAATAAGATGGTCACAACAAATGCAACAATATGATGGTCACAGACAATAGATGCAAAAAATGGTTCAATAATATCTATCAAAGGAGCATAAATGTGGATTCTTAAAGTACATGTTCTTGACGATGGTTTTTTGTAATTTAGAGAACCAATAATGTGATCATATCTAACTTATCGTCCTTCCTCTCAACAATAGTCAATGGGCCTTCCAATACCTCTTTTGTTAGATGGTTATTAACCCACTGAACATGGATGGTGAAGGTATGAATGAATCAATTATAATGAGGGGTGTTGGAGCTATGTTCTAGAAGTGACTAGCAACATTTCCAATAGCCAAAAAAAATATAACTTGGGCACAGATGCATCTCACCATTTCCAACTGATGAAAATCCTAGTTTTGGGCCACTAAGATACCCATGTCAATATGGATAAGAGGTTTGGCCTCAAACGGTCAAGTGTCACCTCCAAAAAGAGTTGGGTGGCTCAATGTGGTGAAAAAAATAACCCTACCTTGGCTTTAATGTCATTGGGAACCACACTTTCTTATCTGGGTTTGATCACACTTCCTTATATAAGGATTTTAAAATTCCCCTAAAAGTCAACAACCACCTAATGTTTCATATGGAAAATATTGAGGGGCATTGCTTGGATGCCTATCCCAACAATTCTAACTTAAACTATAATTGTTCCATTCTCTCCTGGTAGAGGAATTTATATTGGTTCAATCCGTGAGTTGACTTTAAAGGGTCAAATTTAATTTAGGTGTGATAAGGCAGGTATTTCAAACCTCTCAATGTTTATGATTCATCAAGATCTCTTTATGGTTGCAAGATGAAGATAATACTTCAAAGAGAAGAGTTGTTAGGTCCCTTAGTGTGTGATTAAAGTGGACAAACACGTGTGCAATTGATAATGCTTGAAGTAAAGAATGCTTTGCAAATAACGTTATTAAAAAATGGAGTAAGGAGATATGAAAATATGTGGTTTGTTACTCCTCTTTAAATGATTTCTTTTTAAAGTGTGTTTTTTTTCAAAAGGAAACTAAACATAAGTAGAATGAAAAAGGGAGGTATTTCTCTCTTGTGGTATTTTCTGATTTTCCAAGATCACTTTATGGGAACAAGGCAAAGAACATACTAGGATTGCAAGATTTTTTAGGTTCCTTGTTTGTGTGAAGAGTGGATTTGATCTAAATCGCTTAAACAAGAAAGAAATATGCAAGCAACGTAGAGTATAAACTATTGCAATCTAACTCAAATTCCTAGACTAATAATATCTTATAACTTGAAGAAATTGTGATAATATACTCTTTTGTAAGCTAGGAGGTTGTTGGGGAACTCCAAGCTCAATTCCTAGGAGAAAAGAAATTGAAAAAGATGACTTTGACCCCTATTTAAAATAAGTGAGGTAAATGACTAAAGAAGTAAAAAAACGTTTGTGGTTGATTTTCATTCTTAAATGATGTCAACATCCATTTGGACTCAAATTGTGAACTAGAGAAAGCTAAAAGAAACAAAAAGTTGAGCAGTGACAGGTTTTTGTGCTATCAATCACGTGGCAACACGACTTATGAGTTTAACCAGTCGCACCTAAAATGCATGCAATAATTTTCACACTTTGATCGCATGGTAGTGCAGGTGGGAAGTTACAATAACTGCATGAGATTTCTATGTGGGTGTGAACACCGAGAAGTCACACAGCAATGCGACCATCAAATAAAAATCCACATTGTTTTGTGCAAAACAACGACATGATTTGCATGGCTTGGGAAAATGGGAAAACTTGGACTTCAGCCTGCAAAATTCACTAGTCAAGGGTATAAACAACATGGCAATGATCCTCAAGAGCCTCAAATCAGTTAATAAAAAGAAAAGACAACCTAAAGATGTGAAAATAAAAATAAAAACACAAAGTGGAGTCGCCAATCTTGTTGTGAGAAAAATGGCCCAAGTGAGGGAAATCCTTCCTCTCCTTGCAAGTTGTAGGCAAAGGAAACATGTTAAGTGGATGGTTATTATGTCCAATAAAAAATGCTAAATCTATTAAAGAAATAACAACGCATATGATGACTACTTGGAAGATAAAACTTGCATAAATGAGATAAAACACAACAAAGAGATGATCTTCAACCAAGTGTTTATGTCCAATGGAAAAGCTTGAATACAATGGTGTCACCTAGGAGAATTTTCCCTGCAAATGGTATCCAACACTCCCTTTGGGAGGGTCCATTGATCTCTCTCAAATTGTTTGTTAATTGACTTGGAATGATGAAGAGAAAAACCTGCTTCTTGAGGAAGAAGCTAAGTAAGGTAGGAATGCCAATGGATGATAAGAATGAGGTTGAAAGATGATTCTCTTGAGCTAATTCTTGCAACATAACTTTCGTCTTGATTTCTCCTTGTGAAATGCGTGCTCATGGATTCCTTTTATAAGCCAAAAGGTGGTCCACAAACAACTAGTTCTTCATGTAAATGCTCCCTCTCATGAAGTGGCTTCAAGGTACAGATATGGGGCTATTGAATGCCTAATCATGTGAAGAAGGATGAATCGAATTTCTTGGAGACAAAATGTGGTTGCAAAGTTTTGAATGTGTCGCAGATGTTAATGGTATGTATATTGGTCCAACCGCTTGGGTTTTGAGATATTTTCCATGCGATTTTGTGTGGTATGTCTTTGATGGACCCACCCGTTGCTCTGTTTTCTTTTGATAAACCCATGTGATTGGATTGAAGTGTGATTTATCCATTCATTGCTTTGTTTCACATGTTGATTTTTATAATGAAGAAGCATTGTGAGATGCACGTTGTATGCCAATGATGTTTCAATGTAATAATCGCCGAAATGTCACATGTGTGCAAAATTTAGGTGATAATAACATGGCCTAATTATGATGCATATGTGTATACATTTTGAATGTCACGCATAGATTCTTGATAATGATATTCCCACACATATACATCATGTCATTGGTATAAATCATTCAAAACTCTTTCATAGATAAAAAAAAAGGAACACCTTTAATCAAGCTATCATATTTTAACGATGGAACTTTGGAAGGGAGTTCTCAAGGAAGATAAACTTTGATTTGTTGCCTCATCATGTTCACAAGGTGAGAAAAGGAACCTTCATGATTTTCACTCCAAACCTCAATTTTGAGCCTTTAGTTTATAAGCACTTAAATCTAATCCATAAAATATAGCTAGTTAACTAAATAAATCAAATTAAAAAAGTCCGCAAGTTACTATGCATGCTTTCACTTCATCATGCATACCATTAATATCCCATTAGAATAAAACCTCATGGACCATCCATAATGTGCAAAAAAACACTACCGTCAAAGTACCATAAACTCAACTAGGACATTTGGGTAAAGTATTGAAAACTTTGAAAACTAAAAGGTAAAATTTTGTGAAAATTTAAAATACATTTTCTTAATTTTTAATAAATTGAAATCATGGTGTTCTACATTTATGCTAAAATGTAACCATTGAAAAAGTGGTGATACTAATAATATCACCACTTTAAAAAAAATGATAAAACAAACTTGTTAGAAAATGTTGTATGAAAATATTACTATGTAATCAACATAGTTTTGAAAAATGATGTTAAAGTTATCATTAAAATTGCTATAATGTGGTTACAAACATATTAATGTGGTTGTAAACTTTATTTTCAACAAGGAATATGGTAGCATCTTTACTAAAGGAAAACTATTTTTTATGATAAAAAATTAGCAAATTGCAAACCTAGATGGTGGTAGACCCTAGTGATGAATAACTAGTTGGTGATATCCAAAATGATTAAAAACACATATGCACTAATAACTCCTACAAATGACCCAACCTTAACCTATAGAGATAATATTGCATCATGACTAAAGAGTCATCCCCTTCACCATAAATGTATGTGTGACATGCATAGCTACTTCCTTATGAGGATGGATAAGGGTTGTGAAATGTATGTGTGACATGCATAGCTACTTCCTTATGAGGATGGATAAGGGTTGTGATTCAAATGATATAGATTACGAAAGATAAATGGTCGCCATTATCCTCACCAATAATGAAATTTCTTTAGTTTGAGCACATACTCCATTGTTTTTTATTTATGAAATATATTAAATTAAACAAGAAAATAGGGAGAAAAGAGCATGTTGAATAATTATTTTTTAAGTGATTTAGAAGATTTTTTTTTTATATTAATTTGAATTTTTAATTAATCATTTTGATTTAGATGAAGAGTTAAAAGTTAAATATTTGACCATGTATGTCAATTCCATACACACGTCAAATGTTAAATGTTAAACCATTTTCGTGATGGAAATAAAAATTAATTTGCTTAATAAAAAATTATAAATAAAGGTGTTATCTTTTTTCCTTTGGTTTACTTTACTTTTAAAAAATTATTAACACATTGTTATTTGTTTAAACCAACAATAATGTCCAAACGAGTTAATAATGTTTTAATAAAAACTTGAAGTATAAATGAGAGTAAACATTTAATTAAACAAAAAACATTTTGTTTCTTTTGATATTTGAAGTGATTTACAAGTAAGTATGATATAAATGTCCTATTTTAATATAATGTGGCATACGTTAGCTAAACACAATGAATATAAAACCTCCATTTTAATTTTGAATTTATCTCCTGAGTCAGGCGAGGACGCATATGGGGGTTCAGTTTAGAGATGTGGTGACCCTTACTAAGCCTTCCGTACATTGTATTAACAACGACACGACTAACACATACTTAGGATAATCGACTGTTGATACTCTTCACATCCTGCATGCATCAGATGATTAATCTGGAACATTTTGTGCAGTCTCTTCTGTCCCCTAAGATCGATTGTTCTATGCTTTTTTTCTGTCTCCAATTACGGCTTCGATGGGCAAGGTAAGAGGCATTAGCACAGTGATCTGCTCTATTTATTGTTTTATAACGGTTGAACCATGTTTCACTACTTCAACTCGAGTATATGCCCAACAATTTGAAGGATGTTTGGAGTAGGTCTCCTACCATCATGGTCGCTCGCACCAGGAGTGCCCAACGAGGTCACAACTAGGCTCATGAATACTCCCACTTCCCATGCATCCAAGAAAAGGTAGAGGCTTTGACTTCTCACTACCACAAAAAGATCCCCGTTGGCATAAAGCAAGAGATCTCATAGGCAAAAGACTAGGTTAAGGGTGAGCTAGAGGTTACTCCAGATAGTGATATTTGTAGGGATGTTAATCCCTAGGTACCATATGTGGGTACCTATAGAACCCACGACTCCAAATATCTCGAGACCGTCATTCTTTACTAGCATACCAAATCGATGTTGGGCAAGGTCCTAATAGATTATTAGGCATAAAAAAAGGAAATCATGTTGTAGATGGATGAAATGAAACTACAGATGAAGACCATGCATGAGAAAATCAATATCATTTCCAAAGATATTGTTGGGTTCAAGTTCATGAGCCCAAATCCTCGCGATGATGCTCAGCCTCCATGGCTTTCCAAGAGGTGTCTATCATCTCCATCACTGATGATGAAAGTCAATCTACCTAGTTCTAGTAGAATGTCTTTCAATTTAGCTTTTTTGTTTCTAATAGGCATAACATATAAGTATCCTAGGGTGTGTGCAAGAAGATGAGGGTCACTTTAGATGCAATCCTACTTTTTCAAAACTCGTTTCTGATACATAAAAACATAACGCTTTTCTGATACTTGGCACTTGGTATGGTAAAATCCAAGCCTGACATGTAGGATAGGTAACCACAACGCATATGCGTTATAGAACTTCAAAACGCGTATGCGTTATGTAGTTACAAAATGCGCATGCGTTATGTAAAGCTAAAACGCGCACGCGATATGAAGAATAAAAACACGTATGCAGTATGGTTAAGCACAATAAATAGGTTAGGTGCACGGCTAGGGCAACGAATAAAATCAAAAGAAATCAGATGTTTTGTATGGTTACATACAAAAGAAATGTTTTGTATGGTTTACTACCCCCCTAGCTCTCTCCCAATAATCCCTAGATACCCCCTATCTCTTTCTAAATATCTGTCCCTCATTCTCTCTACATCCCTCCCTACATGTTTCTTTCTCTCCCTTACTCCAGCCATGTCCCTACCACCCCACTCTCCATCTCTCCACCTTCTCTTTATCTTCGTCATTCTCCCTCCCTAATGACAATGAAGATGATCATGGTGCAGATGAAGATGATAGAGATGATGATGTTGATGAAGATGATGGTGATAACGATGAAGATGTTGAATATGATGATGATGGTGATGAGGATGATGATGATGGTGATGAAGAAGATGACGATGATGGAGATGTTGATGGGGAAGGGGGAGTTGTCAATGATGATGAAGAGGAGGATATAAGATGATGATGATGGTGGTGGAGATGTTGATGGTGATGAAGATGTTGTTGATGCTGATGTTGATGAAGAAGATGATAATGATGGAGATGTTGATTTGATGATGATGAAGATGATGATGATGGTGATGATGATGAAGATGTTGATGATGATGATGATAGTGATGAAAATGATGATGATGATGATGATGATGACGATAATTTTGATGATGATGGTGATGATGATGATGATGATGGTGATGATGATGGAGATGTTGATGATGATGATGGAGATGTTGATGAGGAACCTAGAGATGACACTGATGATGAATATGTCGATGGTGATGATGATGATGATGATGATGATGATGATGATGGTGATGATGATGGTGATGTTCAGATGATGACGATGACGATGAGGAAGATGATTATGATGATGGAGATGTTGATCTGATGATGATGAAGATGATGATGATGGTGATGATGATGAAGATGTTGTTGATGATGATGATGGTGATGAAGACGACGATGATGATGATGATGAGATGATGATGATGACGATAATTTTGATGATGATGGTGATGATGATGATGATGATGATGATGGTGATGATGATGGAGATGTTGATGATGATGGTGATGGTGACGATGATGATGATGGTGATGTTCAAATGATGACGATGACGATGAGGAAGATGATGATGATGATGGAGATGTTGATTTGATGAGGAAGATGGTGATGATGATGAAGATGTTGACAATGATGATGATGAAGATGTTGATCTGATGATGATGACAAAGATGATGATGATGTTGATGATGATGAAGATGATGATGATGATGGAGATGGAGATGTTGATCTGATGATGATGAAGATGATGATGATGGTGATAATGATGAAGATGTTGATGATGGAGATGACAATGATGATGGAGATGTTAATGATGATGGTTAGGGTGATGACGATGAAGATGTTGAAGATGATGGTGATGGTGATGAAGATGATGATGATGATGATGATGATGAAGATGATGATGATGGAGATGTTGATCTGATGATGATGAAGATGATGATGATGAATATGTTGATGATGAAGACGATGGTGATGAAGACGATGATGATGAAGAAGATGATGATGATGGAGATGTTGATGAGGAACCTAGAGATGCCAATGATGATGAAGATGTTGATGATGATGATGATGATGGTGATGACGATGAAGATGTTGGTGATGATAGTGATGGTAATGATGATGAAGATGTTGATGATGATGGTGATGGTGATGTTCAGATAATGACGATGATGATGAAGATGTTGATGATGATGGTGATGGTGATGTTCACATGATGATGATGATGATGATGAAGATGATGGTGACATGATGGAGATGTTGATCTGATGAGGAAGATGATGATGATGATGGTGATGATGATGAAGATGTTGATGATGATGGTGATGGTGATAAAGATGATGATGATGAAGATGATGATGATGATGGAGATGTTGATGTTGATGTTGATGGGGAACCTAGAGATGACAATGATGAAGAAGATGGTGATGGTGATGGTGATGGTGACGACGATGAAGATTTTGATGATGATTTGATAATGACAATGATGAAGATGTTGATGATGATGGTGATGGTGATGTTCAGATGATGATGATGATGATGGAGATGTTGATTTGATGAGGAAGATGATGATGATGATGATGATGATGATGGTGGTGATGATGATGAAGATGTTGATGATGATGATGATAGTGATGAAGACGATGATGATGAAGAAGATGATGATGTTGATGGAGAACCTAGAGATGAAAATGATGATGAAGATGTTGATGATGATGGTGATGATGATGAAGACGTTGATGATGATGGTGATGGTGATGAATACGTTGATGATGATGGTGATGAAGATGATGATGATGGTGATGATGATGAAGATGATGATGATGGAGATGCTGATGAGGAAGGGAGAGATGACAATGATTATGAAGATGTTTATGGTGATGATGATGGTGATGATGAAGATGTTGATGATGATGGTGATGTTGATGAAGATGATGAAGAAGATGATGATGATGGAGATGTTGATGAGGAACCTAGAGATGACAATGATGATGAATATGTTGTTGATGATGATGATGATGATGATGATGATGATGATGGTGATAATGATGAAGACCTTGATGATGATGGTGATGGTGATGAAGATGATGACAAGGAGGGTATCCACCTTATGTATATATTCTCAATTATACAAGTCCCTATAGAACTCTCTCCCTTTGTTCACCCTTAATCACTAACCCTATGTGCCTTTATCCCTCCCCCCTGCCCTCTCTATCTCACCTTCTATCCCTCCCTCCCTATCTCTTTCTCTAGATCTATCCCTGGATATGTCCCTCACTCCCTTTACCTCCCTCCCTCTATGTCGCTTTCTCTCCCTTACACCATCTTCGTCCCTGCCACCCCATGGATTCCTCCTTGCCTATCACACACACACACACACAACCTCCCACTTTCTTTGTCGCTCACACCTCCTTCTAGTATCTCTCTCCCCAACCATCAATCTCTCTCTCTCTCAAACAAACACACACACACACACATTATGTCCCTTTCCATTCTCAAAACCATTCCCCCTCCATCCATATCTATCTCCACCTTTCTCCCTCCATTCCTCACCCTACCTTCTCTCCCTCCCTCTCTCATCGCCTCTCTCTCTCTCTCACCTTCTATCCCTCCCTCATGTTATCTTTTCCTCAACCTATCCCAATCTCTCCATCACTCCCTCTCTCTCACACACTTTATGTCCCTTCCCCCTCCTCTCTCTCTCTCTCTCTCTCTCTCTCGCCACCACTCCCTGCATGACTCCCACCAACACTTTCTATCCCTCCCTTCATATCTCTTTATTTTGTTCTATCCCAATCTATCTCTCACTCCCTCTAAATCCATTCCTCCCCATTGTCCCTCTCCCTCCCTCGCTCTATGTCTCTCCCCCCCTTGTATTCTTTATTTCTCTCTCACATCCCCCTTGCCTCCATCCATTCCCCCTTGTCACTCAAGTCTCACTTTCAACTTCTAACCCTATACCTCTTCATAACCTCTTATACTTTTAATAGTGCTCTCAAGCTACACTTCCCTTCACCCCCTGTAGCCCATCATGTTCTCATTCCCTTCATCTCTCCCCACTCAAGCTTCCAACATCCTTCTAAGCCCTTCTAATCCCTTGACCCTTTCCCACCCCTATTAAATATTAAGCATAGATTCCCTTGACCCTTCCCTACCCCTTCTCAAGTATTAACGAAAAATTCCCTTGAGTCTTCCACACCCCCTCTCTCTTAAGTATTAAACATATATTTTATGATGTACATAACGTGAGCGCGTTTTTGCACTACATAACGCGTACGCGTTATATAACGCATGTGCGTTCTTGAATTCTAAAAGCGCGGTAATATTTTTTTAATTTAAATAGAACGCGCTCGTGTTTTGTAGAGCCTAAACCAAGCCGACTCACTTGCTCGCATGTCAACAATAATCCTATGTGTATGCTTTGGAGTTTGCTTCGGTAATTCCAAACCTGTGCTATGTTAATGAAAAACCAAAGCTAATTGGGTATTTCTTCTAGATCCTGGAGAAGCCCGTGCTTAGCCACTCGTTACAGTATGCTACACACAGTCATTTTTTACGAAATCTTAGACACAAATAGCATTTTTTCTGTAGATTCCAAATATGTAACTTTTATTTTGAAATATTAATTTTTCCTATTTTCTTTCAATTTCTTTTGTGTCCTACCTCCTTAACTCGTGAAACACACTGTTAGTGTTTCTTCCATAACTTTTTCAATTCTCGATCATTTAAAAACAAAATTGTATGGTGCACAAAAGGACACTAACCTCTACGTTCTATGAAAAACCTATTTCAAGATTTTTGCATTAAGACCTTCAAAGGCACCCCCAAAAGAGGTACTATTTTCGAGGTTTGATCACTTCGACAATTATAAAAAAATTATAAAATTACTAATTTAATTTTCGAAAAATAATGGCGCACAAGTGCTATGTGTTCTCTACATGCATTCCGATTTTTGTAGCTTGACTCCATCATTTAGGCCCTCAAAGGCTGTACCCACAAAAACATATACCTTATCATTTGCCTGAAAAATAAAAAGTGTCTGTTAAGAAAAATGAAACTTGACATAGCTATGCAAATTTTCAATACATAAAAGTTATATATTCGCAAACGTGATTCAATTTCCTACATTTCATCTTTTTTACTCAATGCAAGATATTTTGCGTAAGTATCTCAAAAAATCCAAGTTAGTTGATAGATGCCTGATTTTTCAGTTTTCTATTGCATCTAACGCGCCAAAAGTGACCCTTATTAGCTTGCACTAACCCCCTAATCCCAGTTCATAACATATTTATAGACAATGACAATTTTTACAATTATTTATGTTTAAAAAAAACTCAAAGTATTAAACAACGAACAACCCTTAATGAGAACCTTTTGTTTTATGGTTGGTTGGGTTTCCCTTAGGGTCGACCAACCCAACTGATATTCATGTAATTTTCCAGTTTTAATATAATCCCACCAATAATTGTGAGGCCATCTATGTTTTCTCCCCACCAATAATTGTAAGGGCATCTAGCTTATCTCCCCACTAATAATGATAATATAATTTATTTTACATACACTTCAAAAGCCTTCATTTATTTTAATATATTATAAACATGATCTTATTCATATATTATATTAGTAACTAATTGTATAAAAAACATTATTTTTTTTGGTTGATGTTGTGTGAAAGTTTATACCATTAATAACATTAGTTCAATGCAAAACAAGTATTAATAGAAATTTATATTTATATTTATACATTTATTTATTTATATATAATGTATGTATATCCACAATGTACATTGGTGAGTGCAGATTACTCATCTATCTCTTAATCTTATGCATGAAAGCTCCATCACACGTACAAAGATCGTCATACCAAAGCTTTCGTTTTTTTACAAAGATCATCATAGCAAAGCCATATGTTAAGAATAAGCAATTTTACTATGACATTAGTTTTTAGAAATACGTTGAATACTTTTTTTTAGCTAAAAAAATAAATTATTGATATTTATTTAAATTAAATAGTATATGATTGTAAGTTACTACTTATGAACTAACATAAGTTCCTGCTGGAGAGCAATATATGTTATTACTTACAAGAGATTTATCAAATACTTTTCTAAGAATTCTAACAAAATTACTAAAAGCGTTGAAATCAAAATGTATTAGAAATAACACTCCATAAATTATAGTTTGAAGATCCGGACCTCTCTTTGGTCCCAAGGTAGTTGCTCCAGTATTTCATCCCCAAATATGACCCTTCGTCCCATTCCAAAGCTTGTTTGAAAAGTTTGTCTGCCATAAAGTTATGTTGACAAATATTGAGTTAAAAGATCTTAAAACTTCCTTAATCCTTCTGCACTGCACCAATGAACTAGTATGATTACCTTGAAATTGTAGGCTCCGTTAAATACGCTGAATACTTAAGTTTAGGTTGTAATTGTAGGCTCCTATAAATACGCTGAATACTTAAGTTTAGGTTTTAGATATACATTAAATACTTAATTTGGTTACTAAGTTAATTATACATACGCCTGGTTGTCAATTATTTTCAATTTTGATCTCTTTGAAAAATAGCTTTGCAAACGCCAAAATGTCGGTACACTTTCTCTCTCAGAGATCAATTTTGGGGTTTGGATGTGAGCTAAAATGTCGTGTCTTTGAACATGAGAATCAGTTATTCAGATTCCCGTGTCCAATAAGTCCACAAAGTGCACACTGCCGACATACAGAAAACAGACAAGATCCATTCACTTTATAAATATCAAATCACAATACAAAAGCTGTTCATGATTTTCCAAGAACAGTTGAATAACATCTTAAATTATGATAATAAACCTAGAGAATTTAGAATTTGGTTGTAGTGGACAAAGCCAATCATAACGGTGATTCTCAGTTTGCTTACAGGCAATACTTGTACACAGTTACAGTGCTTCGCCCATAGTTATTCCAATATTCATTCATTTTGTCATGGGATGTTTAATTATTATGCAACAATATAATTTACTGCTGTATTTTTATGAGCCTGCAATTCCGTGCACTAGGGGAGGACAAAGCCTCTGTAGCTGGCAACGAATGGCTGGTAATTGTAATCGACCTTGTATTTCCCGTTGTCTGTAGCCCAAGAAGATGCATCCCATATAGAGCCGTACACCCACATGGGCCTTGCTGGGAAAGTATAGGGGTTCGTCCTTGGATACTTTCTTATTGGAATATTATCCACGAAGAATCTGCACATTTTAATAATTGCATCTATCACATGACCAACAATATCATATAAAGGTAAATGAGAAGAAATAGTTGGATTTTATATTCGTTTTACTTACACAATCTTAGTGGGGGTCCAGAGAATACTGTAACGGTGGAAATCCTTGGTGGGATCAAACCAAAGGTGAATTTGCTGCTCCCTTCCCGTGATAATCCTGCCTCTTCCTGCATTTCCTGCTCTTACATAAATGTTGGTCTGTAAGGTATAAGGTTGGCCTGGTATTGTTCCCAGAAATTCAATGTCTATTTCATCATGGTAGTCCTGGTGAACCTCGTTGTTCGACAACTGTAATGCAAATAAAATAAAAAAATAAAACATAAGGTTGGTCAAGGATGTCAGCCACTGATTTCATTTGTCTTAATGTTGTAAAAGAACCCCTTATACACAAATACTATTTGAAGGATATGACAGAAAGTATGACAGAATTGAGTGATAAAGCTGACGAGTCTATCAGTCTTTCTATCCATATCACATGGCGAGGACAGAAATTCTGATTTCAACGGTGCAAATTTCTTCAAATAAGTCCCGGGATGTGTTCTTTTTTGGATATAAACGTTGTCAGCTCTGCAGACCACTGCCTTGAGGACTGCGGCATCGTATAGTGGGATTCAGAATATATAAATAAAAATTTATGTACATCTACTCTTTCACCAACCCAAACTATTAGAATTTAAGTCATGGGTACTTGTCCGTGGCTGTTTATCTCAAAACCCATTGTTATGATAAATCTATAAATCACAACGTTGGATTGCTACTAATAATAGAATGGAGTAGGGTATCCTACGTCCTTGGGCTACAAAAAACGGGGATAGTTTGTGCGTTGTAGGGTTGGAACTATTGCGAAATGACTGAGACGTCAGAGTGACAAAGATGTGAGAAGACAAGCAACACCCATTGTCGGTGAAAATAAATAATAATTATTTGATAGAGTTTTCCCCTCCACTAATTTCAGTGAGTTTGAAATAGAGGCCACTATCTTTGAGAAATTAATCTAACTTGTTGTATCATTGTGGATTGAAGGTTGGAGACAGAAATAAATACAAAGATTATGTAGAATGAGTTGCCACTCTTCAATCTTTATTGATAAACTGAAGATTAATTAATGCATTACAAACTAAATATTAATGTGTATTTAAATATTTATGGAAACTCTAAAAAATCTAACCTAGCTTTTACATGTATACTGTTGCATATTTTATTAATTTAACTTCTATAACTAAAACAAAAGCTAAAGCTAAAAAAGTAATTACTATTTTTTACATAAATTAATCAAACTTACTAACTTTCTAATAAACAATAAACAGTGAATTACCATTTTTATAAAAAAACTAACTTGCCAATATTTAAACAGTTTGTAATTTTGACAATTTTATTTCTAAGTGATGGCAAGTATTCTTATTGAAATTCTGTGATTGAAATTATAATTCTTTAATGTTAGAAGTTCTGCTTACGGGAGAAGGAAGCCCCTAGGTTTTGGGATTCTTAAAATCGATCAAAATCAGTGAAACCAAGAAAACTTTGATCAAAATCAGTGAAACAAACAAAACTTTTTTTAAAATGGATAAAAATCATTAAAATTTCAAAACTCGTTGCATTAACGTTTTGTCCAATTCATTCTCCAACGTTGAAACCTAATAAATCAATCAAAAGTTTGCCTATAAGTTTTGACATTGGAACTTTTCTAATTTATCCAAATCCTTAAAACATAAAAAAATATATTAATAATATTAATAGATCAATCAAAACTTTGCAGGTAATGTTTTGTCAATTTCAACTCACAACAATAAAACTCTATCGTGGTCTTCTACGAGCCATGGCACAAGCTTAGAGGAAAAGTTGATGTGGAAATTGAATGACACATTAAACATGAAAATGTTAGGTATTATATAGAAATTTATGATAAACCTTTATAAAGATTAGAGCTATGAAAATTTCTGACAATTTTCATAGTTCCAACCTCATCATAACGTTTGAATCTTTAGAATTGGCTGACAATCAGTAGTGAGAATTTAAGGCATTTTGTGGAGAGTATAGGGTAGGTAAATTAATGTAGTCAACCTTTAGAGTCATCTTTGGTTCGGCTCATCAACACATTAGCTATGCTTCATGATGATGAGCCAAGAATAACTCGACTTTGACTACATTAATTTAATAACTCGGCTTTGACTACATTAATTTACTTACCGCAAACTCTCCACATAATGTCTGAATTTTGTTAAATGTTTAGTCTTTACCTCTGTTACAAACAAGATATGATGGAAGGTCATGATCTACAGAAAGAGAATTAGAATAAAATAGCATGACAATGTAATTACATAAAACGCAGTGTTGACTCCTGCAGTATAGCCAGCCTGCAACTTAATAGCCGCACTGAAGTAGCCAGACTTGTATGGTCGCAGCGATTTAAATCCGCTTCCTGCAATATGTATTCATACATTCAGGAGTTTCTTGCAAGATCCTATCTCTGTATATGGATCGAAACTGCATTTACACAATACTACGAAACAAAAACATGAAAGACTGCTTTTACACAATAGAAACAAGATTTACCCGAGTTCCTGTCAAGCCAAATGGTTATTCCAGACTGGTCATTCGAGATTTGTTGGTGCTGAGGACCCCAGAGAACAAAGAACCCCCGATTAAACTTGACAGGAGAAAACCGAGAAGATCTCAGATATCTGCCTCTGTAACCCTTTTCTGCTGCTTCTGATACTTGAACATGATCTGAATCCGGACACAGTGAAACAAGTAGTACAAATGCAAGGAGCAGTAATGTATGAAGCTGCCCAATGAATGGCTTCTGGCGCTTGCAGTTATACATTGCTGCCAGTTTCCCAGATGATCAGCTCCAAGTAAAGTGATAGAATGGAAATGGGTCGGGTCGGGTAGATCAGAGGGATGTGGGCAGCATTAAATAGATGATACTGGGACTGTTTATCAATGAATGTGATTTCTTGCCCATCAATAACAAACGCGTTTTTTTCTGGAATTACCTTCTCAACGCGTTCTCTTCTTCAATTCGCTGCTTGGCAAATATGAGCTTGAGGTCAATAACATCATAATGAACAATGGATATTTATCGATACCCATACGTTTTTTCATTTCGTGGCCAACAAATTTCTGACATCATTAGCTCTTCGAATGACGACTTTATAAAGAAAGGAATCATAGAATCCGCATGGAAGTTAAGATCAAAATAAGCTGGTTAGGGTAAAGTCCCAGCTGCGTTACAGAGAGCAGATTCATCCACATTTTTTTATATTGGGCCAGTGGTCAAAATGCTTATTCCACATTCTTTTTATAAGCCAATAATCCTCCATTTATTAGGTAACTAGCACTCTAATCAAGATATTCTATAAAAATTTTGCACAGTATTTCTTACACACAGTACCGCTACTCTGATAAAGAGACAAGTTTAATTTCCACACAGGTATTGCTAAGATTACCTGGAGATTTGAAAACGCCTGTACATCATTGTCATTTCACTATGTTAAATTAATTCAAAAATGGTTATGGTGTGACAGATTATATACCTCCTGCTTTCAGGATCATGTCATTCTAGCATTTTAAATGCTTAATTTTATGTAACGCCTAACTAATGATTAAAAGGCTTTACGTCATTGCAGACTGTAAAGTAAAGGAACATCACTGATTGGTTGGAATTAAAATATGGGACCATTGGGACCGAATCCTCAATTTCAAATACAAATAATACAATCATGTTGCGGAATTATTAGAAGACACATTAATTTCAACGTAAAATCCAGGTGTCTAATCTAGATTTCAAAAACAAATAATGAAATCATGTTCGGAAATTATTAGAAGTTACATTAATTTCAACGTAAAATCCTGGTATATATTACATGACTAAAAGTGATACACGGGAATGAATCTCAATGACATAGTAAACATGTGATATGAAAAGTTGTGTCCTCGTAGAGGGAATCCTTTTTAACTTTTATATCCATGCCGCGGATCACATTATTTCCGTACTTGTACAATGGCCTTTGAATGTCATTCATGAAGCCCAGAAAACAATATTTTTTTCCATTTTTAAATTTTATGCATTATTGTTTCCATCATTATAAAAGTAAAATCATGTGTAAGTTGTAATAAGTTTTTTAATTATCGAATATATGTTATTTTATGTTTTGTATTTTTCATTGTAATATCTATTTTGTCTTTCTTAGCTAAAATTTGGTTGGAATCTGGTTATTTGAAATCTAAAAAATCAAAAAATTGTGTTGATTAAATTGTTTTTTTGAACATATAGATGAATTCAGCACCTGGGAAAACCCTTGGACATCTAAAATATGTTAGATTAATACTGTTATTTAAGATTCTAAAAAATATATCCAGAATTTGGACAAAACCATATCTAAAAAAATCATTTTCTCCAAGCCAAATGTATATATAAAAAATTCATCCCAATCTTATTAATTTTAATGCCATTAATAATATAAAATTAATATTATAAAAATTGATATTTTAATAAAAGTTTTACTTTTTAATTTAATAATTTTATTTAGCAATTAATAATATAAAAATTAATATTTTAATAAAAAACAAAATTAATTTAATATTTTTATCATAATTTATATTAATCAGTAATTATTTTTAATGATAAAAAAAAAAAAAATATTTTAATAAAAATTTTATTTTTTAATTTAATATTTTTATTATAATTTATATTAATCAGTAATTATTTTTAATGATAAAAAAATGTAAAAAAAAATCATTTATTAAAATTTAAAATGTAACTTATATTATAGAAAAATGTATTTAAATAATTAAATTTTATATAAAAACTAATTAATAATAATCAACATATCATTTAAATCGCATTAAATATAAATAATAACACATATATTTTAAATTAGATTAAATGTCAATTACAAAACATATGGAACGCACCTATCCATTGACAAATTGTTTGTGTTATTAACTTTCCACCATCATGTCAACACAGGTTTATGACATGACACGACCTGCAACCATTGTATTGGGACCATTACAATTTAAATCTCAAAAAATCATATGAATATTCCGAACTAAGTGACGGAGGTGGCGGAAATGTTTTTTAACCAATTTTATTTAATTATCAAATCATTTTTAAAAAATAGTTTTTAAAATTATAAAATATCCTATCATTATGACATCATAAAAATTATATTTAATAATTTCAAAAATAACTAAACTGTAAAATTAATTCTTTGCAATATTTTATGAATTTTATTTTATATATTATATTTAATTTTTTTAAAAACTTGATATAACTTTATATAGTGTTTTAACATTCCATTGAGTGTCCTCTTCCATTTGAAATTGTTATGAACCTATCAAACAATATACCAATAAATTATTTAATATCAATTGTATTTAGATCTATCAAAATACTATTTTGCCAAATAATTCATTCACTTAAACAACCATTTCATAACATTTATATTTTGAAAAATTCTTCCTACCTAATTTTTTGATTTTTTTATTATATCTATATAACATTTGAATTTTATTTATTTATTTTAAAATAGTCTAAATATTTTATGTTTTTTACATGTTATAGAGGTATTTGAGAGTGTTGAATCTATTTATACATTCAAAAATATAATTTTAATATTTCCAAATTTAAATTTTACAACAAAAAAAATTATCTACTTTAAAAAAACAACTTACCTCTCTTACAAATTTTATTTATTTATAATTTACAAAATATTAGACATTTTCAAATCAAATCCCTATATACTCTAAAAGAAATAGTTCAAATACAAAAAAATTATTGAGATTTATTTGGTTGAAGATTTTGATTCAATGAGATAAAATATTGATTCAAGTATTCTTATTTGAATTATATTAACCAATTTGTTCACTTATAATAACAGAATTATAAATTAATTTTTGATAAGTTTATTATGACAATTTTATTTATGATTAAGAAAACAAGTTTTATCTTAATATAAATAAATTGTATTTTTATTATTATTTATTTTTATTAAATTAATTAAGATAAATATTTAAAAACTTCTTTTATGTTAAAACCTTAAAGATTAATGTATTTAAAGTCAAAGCTCATGAGTTATTTTCTCTAAATTAAGAAAAGAAGGTTACAAATTGGATTAAATAAAAAATCATAGTTTTTTTTCTCTAAAATAAGAAGAGAATGCCACAAATTGGAATAACAAATCAGTTGGTATTTGGGTTTTTTCAAAGACTTTTAAATGCCTTGCATCAAAATTGCTACCAAATTTCTGGCTTGAAATATTGTTGGAAATGAGTAGTTTTGGATAATGGATCACAAGGGATCAATCTTAATACCTAATCATTTCATGTAGTAATTATCATTATAGCTTTGTCAATTTTCGTTAGCTCATTCGGTTAAGGTGTGGGTCTCCTCAGCAAGGCGTTTGGGGTTCAATTCCCCTTAGGGGTGAACTAATTGGGAGGAGACACCCGAAAATCCAGTCAAGTTGACAGTTGGTGTGGTCCAGTCCAGGTGCGATCCCCAGGGGATTTTGACGGAATAAATGCCCCTAGGTTATGCTTTCTCATACCAAAGGCCACTCCCACCAAGTGAGGGAGTTTGAGCAAACAAACAAACAAAAAACTATCATTATAGCTTTGCATAACAATGTCATTTTTCATTCTCTTCATAATGAATATTGAGGTACATGGTGTTGCATATTGCAATGGATCATTGTTAATGTCTGATTTGTTGGCCCCTTCATTTTTGGAAATCTAGTTGTAGAAGACAGGCATGTAGTCAACATGGAAAAGGTTGTGAGAAGGGGATGGCTAGTGGAAGATAAAATAGATAGTTAATGTGCCCACAAAAAAAACTCAGAGCTGGAAGCTGCCTTGATGTGGTAAAAAATAACCACCCTGATATGTATCAAAAGGGAATAAGATGCAAGGAAATCAATTCACATTAGACCTAGTTGGGTCTAAGGATAGAGTTTTGTAAGGGTGATGAGAACAAGTCAATATTTAAGTTCTTTGATGCAATGGATGGGATCTAGGAACCAAGGGGATGGCTGTGAGAAATATATGTCTCTAGATTGTAATCTATGTAATATGGTTTGTTTTGATTAATGAAAATAAGAAGTGTTGGTGCACCCTCAAAATTTCATGTCGGATATGTGTGTGTATTGAATCTGTTTGTATTTGCTTTTTACCTATAATGCATTATTAGTAGAGGATGATAGTTTAGTTTCTCTCTCTGTTGCGCAACATAATAACTGGTTAAAATGAATCTTGGGAACCCTTGTGTCTGTTCATTAGTACCTCCCTCATCTTTCACTAGTCCCAGTAGCATTTCGAGTGAGATGTTCTTCTCCTTGAGGAAAAATGAAAATGTGGGTGCATCTAGACTACATAGGTCCTTTTTTGGCCCTTGCGCAGAAGCCTAGTCTTTGATTTTTTTGCACCAACAAATGGTTATGTTGTCGAGACTTTTTTCTGAATAGGGAGGTACTAGTTGGATTGATGGATGGATCTATAAGTCTCGGATTCAATACTTGTGGGATAAGAGGTTTGAAAATTTTGTACTACAAGAGGCCCTATTGAGAAAATTGAACCCCGCAAGACATGGAGAGTTTATATTGTATGACAAACCATTGTGGGATCAATATGAAAACTTTTGGTGTGATTTCCCTATGAGCCTATACAAGTGGATAAAATGAATTGTGGAAGCCGCTAAATATGAGAATCAACACCAGAGAACTATCTAATGGGCCCCTCAAGACCTGGCTGCATTGCATAGGTTAGATCATCAACTGATGAGAGATGTGGCTTTTTGGGTATTCAATATTTTTAATGGATATATAATAGAGTTTACTATAGATAATCACCAATCCTTCAGAAAATAAATTTTTTTCTTTAAGCAAAAAAACCTCGTGGTAGATTGATCAAGGAACTTTCGTTGTGGATCAAAGTTTGGATGGTAGAACAAGGATTTATGCCATTTAATCAAACCTCAATGGTGGCATAAGCAATCGCACTATGGGGAGTGTCTAGGAACAATGCCGATGAAATGGGGACATTAAGGAGGATCCAATGATGATGGGGGGGATTCTGAAGTCCAAGCACAGGATGAGCAAGATGCGAGAAGGTCATGTATTCAAGAGAAATGGTGGAAGAAATATATGAGATAGGAAAAGAGGAAGAGTGAGTAGTTGTTTCAAAAGGAGATGTTTGGGACAAGATGGGATGAAGAGAGGATGAATGAGTTGTGGAAGGTAATGAGACACTGAGAGCTGGCCAACTCTTGGTTGAATGGAAAAGGGATAATGCTAGAGTATGGCCCTAGTATGGGAGACTGGGGTGGAGATGGATGTATGGAAACATAAGACAAAGGAAATAACATGAGTACTAGAGATGTTGGAATACGGAATGATGATGCAAAGACAATTTGGGTGTAGATTATGGATCTTCCTAATTGGCTCCAAGATGGAAGAAGACGAGAAGTTGAACTCCTTATTATTGAGGAAGAAATATTAGAGAACTGTAGCATTAGCCCAATCTCAACCACTCCCTATGAATTCATAAATCATACGGTACTCTCTTTTTCTAGTTCTACTTTGCATTTGTTGTGGTACAATCATTATCCTAATAGTACTAGTCAATCTAGTGGTACATCCATAGGAGGAAGTAGTAGTGGATTTATTGCTAATAAAACATTAATAGGTTCTTAGAATAATGGTAGTTCAATCTCAAACATAGCTTCAAGTGTTATTTTGTCACCCAACCCTAGAGGATTTCTGTTGGTATGATCTCTAGTGGCTACAATGGCTATAATGCATGGGGGTTCTTCCATGCGGTACCCACAGTTTTGCGGTAAGGGATTTGAATAAGATGAGGGACAACATTGGTTCTTGTGTGAAGCCATATTGAGTTCCAACGGAGTTCCAGATGCATCCAAACTAATTGAGTTCCATACTGAATTCTGGGGATGGAAAATAGAATGTTACATGAAATGTATGGCTCTTCGCCCTCTCAATGTGTTGTCTATTTATTTGGTAGAGGTGAAGCAGTTTTTTATTAATGATGGAACAACAAGGTATTGTAGAGATGAAAGAAAACTGAAAATGTGAAGGAGAATCAACATGGGAATATGCTAAGAGATTTAGGGATCTATAATGTCCTCTTTTGCTTAAGCACTAAGAACCCTCGTGCTAACCTATTTAATTCCCTTAGGTTCGAGCGGGTACTAACAATCAGGGAATTGACTAAGGATTGATGACATTGGAATAAAAGAAGATATTAAGCAGTGTTATTAAGTCATCAGTAGGTAAAAGAAGGCCATCAGGGAAAGTAGCAATCGACAAGTATAGCATGCAAGCTGAACTCCTAGTGCATGCGACATGAGTTAATTAAAGTGCATTCATGCATCCAAAAGTGAGTGCATGCAAGCTCAACTTAATAAAAGAAAGAAAAGAGATTCAGGGCATGCAATATCAACATGATAAAAGAAGGAAAAAGTGAGTTTCTCATCATGCATTTATTATTATTGATCATTGAGATTCGTGTTAAGAGCTCTGAGAGTCAAATTAGGGTTGAGGGTAATTTCCTTATCCAAAAAGGTGAATTCGGTAGTGAAATATATCTACCCTAGACACCTCCGAGGATTACCTAGATCTATCATCATAATTCAAAGAAGATCGTATTTAATGGGGCAACATAATTAATGAAAGGAGGGTGCATGGATCATTAGAGGAGAAGCTTCTTCCATTCTTAAAATCTGTGTGGAAATTTGGGAAAGTCGTGAACCTCAAAGGCTATCCCTATCCCTCACGTGATAGCATCTAAGCATAGTTTCTATAGATAGTGGTTTCATATAATAACAGTCTCAGTTGAATATGCCACAAAATATGTGGGTTTCATGCATTCCTTTGCAAAGGTGTGTTTTAACAGAGTTTAGGGCAGCAGCCCTCCATTCCTCTATAGCATGATCTTCCCTTGGAGTTGGGCGCATAAACTTAACCAGAAGGCGTGTTTATTCATTGAGAGAAGCAACATTTTATCAGAGTTAAGCTGTGTTACCAGAAATGGGACGACAGTTCACCTTTTTAAGAAAAAACGAACTAGAAACGGAGACGTGAAGGAAACGGGCTTTTTCTACGGCCATTTTAGTTTCTAGAATTAAAAAACCATTTCTTATGAAACTGATCGTTTCTTAGCACGGTTTCCCCAAAAACGGCTATTCGTTTCTCATGAAACTAATCCCGTCTCGTCTCCTTCCAGGGTCAGGTTTTACCTCCGGTCACTAAAGAATGGTGGCGGTAGTTAGCTTCTACAACACTTAAATCATAAGATGGTAGATGAAGCATTTAATGATTTTGAATGCATAAGTCCCTGTCCGCTTTACATCGAACCTCAAATTTCAAAGCACTTATTTGGCTAAGTTGTGAGGTTTTGTTTGAGTGAACTGAAGAATTGATGTGCAGAAGTTGAACTAAATAATTGTTATGCGGAAGCTGGAGTTTGAACTCGAGGCCCAACACGGTGCAGAAGTACTATTTGAATGAAGGAAATAATCGATGGTTAAAGGCTGGAGTTCGAGTTCTATCATTGAAATCTACAATTTTCTTTGTAAGTTGTCCATATTTGTTATCTTTATTTCCTACCCTTCCGTTAGCGGTAGATGGATTAATCTTAAAGTACACCTAAAGCTTTATAAAGGCCGTAAGAAAATAGATGGGTTAATAAGATACTACATACATAACAGGCAGTTAATTAGAGGCTGTATGAATTGTGAAATAGATGAAAAATCCCAAGCTCAAGAATCGGCCACCAAGCCCAAACCCTTCGAAAATATTACATTGTTCCATTGAAGGATTGACCTCCCCTCAATAGACAACAATGTATTTTCCCACGAACAAAAAAACAAAGACACGATGAGGGGTGAGCCTTATTTCTCCCTTGGCTTCAACCTCTTCCCACCCATACATGTAGAGGTCAAAGTAGTGGATGTCCGAGAGATTATGCTTTCCACTGAAACTGAAGACAAACCCACACCTTGTTGTCCACTACGGCAAGCCTCGGTCCTCCCTTGATAACTATTTTTCTTTCCAGAGGCAGGGAGGGGAGGGATTTTCATTCCCCTTCCTCAATGTTGCACACCCACGCACATGCTCATCAACGGCCATTCATTTTCATTTTACTTGCAATTGTTTGTCCATTATCGATCGACGAAACTGGGGGATTTCCGAAGGCAGTGTGGGGAGGGATCTCCATTCCCCTTCCTCAATGTTGGACACCCATAAATCATTCACGCTGGACATCCACAAATTGTTCAGGAAGCCCTCTCCCTGCACCCTTAGGAAAATCAACATTAAAAAAAAAACACCAAAACAATTCTCCATTTGTAATTTCTTTTCTCAGTATTTGAATAACATTATTGATATTGATATATACATAAGAAGAACAATCATAAACCCAAAAAAAATATTTCATATACTTTATTTTAATCACCCCAGCTAGATGCAACCGTGAAAGAGAGATCAAGCATTCATATTTTAAACATTTATTAGGGAGACAGAACATATTTCTATCTACTGATGTTAGTAGATGTAGAAAGCTATTAAGTTTATTACCAAGTTGGTATACTTTGTTGGCTTATTTGGAATACCACCCAATTACAATTAAGAACCAGGCCTCTGCCCCCCTCTGCTTATTGGGCGATCTTAAATATTCAATCTGCATTATTGCAATGTTTGTGGCCTCATATTTGTCACAGTTCCTCGACTCTATCTTCACTCACAGATTCATGGCAGCCTTCACCACTCATGGATCATAGTGTTTTATTAAAAATGCCACAACAGTGTGACCCTTGCTCTAGCTGCCTAAAGAGTATCCATCAAAATGGGAGTATATGTTGTTTGCTTTATATGAAATTTTAATTTGAAGTTGTATGTTTGTGTTTTTTATAAATATTACAATATTGCATTCCTATAACACAATATTACAATTACATTTATGTTATTGCATTTGAAACTTTTTTTGTTTTGTTTTGGGACCAATTCTACTATTGTCAAGATAAACTTTACCTAAGGTACATGAAATTTCATGCATGAATTTGCTAGTCTCTATGAAGTGAACTCAAACTTTGTCCTCAACGTACCAACAAATAAAATATATATATATTTCCTTACTAATTCATTGTGACTGAATTTGTTCACCACAATTTCACCTATGTGATAAATGTTGATGATGAATACTTTGTTTTAATTAAATTTTCAAAGAAATAAAAAATGGCACACCAAAGGGAAATCTCCCCGCTCCACCTTCAGTTTTGTTATTTTGCTCTCCCCGTTTCTTATATGCGAAACATGCAAACTCTGTTTCTTGTACCGTTCTCATTTCTCGTTTCGTTTCCCGTTTCTTGTTTCTGGTAACATAGGAGTTAAGGACTCTCATGGTTCTTCTTTAAATATGGAATAGAAACATTCACGTGAACCCTTCGGTGGAGAGTTAATCAAGGGCAACCACTCCTTATCAGCATTATAAACTCTTGGGGCATCTCCACCTTACATATATTCCATCTCTTACATCTATCGGGTAGATCCATATAGTCCAGAGATGATATTTTCTTTGCATGCATGTGGGAGAGCACTCTTATTGATTGTAACAACCATCACCAATCCACAAATCCACTGTCAAAGGTCAGAATTACTTTTATGTCTGAGATTTAACTTGTTATTTGATAGTTTGAACCAATTTCCAATTGATTAGTTATTTGATAAAGTATTATGATCAACTTGGGTTGTTTACAAGTTTTGATGGTTATGTTACATTTATAATATTTCATTATTACATGGCATGCAATTACTTGGGTTAAACAAACATTTGAAGAGAAATTTTATCCAAAACCAATAAGTCGCATAAACCAGTGACTTGGAACACATGCAAATACAATCTTTGGTATTGGGTATCTTACTTACATTGGTATCAGATCATGTTCCTTGCCAACTGTGGGAACATGCAATTATAAATAGTTCAATGCATCCAAGAGACTTGCACGATATCACTTATAGAAGGAAGCGATTAGGAAACAGGGGCAGAAGTGAAGAAGATGATGTTGAGTTAGAGGACATATATCTAGAAGATAGGGAAACCGAGACTCAGTTTGGGAAGAACAAAGGTAAAGGGACCATGGTAGACGATGTAAAAATAGCTTTCCACAGCCTCATTAATGATTTTAAGTATTTGACTATAGGAGAAAAGGAAATGTTGAATGTAATGAACAAGTTAGAAAATAAATCAGGGTCCACCCCAAACATCTCATAGGTTCTTGACAGTGACAAAGTATCCACGAGTGATAGTGGAAGCCACTTACATACCACCATGCAGAGTCACCCTCATCTATACAACAGGTCCTCCAAACCCAACATGCCGTAGTTTTTGGATAGCCAAACCGTAGTGCCAATAGCACATGTAGAGCTAGACGATCCATTGGGGCCATATCTATAGGAATACAAAGCACTTGGAGATGATTTCCACTTGGCCATGTCCTTTATAGATTTTTTCCATTTAAAGAGTAATAACAAGTCGAGAGGATACAACAGGGATTTCAACTAGAACTATCAATAACAACGCGCAATGGGGAAGTTGACCATCCCCATTTTGATGGGACTTGGAGTGGCCCAGCTTGGATTTGGATACAAAATTTGGATACTTACTTCCAACTTAACCCCATGATCGAGGCAAATGCAATCAAGTTGGATATCTTGCATTTGGACGGGGAATCCCATGAGTGGTGGTACCACTAGTTGGTGACACTAGGTCACAATACTATCATCTCTTATATTGATTTCACACAAAGGCTCATCGAGCGTTTTGACAAGAAATACCCTGAAGTGCACTTTAGAGAGCTAGCTAAGCTCAAGTTGATATGTAGTCCCAAAGATTATATATCATAGTTCCAAAGGGTAGCAATTATGGTGACAGATATTTTATAGATCAAGTTAATCATGTTGTTTACCGAGGCCCTAAGTAAACCCTTACGTGGATGGGTTAAGACATATAGACCCACCACATTGCATGATGCCATCAGTCATACCCGATATTTGCAGGACTCAATTCCAAAAAATAGGTTCCCTCCTAAAACAACTTTTCGTATTAAAAATAAGGATAGGATACCTTTCCAGAAATATTGGCTCCAAAGAGATTGGATGGATGACAATACCCACATGGAACTTAGAAGGAAGAAACTATGCTTTAGCTGTCCGGAGCCATGGGTACCATGTGATAAGTGTTGCGGGAAGGGGAAGGCCCATTACATAAAGGTGTACTCAAACAACGGAGAAGATGAGGAGGATCGGGATCAGGTACATAGGGAGGCACTTTACACAACATAGGAGGATCAATTTACGAAGGATATATAGGGATGTGTCATTCCTACATTATCCATAGTTCCCACGTTCCACACTCTCCGAGTGAGGGGTGTCATATAGGGTTGGAGTTCTGATTGATGGCAGGACAAACCACAACTTTATTGATACTACATGGGTAAAGAGGTGAGGCATCCAGACCAAGAGATTTGATGGGTTTACAGTGGCAATAGTAGGAAACCATAGTATGGTTACACTCATTGGATTCCAAAATTAAATGTAACCCTAGGAAAATATACAGTGACAGATTCCTTTTATGTGGTTGATATACTAGATATGAATGTGGTTTTGGGAGTTCAATGGATCTATTCAATTGGAAAATATTCTATGAACTACCAGACCATATGGACAACGAGTTGTTTTGAGAGGTATGCATACATACCCGCCTAGAGAAGTGTCATCACATAGGATGGAGGTTGTGCTCATACATGGATACATAGAGTGGGAAACTGAGTGCTTGGTCACATTTAGAATACCACCGGATAGCACCACACAACATCCATCAGACATACATGTGCTACTACAGAAGCATGAGAATGTATTAAGAGATATTCGATCAGGTAGGCCTCTCAATCGTGGATTTGAGCATATTATTGAGTTAGAGGAGGGGAACCAAGTGGTCATCACTACACCTTACCGACACCCCAAAAGGTATAAATATGATATAGAAAATACAATTAAATAATTGCTCAAATTGGGATACATAAGACCCAGCTCCAGTCCATTTGCATCCTCAGTGGTATTGGTAAAAAAGAAGGATGGGACTTTATGCATGTGCATTGACTATAGGGCCCTTAACCAGAAAACCATCAAGAACAAATATCCAATTCCAAGAATAGATGAATTGATGTATTAGTTAGAGAGGGTAAACAATTCTCTAAAATTGACATCCAATCAGGATACCATCAGATAAGGGTGAGGGAATAGGATGTTCCAAAGACAACCTTCGTTTCCACTACAAACACTATGAGTTTTTGGTGATGTTGTTTGGGCTCACTAACACACAAGCCACCTTCCAGTCATGCATGAATCACACTTTCAAGGTTCAGTTGTGTAAGTTTATTCTGGTATTATTTGATGACATATTAATCTACAATAATACATGGGAATAACATTTAAAGCACCTAGATGAAGTACTAAGAGTTCTAAAAGAACAGTCATTGTATGCGAAGATGTCCAAATGTGAGTTTGGTATTTAGGAGATGTTGTACTTGTGTCATGTGATAGGATAAAATGGGGTACATGTACACCTAGATAAGATTAAATCCATACTGGAGTGGCCTACACCTAGAAATGTGACAGAATTGAAAGGATTTTTGGGCCTTTGCACTTACTACAGGAGATATGTCAGTGGGTTTTGATAAATGATGACACCCCTTAGAGATATTATGAAGAAGGGGGAATTTAGTTGGTCATAGGATGCACAACAGACATTTGAGAAAATGAAGAAGGTAATGAGCCCATGCCCTGTACTAGCCTTACCATATTTTACCCAACCATTCATATTAGAATGTGATGCTTCAAGAGAGGGTATTGGAGCAGTGTTGATGCATAAAAATCTCCCTATTTCCTTTGAGAGCAGGAAATTAATGGAATATTAGTGCCACTACTCAATCTAGGATAAATCAATGTTAGCAATTATTGATTCCCTAACCAATTCAAACAATACTTAGTGGGTGGAAAATTTACAATCAAGACAGATCATAACAACTTAAAGTAATTCTTGGATCAGAAAGAATTGAATGAGAGACAACAAAAATGGGTAAGTAAGATCCAAACTTATGATTTTGAGATCGATTATGTAAAAGGGAAAAACAACGTGGTAGCAGATTCCCTTTCTAGATGACCTGTAGTCTTATATCTTATGAACATTTCCATAGATTGGAGATCTCATCTTTTGGTTGAATACTCAAAAAATAAGTTTTCTTGCGAATTACTGGAAGACAGATTCAAGGCGACATGTACAGGGTGATAAATGACATTATCTACTATAATAACCGAATCTACTTGGTTCTCGGGTCCACACTTAAGAAAAAGATCCTGCAAGCTTCTCATGATTCACCATTGGTAGGACACCATGGATTCCTTAAGACTTACAGACAAATCAGAGAAAGGTTTTCATGGAAGGGCCTCAAGAACAATGTGATGTAGCATGTGAGGGGATGCATCGTTTGCCAACATAATAAGATAGAGAAAACTCATCCGACCAGCCTACTTTAGCCGCTACCCATTCCCGAGCAAAAATGGGAAAGTATTTCAATGGAATTTATTACAGGATTTCCCAAGGTACATGTTAGAGACTGTTTGTTCGTGGTTGTGGACAGACTGACTAAATTCGCTCATTTATTTGCCACTCCTTTTGACTATTCCACATCACAGGTAGCAGATTTGTTCTTTAGGGAGGTATTCATGTTGCATGGTTTGACTAAGACCATTGTCAATGACATGGATAGTAAGTTCATAGGAGCATTTTGGAAAGATCTTTTCAGGTTGGTTGGGACAAATTTGGCTATGAGTACTAGTTGTCATCCTCAAAGCGACAGACAAACATAGATAGTCAACAAGTGGATTGAGGGTTACTTAAGGAACTATGTATCGGGGAAGCAGAGGACATGGATTAAATGCTACATCTAGGGGAATACTTATACAATACTACTTACCACATGTCTATTGGGATGACTCCTTTCAAAGCATTGTATGGTTATGATGCTTTAACTTTTGCAGACCTAGTATTTGGTGACAACAGGGCACCTAAAGCTAAAGAGTGGATTCAGGAAAGTTAGGATATTCTCAAGGTACTCAAAGAAAATCTACAGACCGCCTAGAACCAACACAATTTATGTGCAGACAGGCACAAGATTGAGCGTAGCTTCGAGGTAGGGGATTTGGTATACTTATGGCTACAACCTTACAGGAAATCATCCCTTAAGAAGAAAGGATAAGAGAAATTAAATCCTCCCTTCTATGGTCCTTATAAGGTAGATCGGAAAATAAAATATGTAGCATATGAGATAGAGTTACCAAAAGAAAGTAAAATTAACAATGTGTTCCATGTGTCTAGCTTCAAGAGGGAAGTAGGCCAACATATTACTACTTCACCTGAGCTACCTCCCCTTGATGACGAGGGACAACTAATTTTGGTCCCATAAAAAATTCCATAGGTTTGAGAAAGAAAGTTAAGGAACATAATCATATGGGAATACTTGGTTCAATGGAAATAATTGCCCATAAAGGAGGCCACATGGGAAGGGGAATAGGCATTGCAGCACCCGAGATTACAGTTGTTTTAGGACAAGCAATTTCAAGCAGGGAGGACTGTAATGTCCTCTTCTTCTTAATCACTAAGAAACCTCCCACTAACCTATTTAATTCCCATAGGTTCGAGTGGGTACTGAAAATCAGGGAATTGACTGAGGACTGATGCCATTGGAATAAAAGAATATCTTAAGAAATGTTATTAAGTCATCAATAGGTAAAAGAAGGCCATCATGGAAAGTATAAACTGACATACATAACATGCAAGCTGAACTCCTAGTGCATGCGACATGAGTTAATAAAAGTGCATGCATGCATCCGGAAGTGAGTGCATGCAAGATCAACTTAATAAAAGAAATAAAAGTGAGTCGGCGCATCCAATATCAACATGATAAAAGAACAAAAAAGTGAGTTGTTCAACATGCATTTATTATTATTGATCGTTGAGATTTGTGTTAAGAGCTCTTAGAGCCAAATTAGGGTCGAGGGAAATTTCCTTATCCAAAAAGGTGAATTCGGTAGCGAAATCTATCTACCCTAGAAACCTACAAGGATATATTACCTAGATATATCATCATAATTAAAAGAATATCAAGACTGTTGAAGTCTCCGGCCAAGTATTGAATAAAGGGCGGTTTATAATCACAATTGTGGGTCATTGAAGAACTAGTGACTAGAGGGTGCGTTTCCTTGGAATACTGAGTACAAAGGTGTATTTAATGGGGAAACATCATTAATGAAAGGAGGGCACAAGTATCATTTAATAGGAGCATCCACTTCCATTCTTAAATTTGCGTAGAACTTTGGGAAAGCCATGAACCTCAAAGGCTATCCCCATCCCTCACGTGAGAGTAGCAAATCGTAGTTTCTATTGATAGTGATTTCATATAAAAACAGTCTCAGTTGAAGCTAGCACAAAATACATGGGTGTCATGCATGCCTTTGAAAACACGTGTTTTAATAGAGTTTAGGGAAACAACCCTCCAATCTTCTATAGCATGAGCTTCCCTTGGAGTTGGTCACATAAACTTAACCACAAGGCACGCTTATTCATTGAGAGAAGTAGCATTTTATCAGAGTTGATTACTTCTCATGGTTCTTCTTTAAATATGGAACAACAACATTCAAGTGAATCCTTCAGTGTAGATTTAATCAGGGGAAAGCATTGTTTATTATAATTATAAACTCCTAGGGTGTCTACACATTACAAAGATTCCATCTCTTACATCTATTGGGAAAATCCATATAGGCCATAGTTCATATTTGCTTTGCATGCATGTGGGAGAGCACTCTTATTGAGTGTAACAACCATAGCCAATCCACAAATCCACTATCAAAGGTCATAATTACTTTATGTCTGAGATTTAACTTGTTATTTGATAGTTTGAAGCAATTTCCAATTGATTAGTTATTTGATAAAGAATTATTATCAACTTGGGGTGTTTACAAGTTTTGATGGTTATGTTACATTTATAATATTTCATTATTACCTAGCATGAAATTACTTGGGTTAAACAAACATTTGAAGAGCAATTTTATCCAAAACCAATAAGTCACATAAACCAGTGACTTGGAACACGTGCAAAGATTGTCTTTGGTATCAGGTATCTTACAGTGATGAACAAGTTGTCTTTCCCTATTCATGATTCAGATCACAAAGAGTGGTTTATTCAAAGGTTGTTACTGATCACTTAGGTACATCTATCCCAATAGACCATTGACACCCCCCAAAATTCATTAGAGAAAGCTATGAAGATTGAAGCCTTGGCTAAGTACCCATGAAGTAGTCGAGCTTTCGGATTTGTAGTCGTACCTGACTTATTGCAAGTATAGAACCAACTAGTTTTCTTAACTTAGAAAAACCAAGAACTGACTATTCCCAAGGTACACATAGAGCATGTATGGTGTACTGGATGTATGAAAAATGGACATCATGCTTATAAATTCCTAAGGCTAAGAGGGATACTTGCACCTAGTCCTTGTATGGGACCAAGCCCAACAATACCTTTTTTCAGTGTTGCACAAGCTGGTTCTCATAATTATTTCCATGCACTAGGATATTGTTTTAGATGTCCGCAATTGGAAGAATAATTTGAAATATGTAAAACATATGGGAACTCCCCTCGCTAGTGTCCCATCCTACAAAATTATTCCTCTATCCCTGATAATGTTCATTGTATACTCTATGGGTCTAGTAATCACAACACAGATAAATGAAAAGCCCTAGATGCATTGACATATAGGTTGGATTGTTCTTCATATCGAGTGTATGAAGGAAAAGGGGGAGGCTCGGTCCAAGGAGGTGATTATTGAGGTGGTCGATCTAGAGGTCGAGGAGGAGTAATACAATGTTACAATTGCAATGAAATTGGACATGTAGCTAGGGATTGTCCATTACCCCAATGATCGTGGTGTTCCCATTTCCAGGAAAAGGCACATGGTACTGAATATTGCCCGAAACTAATTGTGAAATGGGAAGAATGGGAAAGGAAAAAAATAGCTAATTTAATCAATTCAGAGCCACAGGATGGTGGCAAGATGACTAGGCCCAAAATTAGTGCTTTCATCTTTGGAGGATCTCAAATGAGTGCTAATTCTAACTATCCTAATGTATATTGATGGAAACGCGGCCACAAGGGTGAGTAGACTTCCCTCTTGGGATATCCTTGAGGTTGCAACAAGGACACAATATTGTAAATTGAGAATTAGTATTCCATGTACCAAATGGAAAAACAAACTCTAATCAAGAAAAATAAATTAAAATGGAGAAGTGCTAAGAAAAATAAAAGAACAAGACTATGTCAAACCAAATGATGATTTCCTAATGGTAAAGATTTTTATAATGGTGTCACCTAGGAGTTTATTGCTTCAAAGGGAATCCAACAATATCATTTAGGGAAGTCATTTTTGTCCATACAATTGTAAGATAACAAAATTAGATCAATGGAGAAAAATCTTGCTAAAGGTATTTTTTAAGGGCGAAATTTTGCCAATTGGCTATTTTTGGAACTTTTTTTCAAAAAATAAATTCGCTAATTGGTAATTTTAACTCTCAAATATTGCCTATATTTACATAAAATATGTTTTTTATTATAATATTTGGAAAACTTTACATATTTCATTAGTAAATTGTATGTTTGATATTTAAAATTTGCCTACCTATCTATATAAATAATTTTTCCAATCCAAAATAATCGCCTAGAATACTATACACCACAAGGAAAAGGCCTTGTAGTGGTGGTCATAGCAGAGGATTTTAGTGTTACAATTATGGAAAAAAATATCAAAAAACCCTCTGCTACAACCTCCACCAATGGTAGCAGATGTTTAACGGAGGTTATTACGGATATCTTTTATAACTAAATAAACTTGGTGCCGAGAGGTTTTAGCGGATGTTTTTTAACTGGTGCGCTTTGTTGGAACGATGCACATCGATGCATACCTTCATAAAACGCCCCAGTGTTGTACAATATGATTAATCCGTACCAGTTCACTCAAACAGATCGAGCACCGGAGAGCACAAAATTTTAACACTGCATCGATGCTCACGTATAGCTTACATGCACCGGTGCTTACTTACAATCGAACCGCACCAATGCGACATTTTACGTCATACGCACCGAAATTTTTTAATATTGTTAGACTTTGACAGTGTTGTCTATTTATAATAGTGCCCTGGTGCATTTCATAATAATAAGCACCAATGCATACAAACTATTGCAATGGCCCAATGCATTTAAATAATCAAAACGCCCCAGTGCAATAAATTACACAAAGCATTATTGCGTCCATGCTTTGAATATCCTAGTGCATATAAACAATTAAAAAGCACAGGTGTGATTAACAATAAAAAACACACTGGTAAATGAGACTAAGATGTGGACATTTTTATTTTTTAAATTTACCGATGCATTTAATTTACATTGGAGTACAAGACCATATCAATTATCGAAACGCATCAGTGTGTATAATTTGAAGAAACACGCCAATGCGACATAAAGTACCAAAAGCACTATAGATGATTCAAGTTTGAACAGTGACTCTGACATTGTAGTGAAATATCTATATTATTGTTTTATTTTTTTAATTCCATTATTCATCAGAAATTGAAATATTTTTTAATAGTACTATTCATTTCGATTGTAATTATTGCGTTTGTTTGGATTAATTTATTATATTATATATTCTAGAATTTATTATAATAATATTTAAGCATCCATACTTTCAATTACCAAGATAATGTACCATTTCACATGTAACATTTGACAATAACATTGGAGAATGCAATATAACAAAAAACAATTTTCGTTATATATCAACAAGATGGCCTTTGTCATACAAAATAAGACAACATAGAGACAACAATAATCACCATGTCAACATGTATGTAATTGTTACACTTATTGGTAACTCTTTGTCCTTCAATTCAGAAACTATGTCCAATATATTATACAAAATGTTTGATTACCATAGACAATTATTTCAAAATGAATATACAATAGCTTGCATTGACATCAAAAATAAATATGTATCATCATTCTTCACTGGAACTGTTACCAGTGCTCAAGCCACTTGCATTAGTTGCGTTATTTGGCTGAATATTTTGTTGATTGGATCGATTGTTTTCCTCTTCTTTAACTTCCATATTCAAACATAAAAATAAAGTGTACTAAGTGTATCTACAATGATAGGGATAATGAAAATTAAAATAGATAATATACATGAATGTAAATTGAAATTCGACGTACCAAAGCAATAATTGTGTCCTAGGTGTCACACATTCCTTCAAAACTATGTCTCATGCCATCTATCAACAACTGTTATGTTGGTTGTGGTCCATACTTTGTTTCCTACATGTTTTATACCCCGTAAGAAATCATAGATTTAACATTTATGATTTTGTTGTTATATTACTTATAAAATTAGAGAAGTAAAACAACATAGATACTTACAAATTCCACAATTAATTTTTTATATGCCAACATATACTCACAACCCTTGCTTATCCCAATTTTAGTCAATTCTTTCGATGCCTCCTCTTTGTATTCTAACACATGTTTCAAGACATCCAAGGATGATCAATGAAAACAAAAATAAATAAATATAAATATCACAGCCACTATGAAATATTAATTTGATATAAGGAAATCACAAATACGCACAAACTTTGCTATCAACACCTTTTTTACTTATCGTCCTATCTTGTGTGGTGAATGGGCTCCATTTTGTTTTGTTTTCTACAACAAAACAATTGAAAATTATTATTTAATGTTTAATTAATTAATGAGATGTACATAATCCAAAAAATCAATGATTTTATACATTTGAGGCATGTTATTGTTGAGTTGGCTCCTCCTGCAATGCAATTATGTCCATTTCCTTAACCATCTCGTTATACACATTTTTGGACATCCCTACTGGCACATTTTGCATATCACCTCATTCATCCTTTGAGATTTTCATAATCTTCCTGGAAATGTAAAATGACATTAAACTATTTTTTCTGTTGATATGAAAAATACATATAGCAGAATTAAAATTATTAAAGGAAATGATGCTTTGTAGTAGTTATAAATACATATTCTACATAAACATGTTTAGGAATATTACTTTTTGAATGATTTTTTGTTGTTGTTGTATGTTTTTGCTATTGCAAGTTTGATAGGTCTCATTGGCCATTGATTTGGAAATGCCTCTTGTAGTTTACATATGACTTGATTCTTCAAATCATTTGATTTAATTTTGTATTGTAAGTGAAAAGTACATCTATACGTTCTTTCCACTATATTCCTCATAATATTATAACATTCTTTCCCTTTCTAGTAACTTCCAACACCACTCCAAATGAGCTAAGGACCAATTCATCATCATTTGAATCTTCCATAATTTTTCTTTTCATATGATGAAATTCACTTATGTTGTTGTCAATCCTTGCATAACATTCAACATATGTGAATTAAATTATTTGAAACATATTAGTGAATATTCTTAAATACAAAATTACTCAAATTTGAAGAAATAATTCATACTGACTAATGTTTTATTCACCTGATTCATCCCTCTGCAACTTTCCCATCAATGTTTTACGCTCTTCTAGACTTAGATTGGTAAGAATATTACCGAGCTTCATCATTTTTTGGTTATTCATGTCACACATGAACCAATACATATTAATTAAATTTATAAATAATTAAAAAAAAAAAAATTAAATACAGAAATTAAAAATCAATTGCCTTCTTCATAATTCTGGATGTGCTCCCATTATGTTGACTAAAATTGTTGTTCATTGATATCACACCATGCATTGTCTATCAATAAAAAACCCGGACCATTAAATACATAAGCTATCGGCATGTTATAGAAATAAATTACAGAGCTTCAAAATAGAAAACAAGTTTGATATCAGTGAACTTAATCACATAAAAAGTCTTAGTGTGTTTTTGTACATACACACATTGGTGCGTTATATCAAAACAGGTGCACCGTGAACGACTGAAAATTATTTATCGTTTTAGGAAAATAAAAAAAATTTAGTGCCTACCATTAGCGGTGTGCTATTCATAGAAACACACCAGTGTGTTAATGCGATACTATGGCATCGAAAACCGATAAATGATTTTTTTCATTTAAAAATAAATAAATGTAGTGTCATGCATATTAGTTATGGTGCGCTAGTATTACAAATGCATTGGTGCGTTCATGTTATATGAATGCACCTAAAATGACGCATGCATTTTTTTATTGAAAAAAAAAACTTGACAAGGCCAACATGGTTATAGATTTGACCCAAAAAGTGGCCCCACTCACTCTACGCTTTGTATATATAATCACAAATTCATCAAATCTAAAATCCCTAAAAGGAAAAATCATAATTGTGTAATAATAGAGGGATTTAAACCCTAATGTAAAATTTTGCAACCACATAATTGTAGCCACATAAAACGAAAAGAAGTAGCAAGAAAATAAGGGTTGCAACATTGAAAATAACTATCAAGTTTTTTTTTCTAAATCTAGTTAAAATCTAAATAGGATAATAAGATCAATAGTAATGTTTTAAATGAAAATTCTACTATGCGAGGTTTTGTTTGATTCACCATACCTAACAAATTTCAATATTTAGAATAATCTGGTTGCTCCAAACTCCTTCCATGCAAGTCTCTCTTCCAAAACTCTCCCTTCAAAATTTTAGCAAAAGAATGAATTGATGTCTAGGTTTTTTATTTTATTTTAAACACCTTTTAGAATTAGTTTTTTATGTTAAAATTGTTGCCCTTTTTCAGTTTAGGGGAAAAATAACTCGTGCGATTTTTTTAAATTTTGGTTTTCGACATTCTAGTGTGTTTCTTATTCAGACACATCGATGTGTATATACATGAACCACACCAGATCGTTTGAATTTCAACGTGGCACCATATAAACAGAAAATACAAAAATTAAAAAAAAAACTCAAGCAACAGTGCGTGTTGAACTGATACGCACCGGTGCACATGTATTTATATAACATACCAGTGTGAATTATTTCATAAAATGCATCGATAAATATCCACTATCAAATGTAGCGGATATTTTATTCTATGGGGGATTTTGTTGATGTTGATAAACAATGTGTTTGTTGTGTGGATGTACTAATGCGTTACAAAGAAGGTAGTGCACCAGTGCGTGTTAAATTGATTAGGCGCACTAGTTTAATTTGAAAACCCTATGGTTTGATGTGTCAACTTAAAACTATATGTTCATCTCAAATGTTCTTTTAGTATTCAACCACACCAATTACAATATTTTATAGTATATATATGTTGCTTAAACTCACCTTGTTCTTACAAAATGGTTTTCAAACTATATTGGAAGTTAAATTGTGATATAGTTCTTAAAAATATTTTAGGTCTATAGAGACGTATATTGATTGTTGTTTTGGCTCAAATGCAAGGAGAAAAGGTTATAGTATCAAATGGCCATTTCTTCAGATTCCAACTCATTCCATCTTGTTCAAAGTTTGACGATTTCTCCCTTTCCATCTCCAGTAAGTTCAGGTTTTATTTATATTTTGACAATTTATTTGAATTTATATTACTTATCCATGTGAATATGAATATCTATTTATTCTATATTGCAGGATCCCATTCAGGTTCCAATTCGAATGCCCAATATATTCCACTTGTTTCAAAACGTCATAAGCTCTTATCAGGAGCAAGATACCGCAAGTAATTCATAGATGAAAATGGGCATCCACTCTACCCCGCCAATTGTAACATGCCATCTTCATGCCATAATCCTAGTTCATCAACTGTAATTCGTCATGAGCTGGATCTCTTTTATGACACCGAAGTAGTTTGTGGTTGTTCAAAATGTCAAGGGTTGAAGGAGAACCCTCGACGTGTCACACTCACCCATTACACCAATGATAGATTAACCAATGTTGATGGTCTAATACCTCATACTGCAGTAAAAAATTCAATAGGTGATATAGAAAGACATGTAGGAACATTTCCCTATGGTCATTTTTGAAAAAGTTGGAATCCGAAACAACTATGTCTCGTCCTAAATTGAAGAACACCTTTGCTTATGTTTAGTAAACTGAAATCTCTAGTGATCCAAAGTATGATATGAATGCCACCCAACACATCTCTACTAAAATATCCAAAAAGTTGAATGAGTTGAGAGCAAAAATGTCCAAGTACACACCAAGGTACGTCCAATTGTTGGAGGGTAGTGATGATTTCTCCATTCCTGTGAATTTGCAAAGTAAATATCAAACTTCTTACAACTGCGCTTTGTATGACGCTTGGCCGTCTTCTCTACGTGTGCCTAATGTTGGAACCAAATTTTACTTTTGTGGTAATCATTTTATGATTGTCAAGTCTAATGTAGATGTCGCAAACCTTGAGTTGTTTATCTTTTCACATGTACTCATTCCTCCCAAAAAATTAGTATCACTTATGCTAATTTGTGGTACTATCTATCATCGGTCGGATTACTTTAATATTGTTAAATACAAGCATAACATTTCCATGTATAACATGTGTTGAACCCAAGTGATACTGAGAGGGGGGGTGAATCAGTATCATGCACAATCTTAATATTTATATATAATTTTTTACTACATAAGTCATACACCAATATCAAAGCAGTTATCAACATAGAAAACATTGTGCGTAGAGTATTTATAAAGAAACTTTGTATAGATAGAATCTTTGATTACATACATTGCTGTGAGACACCAATATCCAATAATGGTGTGAGCACCCACTCATAGATTTTGCAGACACCAATCTAATAGGGACACCAATCCCTTATGTAAGTACCAACTTAATATTTACAGGAACCAACATGTGAGGACACTATTAATCCTCTGTGTAAGCACCAACTTGTTGTCAGGAACCAACTTGTGAGGACACCAATCCTTTGTGCAATCACCAAATTGTTGTTAGGCACCAACCTGTGTAGCACCCCCATTGTTTACCCTTAGAATGTATTGGCTTAATATGTAAATATTGTGCATAAACGATGTATGAATTCCTAGCGTGGAGCTCAAGGCCAAAGCCCCACTAGTGAATGGTCGGATTTAAAAGGAAAAATATTTTATAGTTGTGAGCCATGTGCTAGTAAACCATGGTAAATTGTAAAAGCATTTAAATATTTATCATGCAAATAAAATTTCAAGAGATGGCTATGGAAGAAACTAAAATGAGGTGGCTATATGTATCCACTAGGGAGAGGTGAGGGGTTGGGGGATTGAATCCTTTGTTTCCAGATGTCCTCTTGAGAACCCATATTGAATATATATGTCGACATTTAATTATTTCGTTTGAGGCAACTAAGAAATTATCCCATGAATTTAATGGAGCGTGAGCAAACTCAAAACATTGTATGGCTGGGTATTGGATCAGTTTACTTGACCCAAAATTTAATTTCCTCATGGAAATTTGTTTTCATCATCCCCATTCCATTATGGGATTACCAGACATCAACTCTCAATAAGCCATGCATTCCCAATAGTGAAAATTGAAGGAATCACAACTAGGAAAGAAGCTACGATTTAGAGTGTAAAAAACGACCAACATTTGATGTGAGTAGCGAAATCCAGTGGGGAATTCATAGACATAAACCCTGGGGAAAATTTGAGAGTCTGAAATGCACATAAATCCATAAAAAGACTTAGCTTTGGAGGCCAGAAAGTTGAATTTCATGATTGAGAGTCATGTGGCCATAATTGGGAAAAAACCAAGAGTGGATTGAATTGGGAGAGAGATCAGAGGTAGGAATTGCGTGATAAACCCAATGAAGGAAATAATCTCTTAAGTGTTTGCAGCTTGGACCTTTCAATGCCCACCTTGAAGATCACTAGAGGGAAGGGGCGACTGAGGGATTATGTAGCAGAGAAGGGGAACTTCCTTGTGTTGGGTGTGGTAGATATTGTGGGTGCCAAGGCTAACTGAGATCAATTGAGATGACTGTAGCTATGTGGTTGAGCTCATTGGCTTAGCATTTTCCTTCCATGTCTCTCTGCATGCTTTACAAACCCATTTATGTGCTGGATTAGCATGAGTGATTGTGCCTATGGCTGTGAGTAAGACTAAGTAGTTCCTCCTTAGTGGATACATAGCCCATCTTGGGGGTGGTCTCTCAGCTAAATTAATACAGGCCGAACACATATCTCGTTTGGGTAGAACATTGCTCCTCTATAGCCAGTTTCTTGGGAAATTTCAATTAAAAGATAAGTGTTCACTATTTTTTCTAACTATGTCAAATTTATGTATTATGAGCGACTATTTGTTTATCTTAGATTGAATGAAATGATACAATTTGAATTGTTGAAATTGAATGCCTACAATTAGAATAAGATGAGTTTATTTATGTGCATGTTTTTACTGTTATGTCTGTGATGAGAATGATGGTATATGCATGCTATGTGTGTGTAATTGATTTAATTTTTGCTGAGTATCTTTAATATGCATTGCACACACATTTAAATGTTAATGAATTTGATAATACGGCCTTAGGGGAAAAAATCTAGAACCCCACAATCCGTTCATGTTCCCATCATCGGTCAGTTTGATGGGAGGATGTGAAAGAGTGGTATCAGAGCTAATGGTTGTAGAACTTGAGATGTTTGGGCCGGAACCTACACCTATAGGCAGAAAATTGGAAATGCATAGGAAGTGCTGGTGAGCATTTGGTAAAATGGTGGGTTCAATTAATGACCAAAAATCAAAATCTTCAATTCTTGCAGAGGATCACACCATTGTGTAGATATCTCCAAGAGATTTCTGGCGATGCTCGTTTCATAAAAAATGGACTTTGGACGTGAAATATATTGGCATCGGCGTGGTCGTGGAAGGTTGAATTTTAGTGGTGTCAACTTCTGACTCCCGATGTGCGGAAGGTAGTATTCGAAGTCAGGAAGTAGGGGTAGTATTGTTGGAAGTTGTTGTGAGCTTCCGACTTCTAACTCTCGACATACATAAGCTAGTAGTCAGAGTCAAGAGGTCATGGGTGTTCATTGAGTTGGTTTCGCGGTGCCGAATTCTGACTCCCAACGTACGGAAGGTCGCGGTTGGATTCGGTAGGTCGGGGGCAGTTCACCGAGATTGAACTCACAGTTCCAACTTTTGACTCTCGACGTATGGAAGACACTAGTTAGAGTCGGGAGGTCGGGGGTGATTTGTGAAGATTGGTTTGCAGTGCCGACTTTCGACTCCCGACATATGAAAGATAGCAGTCGGAGTTGAGAAGTTGGAAATGGTTCGTTATGGATCAATTGTGCAATCTTATTTTTGATTTTCGATTGGAAAAGTCAGAAAGGCTTGGAAAAGTCGGGATCGGACGAGTCAGGGTTGAAGAAAAAAAGTATAGATCTCAATTTTTTTTTGGCCATAGCAGGATAAATTTAATTCCAAATCAGATGAGACTTGCAGCATTCGGACGCCCTTAGATAAGTTTACAAAAACAACAGTGAGAGGAACGAGCCAGTTTTGCTCCGATTTGGCAGTAATTTCGAAATAGACACTTTCAAAGATCGTTGTCCAGAGACCTGATGGGAGCTTGATTTGGAACAAAATTACTAAGGTGCGGTCATGGACCAGGAATACAGTTAAATCTAGAAGCTTGAGTCGAAATTCCAAAAGGTGTGAATCCGGGGTGTGAAAGAAGGCTTGAATGCACTATTCCAGAGCACTTTTTGGGAATTTTGAAAAGCTTGCAGGAGGAAAAAGTGACCCTAGATGTCAAAACCAAGAAAATTTATGCCAAGTGTCAACCTTAGAACTTACCCAATTGCTTCCATTTCCCTTAAATGAGGCAATTACTTTGTTTTTATTGTTTTATCCAATCATTGAATGCATGTGTGAGGTTGGTGAGGAAAGTCTTCTCATGTAGTTATGGAAGCATGGGATGAATATACTTCTATGGCTATTGTAGGATTCCTCTCATATATGTTCAAAATTTATGACATATGTCTTTTCCCACCATTCTATCATCTTGGAGTTTGCCATCCATTTTTCAAGATGCATATTTTTACCAACTGATTTTTAGACACTACTCATATTTCTTGCTTTTGTTGTTCATTACCCATAAATTTGATTTTGGAAACAACATGAATATTTGAGGGAAAAAGAGATGGTTGTGGGTGAGCATACCTATAAATTCAAATTTGGAAACAAAGTTGCACATTCAAGGGAGAAAGAGATGGTTGTAGGTGAGCATAGAGGTTGGGAAAGCCAAGGACCTTTACCCATTGAGTTTTTATACTCATAGATGCTTTAGAATCCATGAATTAATGCTACAGGAGGTTCTCTAATAGCGTACAATGGATTGGACTCTTACTAAACACATTGGTAAGCACTGTAAGGGTTGGATTTTCTGAGAGAAATGTTGATCAGTGAAGAGGAATGCCTTCCTTATGTTGTGTGGGGTAGTTAGAAGGAGTTCCATGGTTGTGATGGCTGAGTGAGATTCCTATATAGATCTAGATGATCATTTGGATAAGAGTTGAGAGAAAAGGGTGTTGCAGGACGAGAGAGAGAATCTTGTAGGTGTGCCCTTCATCTTGGTGGCCCCATAGCCTAGCTTATGGGTGTCCTATGAGCAAAAGCAACATAGGATAGACAAAGTGCCTACGGTTGGGAGGAAAATTTCTCTTACACAACCAATTGCTTGGATCTTCTTTGTTTAAAGATAAGTATTCTCTTGTATTTGAATGTGCAATGATTTTATGTTATGTCTATGATGAATATGTTGTATATGCATGATGAGTGTGTGTAGATAGAGTTTATTTCTGTTGTGTTTTTATTTATGTATCTACACACGCATTTTATTATTAATGAATTTCATATTGTGCCCATGGGGCGAAATTTAGAAGCCCATAATTCATAAATCTTCCCTCCATTGATAAAATTGATGGATAGGGTTGTGACGGAGTGGTAACAGAGTGAGGTTACAGCACCGAGGTTGTATGGGATGGAATCCATAATCGCAGGTAGAAAAATCAGAGTTGCACATGAAGTATTGATACATGCTTCTATGCAAATCATGAACTTAATTAATTGATGGTATTTTAATAGAGCCATGAATTAAATCCTTCATCCACCAACAAGAATGGTAGATTGAGTTAAATAGATTTGGAAAAAATTCGAATGGTAGAGTTATCAGTGAAAGGAATTTCAGTTCTGTTAAGCAATAGAGATATTCTGAAATGGAAGGATTCATAGTCGTTCGATGATATCTAGGAGCTAATCACATCCATTTGATGAGAAGAGCCCTGTTAATGATGCATCACCGGGAGGGTTGCAAACAATGCATAAAAAACTATCCATCTAAGGAAAGTCTGAAGGTAACGGAAGAAGGGTTTGATGGACCAAGTCCAACATTGTATCAGAAGTGTGGCATCAGAGGTCCATGACATATGCAATGATGGATTTTCTGATAGAGTATCAGTTAGTACCTTGATATAGCATCAGAGAATACCCTGATAGAGTATCAAATGATATCTCGATAGAGCATGCCCCATAAACTGTTGTAGGGGTTGACTTATTGGAGGTGCAAAACTGTTACATCAGAGGATGCCTCGACAAGATAATTTTGATAAAGTGATATTAGAGCATGTCATTGGTGATTTGAAAAAGGTAAATCGGGAATTACCCTGAAAAGGAATATCCAATGTAGTTATCGATGTACGTATATCGAGGGTGCGAAAAATGTTTCTCAGGGAATATCCTAACAGGGTAGGTCCGATACTAGCTGTCGAGGATTGCTTATCAGAGTTGAATTAGAGTGCTTATCAGATTGTTATCCTGATGACAAAATTTATCAGGGGCAATCATCAGGGTGTTAAAAATGTTACATAGGGTAATACTCTGATGAGACAGGTACGATATCGACTATCATCCATTGGAGATCTTTTGATTGAAAGGAGTTTTGAAAATTGCCAATTTGGTTACATGTAAATCCAAAGATTGTAATTATCTCAATGAAAATAGATGTTGAAAACATTAAACCCTCGATAAATATTAAGAGAGAAAAGTCAGATTGAATTCTTCACTAATTCTCTAAACAATGCGTGAACTCATGTGTATAACTTAAGGAAATTGCTACTAATATATTAGATTAAGTTGCAGATAGTCCTAAAAAATTGGAAGTTTGTAGGCTCCAGGTAATTGTACATGCATTTTTATTCTCCTTTTCCCCAAGCACATAGTAGTTTTGGTAAGCTAAATACCATCCACAAATGTACCCCTCCATATAATTTCCTCAAATTAGATTGATAAGAATCTATAGATACAACACGACAACTAATTATGTTCATTGATGCATTAGCCCAATGTTCATTTTTGACCTTGATTTTTAGATTACTAATCATGATTCATATTGAATCTTAAAAAAAAAACTACCTTCCTCATGTATCTTTTTTTTACTTTGTAAAAATAGAAAGCCACGCTTCAAATATTCATAACTTGTCTTGCATTACTTCTAATGCCTTCAAGGTAAGCCAATGCATTGCCAAACTCTTTAAATGCTGAATTATAAATGATAAATAAGCTACAAGTCTTCCTTGAGAATTAAAGGAAAGTTTAGTTAAATGAATTATTCTCCAAGCCTATGCGTAAGCACCAGCCTAAATACTAGCAAAACATGTTATGGCTCCTTACCTTTACAAAAAAATATAAAAAAAATTGTGAAAACGTGTCTCTTAAAATGTGTTGAGAATATTGGGAGCCTCTTGTCCCCGCCACTGTGCAACTTAGGTTTTGATTTTGAAATTCGATTTCCCATGAGATCATGGTGGGAAGTTAAGAGTGCTTATCACGATGAATGTCCATGTTTAAAATTAACTAAGGATTCTCTAAACATTAATGTTTACTTGTTTGACATTTGAGAATGATTATAATCACCTACTTTCTTATACAAAATCTAGCACATTGCCAAAAATAGTTGAGAGTCCTTCTCACAATGAATGTCCATGTTTAAAATTAACTATGCCAAATGTTAAAATTCTAAATGTTAAAGTGTCTAGTAAATAAATTGTTATCGATGTTAATGTGCGAACAAGTAACTTCTCACAATGAATGTCCATGTTTAAATTAACTATGCCAAATGTTAAAATTCTAACTGTTAAAGAGTCTACTAAATAAATTGTTATCGATGTTAATGTGCGAACAGGTACCTTCAACATGGTGTAATCATCTGGTTAGTTATTGTTATCATATCATTCATTTATGTTTGTGTGGTAATATATATTGTATAGGATTAATATGGTTATAGCTATTAATATTTATTGAAATTAATTTTGATTTATTGATTTAAAAAAAAAATTATTAATTTATTTTAAAATTGTATTTATATAATGAAATTTTTTTAAGGAAATTATTCTTAATTTTTTAAATAATTATAATTATAATTAGTTAAAAAGTTCGAAAAAATAATATTATAATAATTATTTTGAAATTACTATTTAAAATGAGTATACTAAGACACTCTCTCAGTACATTAAATTTTATTGTCTCATAATATTTTAGGAATTTCCCATACTATATAATTAACTAAATAATATAATTAAATATATAAATAAATAAATTTATCTTTATATAAATTTCCCAATACTGGTAGCTGAAGGAGGTGATTGAGGGAGCTCTGCAACTAGGGTTAGGGTTTTGATTGGCGGCCTCCGAAGAAGTTTTGGCGGCCGTGGCTCCTTCCATGGCCGCCTTCCTCTATCTTCCCTGATACGCCTCCTGTTAATGGCCGACTCAGGTTTTTCTTTTTCCGCTTTGGGATGAATGGCAGCAACTTGGCGTGGCGACCCATTGGGCAGCTGGTTTCGGCGACTTCCCATTGGCGGCGACGGTGGCTTCTGCAATAATGGACGCAGCTCTGGGGCTGGATTTTTCTGAAGGTTTCTGCCGGCGGCTGTGTGGACTGTCGAGCTCGTGCTCCAGTTCCCTCGTTGGTGAAGGCGGATCCGCAGAGGAGGACGCGCAGGGGGGTCCATACCCCTGATTCGTTGAAGGCTGGCGGGCATTTCTCGGTGGGCTTAAGTGAGGACGGTGGAGCCGTAGAGGAGGACGCGCGGGGGTTTCTGACCTTGATGGCGGGCATGGCTGCAAGATGGCCGCTTGATCCTCTCGGTGGTATACTCTCTTGGGCGGTCGAGGAGAGGCCTTCTGTCTTTGTTTTCTGGGGTGCTGATTGCAGATGCTAGTGGATCTGCTTTTTTTCTGGGGTTTCTGGAAACGTTTTTCTCTCTGTTTCTTTTTCCTTACATCTTCGGCATCTTGCTGCTGGTGTAGTGCCATCATGGTTGCCCGGGTGAAGGTTTTTAGCTGTAGTATATTTTCTGTGTTTACTTTGAATTAGTTTGTTATTGTGTATGAAGCGGAAAAGCTTGTAGTCTCTACAAATTTTCTCGGTAGTGTTTCGCAGTATAGACACTCTTCAAGAGTGATGCAGATCAATGTAATTTTGTACTCGCAAGATGAAATAAAATTACGCTTTTTTTTCGAGGAAAAAAATAAATAAATTTCCCAATACTATATAATTAACTAAATAATATAATTAAATATATAAATAAAAAATTTATCTCTATATAAATTTCCAAAGTGATTACCACCTACCTACTATACATACTAATGAAATTTATGAAGTATAAAATTAATACTTTTATCCATGTTAATTAATTAATTTTAAATAATATATTTTTTTAATAAGCTAAATATACCATTTTAAAAATTTAAGCATAAATCGGTTGTTTTAAAAATTATAAATAGAAATTACGAAGAAACGAATATGAATGTTCAACTTACTTTATGCTTATCAAAGTTAATTCAAATATATCGTGCGAATTCGTAAATATATGTATATAATGATTTTGATTATTTAAGCATAAATCGGTTGTTTTAAAAATTATAAATAGAAATTACGAAGAAACAAATATCAATGTTCAACTTACTTTATGGTTATCAAAGTTAATTCAAATATATCGTGCGAATTCGTAAATATATGTATATAATGATTTTGATTATTATTTTACATCATTGGGTATAGAATATAGGGTAAATGCGTGTATTCTTAAGGCACTTTTTGCACAAGGTTATTGGTTAAAAACTCTCTAGGTGCGAGTCTTACAAAAAAAATTGATTGTTATTTTAATTATATCAAAACGCGTCAGATAATAATGATAGTACGAAATTTGAATATATTATATTGGATTGATAAATTATTTTAATAAATTTTATAAAAATAATACAATTTTAATTATAATGGAAAAAATATTTTAATTTTAAAACTTTTGACTAGTAAAATATATTTTTATGAATTATATATATATATATATATATATATGGTTGGGAAAATAGGAATATTAAGTAATTATGTTTGGATTATATACATTGATAAGATAGAATGTTGTTTAGAAGAAGCAGGCTGCGTTGGCGTGACCTTAGTTGGTATAGTCGTCATCCTCCTTCTCTATGCTAATGCTATAGCTCTTATGGCAAGGTGCCTCTTTGATCTTGATAAGCGATTATGAATTCTCAAGGATCTCTGCTCTAATATGGGTAGGACGGTTAACATCGACAAAACAAAATTTATGATTATTAAGTCCAAGAAGGTCACTTACACTAATTTTGTTTATGACAATAGCAACTTGGAGGAAGTGTCTTCGTACAAATATCTTAGAATTGATATACATCACAAACCCAGCTAAAACTATAGCATTGAGAAAAGGAATAATAGAATGCAGAAAGCTTATTTTGGTCTTGAAAACAATTGTAAATCAACAAACCTTGTGATGTGGGATAAAAATAAGTTTATTTTTAAAAATCTTGTCACTCCTGTTATCTTGTACGATTGTGAAGTTTGGGGTTGTAGAATCTCTGGAAAAACCTAGAGAAAGATTGAACAAATCCATAATCATTTCATAACGTGTAACCTCAAAATTAAAAGCAACACACCCTATCCTATTCTTCTTCTAGAAGTCAGTCTTCCCCCCATCGAGAGCATCGCTATGACTAGGTACCCAATGTACAAGAACAAGATAAATAACATGGGGGAACAGAGACTTCCTAAAATTGCTTCAAAATCCAATCACAACCAACTATGACTCATGTGAGGATGGTATAAAGACACCATGACCTGGTTACACCATAAGGGGGTTAACGAAAAATGACACTTTGCAAGATATCAATAACATTAATAATATTATCACATTTAAGTTTAAAGAGAAAATGTGGGGAGAGAAAGAATTAGAAGTTAACAAAAAATTAAGATACTATAAGGAGGTCATTAACCCTAATCTAGAAGTTCAAAATTATGTCTATGTTTTAACTAGTTCGAAGAATAAAATTAATATAGACAAAATAAGAACGAACTTTCATGAGCTTCATAGTGAAACAAGATGCTAAACATTTCCTAAAACACTGTGGGTGGAAAAGATTTGCCATATCTGTGAGTTTGCAAGCGTTGATGATGAAATTCATTTTATCTTAGAAGCCCTGCATACATCCACATTAGATCACAATTTCATAATCTTTGATACAATACGAATCTCCCTAACCTTCTAACATGTCAAAACTAGAATGACCCATGAATGCTTCTTTCTAAGCTTTTTGAGCATAAAAATAAAATTTACAACAATATCAGTAAATATTATTAAGGTTTGATACATCAGAATTGGTCTCAATGAACATTAACTACCATCATCATCGTCATCACTATCATAATATAAATTCAAATTCAAATTCTTCTTAAATTTAATATTTTAAACATTATTTATTTTAGATATAACATTTTTATTTATTGTTTTTCTATTTAAAATAAAACACACCTGCTAAGTTATATAATTTTAAATTATTTAAATTTAAACAAAATATTAACTATTATTAAGTTATTTATTTTTTACTTCTACCTGTCTCTATCTCTCTCTATAGAGATCTTTAACTTTAAAATATATAAATAATTTATTGCAATGTATTGATTAATATATAATATTATCATTTTTATTTATTATAAAGATTATATAAAAACGTATAAGATAATAATGTAAATCTTATTATATCATCTGGTTTGTAAATGCATTACTATCCATGAAATAAAGCACAATAACATTTACTTATTTAACTTTTAGTATCTTAAAAAATATATATATTATTTGTTTTATCCTTTTTAATATTTAATAAATTTAAATTGATAATTAACCATTATCAACATAATTTAAGTAATTATTATCCATCGTTACAAATACGTTAAAGTAATTAAAACTTATCTATAGAAGAATTCTAATTAGAGGACATATTCAATTAAAAAAAATTAGTTTTAATTTTATTTGTTTTTGAATATATTAATATTTAATAAATTTTGATATATATATAATTTGTTTTTATCTTTTTAATATTTAATAAATTTTAAATTTAAATAAATTTAAATCGATAATTAATCATTATCAATATAATTTAAGTAATTATTATCCATCATTACAAATACGATAAAGTAATTAAAACTTACCTATAGAAGAATTCTAATATAATTTAAGTAATTATTATCCATCATAACAAATACGATAAAGTAATTAAAACTTACCTATAGAAGAATTCTAATTAGAGGACATATTTAATTAAAAAAATGTATTTTTAATTTTAATTGTTTTTGTCTTTATTAATATTTAATAAATTTTGATTAAAAACATATTTGAATGGATAATTAATTATAATCAAAATTATTATTTATAACAAACATAATGAATTAATAAAAATGATTAAAACTTACCTATGGGTGAATATTGTGAGTTCTAATCTAATGGCATTTTTTTAAAAAATTATTTTAATTGTTAATGATAATGAGATGATTTATAGTCAATTTTTGCTAGCTCATTTAGTTAATGTGTGGGTCGTTAGGGCGACCTGGGTTCAATTCCCCTTAGGGTTGAGTTAGTTGGGAGGAGATACCCAAAATCCAACTAGTTGAGGGTTGGTTTGGCTCAGGCCAGGTGTGATCCCTGGGTGATTTTGACGGCTTAGACGACCTTGGGTCATGGTTTCTTAGACCAAAGGTCACTCCCGCAAGTCAAAGAGATTTTAGCAAACAAAAAAAAAGATAATGAGATATATATTTTTTAAATTGTGTAATGGTTAACAAAGTTTAAATTGCATGAATATCTAATATATAGAGCCCTAAGTAGATTATATTGTGAGTTTTGATAAGACGACATATCCGATAGATAGTTGAGATGAGCATATGGTCGTGATTAACTCGTTGCTACACTTTATGATAGAAAAAGTACATATCAAACACAAGTGTTCACATGAAAGTTTGACATTAAATGTCCATGTGATGTTATAATTAGGTTGAAGAAGTCTAAGCGTGTGACCATTTCGATTTCTCGGCAAATTTCTCGTCGGAATTCGATGACCTTCTTTTTAAGAAATCTAGATTCCGTGTGGTTCAAATTGTGATTTTGAATTTGTAAATGGATTCAACGTCCTCAAAAACCTCATAGTACCCATATTCTAGGAATTGAAACATTGTTTGAAGGAATTTTAAGAATTCTCTATCAGATTTCGTCGAAATCTCATCGAAAAAAGCCTTCAAGAATAGTTTAAATCGCCACGCATGCTAACCAGTGTTTTAATCTTTGCTTTCACCAAAGAAGTGACCATGGACTTTTCCTCTTTGAAAGAGACATCCATTATTATATAAAATTCATATGTAAAATTTTTATAGATAAGATAGTGGACCAAGCAACATCTCCTTTTGAAATCAAACCTGATTAGGTGTAGATTAGTTAGTTTGTATGAGGTTAAATCTTTATCAGGTAACTGCTTCCTCATGGAGCGGTTAAGGATAATTCTCGATTTTCCCAAAAAAACATCCTACCACTCTTTTGTGATCCATAAGAAACCATACTTTCACACGCCATTAACCAAAAACAATTTTAGATCTTATTGAAAGAGTATTATATTCAAAATCCAAACTGTATATAAATTTGGTGAAGAAATTGTCCTAAATAACAACAAACTAGATCTTATTGAAAGAGTATTATATTCAAAATTCAAACTGTATATAAATTTGGTGAAGAAATTGTCCTAAATAACAACAAACTAGCGTGTGAAAGTATGGTTTCTTAGGGATCACAAAAGAGTGGTAGGATGTTTTCTTAGGAAAATCGACAATTATCCTCAACCCCTCCATGAGGCTTGAAGCAGTTACCTGATAAAGATTAAACCTCATACAAACTAACTAATCTACACCTAAGCAGGTTTGATTTCAAAAGGAGACGTTGCTTGGTCCACTATCTTTTCGGCGTTTTCGTTAAATTTCCCGTCGTTGGACTCATTGCATGTTTAAACTTGAGAATATGTTAGTACTAGATGTTGCCCATGGCTATTAATGTGGATCCTTGGATCCTTTCAGTGGTTTACCAACAAACGTGTGGTTGTTGAAGGCTATTAAATGAAAGGTTGAAAAAGGGCGCAGTCCTTACCAAAAGTATCCATCTCACTAAAGTTGAATGAATTTCAATCAAAATACAACAAATTTCAAATCGAGGATATATGGGTAATGGCATGTTAGCCTCACGATGGTTGACATGAGTCACTTGGAATCATAATTCTTGTGGAGGTCATTTTGGAGTCGTGTATTCATAATGACCTTAAGAGTGAAGCTCAAGGATGGCAAACCTAGTTGGATAGATATTTGTTTAGTAAGATAAAGTTCAGAAAGGATATTCGACATTTTAGATGTGCTTGGACTCTAATTAATCGAGGTATCTTATTTCTCTTAATTTCATTTTAGTGAGGAATATATCTTAGGACATGCAAGGATACATGTATGGTGTCAAAGTGAATTATTATGAGTATGCTTTATACACATTATTGTAAATGAATCGTATTCATGCAAGTATAGGTAGGTAGTCTAAGCAACAAGCCAAAATTGCCATTATTTAGCCTTATTAGTTAGCACGACATCCTATAACTTAGGTTGTTATCTTATTATCAACAACTTTGATCTCAATGAACATAGCACTCTTATTCTAGAGGATTGGTTAGTGTGCAGGATTTGTTATTCACATGTCAAATCTTTTCCCTCAACTCTTTAATTGGTCGGTCCCATTGCTAAAGGAGTTACATCCAATCTTGATCATAGTTGTAGATCGTTTGGTTCTCTTTTGTAGCTCTCCACACACATGCTTATGCATTCTATACTTAATTATTGAGGAGAGGTACCCTGTACATGAGTTGCCACAAGTGTTGGTCATCGTGGCTATGCCTAATATCCAACTTTGCTTATAAAGATAGTCTCTACTATCGTAATTGTCTCCCATAAGAAAAAAATTGTGTCCAATGTCATAGTTGGTAAACAAACAAGTACACAATCTTCCAACTCTTCAATCAATTACTTCAATTCAAGTCAAAGTTTCTCCAGACACAACCCACACCATATACAAGTTGTGTTGCATATGTTGTTGTGCTTGTATCCACATGCCTATATTCAATGTGACCTAGCTAACTAGATGTGCCAATATTGGTGACCCTATTGTAGGTCCTCATGCCTTTGTTTATCCCAAACAACTCTCAATAAGAAATTTGGAGTAGACCAAATTTACACAATGGTCACTTTCCTTGATGCACTAAGGTGAGGATCCTCATGTGAGCCCATGATTGTGTGAAGGCATGCATGACCCTCTGCTACATGCTATAAGTAAGTACAATTTAAAACCATTGGATTTAAGCATCTCATTCCATGCTTGTTCGATGGTTTTTTGCGTCAGACGGACGTGGCTTCAAACGCCGATCAAACGTCTATGGAGTAACATCACTTAAGCGACGTGAAAATGTGTTAAACTAACGTCAAATACTACTCACATTTTTTCAAATTTTATATCATCAAAAGCATGGATTGAATGTCAGTTAAATGTCGGTTAGACATCCAAAAGAGATGTTCCCTAACATCGGTGGAATGTTAAGAAAGAGATGTCACTTAACGTGGAACTAACGTTGAGCAAACATCCAAAAATCTATGTTTGCAAAGTAGACCTAAAATAGGTCAAACATCTGAAAAGCTATGTTTGCAAAGTAGACCTAACGTTGGTCAAACATATGAAAAGCTCTGTTTGCAACATAGACTTAACGTCGGTCGAACATCCTAAAGGCCACACTTACAACATGGACCTAGCATCAAATAGACATTCGAAAGGTTACGTTGCCAATGTGGAACTAACATCCAATAAACCATGTATACAATTTCCTTGAACAAAAAAATGTGGATGATCCATCAAACTAATGTCGAGTATTCTCTAGATAATCAACATTAGAGTTATGCTAGCAATGTTCAACCCACGTTAGTCATACGTCAGATGAATGTTAAGTAAACATCCGCTAAGCCATGTTTATAAATGGCTTGAACAAAAAAAATCATGGATGTAATGTCCAAGTATCGTCGAATGAACACCGGTTAACATGTTCAAGATTGATGTTGGAGTTATGCTACTGATGTTTGACCCAAACCACTTGTACTTCGGACAAATGTAGATTAAATGCCTGATAAGCCACATTTATAAATGGCTTGAAAAAAACCGTGGATGTGAAGTCCAATTCCCAATGAATGAACACCAGTTAACCCATAAATAATTGATGTTAGGGTTATGATACCAAAGTTCGGTCCACATCTCTCATACATCAAATGCACGTCAATTAAATGTCCAATAAGACATGTTTATAAATGGCTTGGAATTTGTAATTTTTTTGCACAATGTTTTCCTAGTCTATGGTCAGTTGCAAGGATCAATGGCTTGTAAGAAATGGGTTTCACTACCTCAAAGGATGCCATTGGTTCGATGGGGGGGAACATGATCAACCCCTTTGATCAAGCATCAAAGCAATGGAGCAATTTTTTATTGTCAAAGAGTGCACATCTCTATAATATGATAAGACTTCTACCTATGAAATATGGGTCACTCCCCTTTATTTCTAGACCTTTGACCTTAAGTATGATTTATTTTCTTATTTTCAAGCAAGGCATTTAGTAAACTATAACCTTGATTTTCCAACGTTATCATCACTTGTAGATAAATAGAGCATCGATGACAATATTTCCTTTTAGCCTATGATTGATGATGAAAATAGGGTGTAGAGCTTGTGATTACTGCTAGTAGGTTGTAGAGCAATACAAATTCATTCATTATTATTCTCATGTCCATCAACCGTTATATGTATTTATTTGGATTCTCATATGTTGAAAAGAGGGCTTGTTCTCCATGAAACTCCAAAGGATCCTTAATAGCAATTGTGCCTCCAATTTGGATTCCCCATAATGGCCTTGAAGATGAGAGGGAACAAGTTTGTGCCATGTTTATGCACCACGCCATCTCTAGCATTCAAGACCTTTGAAAGAAGTGTCAATTGACCATGTAGGGTATAATAGCCAAGATCCACATGATAAGATTTCTATTTGATCATTTATATAAAACTAGTTCAAAGGATAAACTACAGTGGTACATATCTTTACTATCATGCAATGAAACTAGTGCTTTGAAACACTACAAATCTACCTTTCACTATTCACACACTAAGGGTTTTGGAAAATGAGAATTGTGATGAGGTAGATTGTATGTGAATAAGTCCTGAAGGTGGGTTGTTTCTTACAAGTTACCATCAAACGTGTTTCATTCTTATCAAAACTTTCATTTAGGACCCTATGTTCAACATTAACAATTTATACACCATTTAAGTTTTTAATCAAATTCTTCTTTCACATCAAGTTTTGGTCTCTAACATGATCAAATAAGGTGAGATATTTGTTGCATTTGACAACTTTATGGGGTGTCACAAATGATAGATGTTGGAGCTAATGCCATTATGTTAGTGACCTAGCTTGGCGTTGATGATGAGGGATTCTCCAACTGCTTCTAGCAGTTCTCATTATGTTTTGACCTTCACCTCATCACTCTTGCACTATTAAATTTTTTTTGTAGTAAGAACATTCAAAACTCATTAACATTTTTTTTAATCACATAATATATGACAAATCTCTTAGTAGATTCAAATTGAAGACAACTTTAGTCTTACTGTATTTTACTGATTTGGTAAGTCCTTAGATGAAAATAAGTTCTTCCAATGGAGAGGTTTTGTGCAAACATAGATCTTTATATATTGTATGCATGCATCAAGCTAATTGATATGAACTCCTCTAAACTGAGATTTCTATTGGATTCATCTAACAAGTTCACATTTATGATTCCACATCTTTGGTTTGGTATGAGGTACGATGTTTGCACATTCTAAGATTTTTGAAGCCATAAATTGTCAATTCTAAACAGAACCCAATAATTCACCCAAAAGTTCCTAACAATATCACCATGCTTTATTACTTCACACTTTATGGTTTTAAGCTGAAACAACAAATTATGATCAAGGTATTGATAGGTATTACAATAAAGACCTTCAACCTTTGTTACAATTCACTGCAAAGGATTGGTGCCTTGTAAGAAATAGGTCCATGGTCAACTGCATCATAGGAGGAGGGAGAATTCAAAGCTTGATTAGCTCAACAATAGAAGCACAAACTTTTCTTTTATATAGGGAATCCAAAATAAATCCAGGGGGAGTCATAAGGGCATCATCAAATGCCATTTTTCTCTTTTCTCTAAGAAAAGAGGGATTGGCATTTTTATCCAAAGGCATCTCTATTTGGACAATTTACTCTCAATATATGAAGTTCAATGTAATATCCTCTAGAGTGTTGTATCGTATATCAAGCCAACAAGAAACCTTATAGGAAAATATTATAATTTGGAAAATTTGATGTAGATGTACTTGCTCGTAATAATGCAAGTAAAATTTACTAGACCCATAGTCATGAGCATGGGAGGAAGTGCTTCTCCAGACATCATACCTACACAAAAAGAAAACAAGAGTACTCGATCATATATTGAACAATTATCTAAATACAACATAAATTGGTAAAAAAAACAAAACATCCATCTAAAAATGATCATCATAAAGAAAATGCAGATATTTTTACTCACCGAATTCACTAAATTTACTAATAGTTATTAGTTGTATTTTTGTTGCATGTGAATACCTTTAGAAATCAATATGGAAAAATAAGTTTATAGATATAACTAAATTATAAATAAATATGCAAATCAACATGTATCATACTTTAAAAAGACCAAAGGGGAATACATGTATGAGCTTCTCTCTGTTTCAAGAATAATTTATTCTCTACTAAATAGGGCCAACCACGTGAAGGTGGAAGCTCATATGGCCCCTCCCCCCCTCACATCACTCTCAATTACTCATACCCAATGTATTTACTGTAACATACTCGAAAGAAACACAACAACTTAAAACATAACACTCATTTAAACTTCTATTAAGCCTGAGAACAAGAAGATACAATATGATATATTCAAATATTCAACTTATTAATTTCAAACAAAGTAAACAAAATTTTTTATTAAAAAATGATTTACACATACATAACATGAATGTGGAAATTCTTAGCAAATTTGTATTTCTGATAGCAATGAGGATACAACATGTTTCCATGTGTTCTCACAGTGAAAGTGCTCTTTTGCCATGTGTTTGTATGATATAGTATGGAAAAGGACCACTATTCATTGTGAGAACACATAGAAACACACATTTTCCCTCATTGTTGACATAAATGTTATTGCTCCGAGAGACCCGCACCCAACAATTCATACATTAACATGAACAAATCAAAGAAAATGAGCATATAGGCTAATTACAAAATCAAAGATAATGAATGTAAAGACTAATTTTAGGCTAACATGTGATCACAAAAAACTATAATGTAAAATAGAGGTACATAAATATAAAGATCATCATATAATCATCCAAGTCCTCTCACAAAAATACATATAATACAATATTGTTTACAACAAAATGTGCTTACCATACATAGTGGTAAATGTCTACTACCCTAATTCTTTCTAGGTTTCTTTTTTTAAAGAAATTCCATAATTCTGAGATTGACATCAACTTCCTCATTCTCTCATTGACCAGTTTATTCTGGTATTAGATCAAGATTAGACCACAAGATACTTCTCCTTGTAGGCTTCCTTGTACTAGGATCAACGTGAGCTACACTTAAAGCAAACCATTTATTGATAATCTTATTTATACTATACATAAAACCAAAAAATATTAATTTCTATTCAACTCATTCATGGTACTTGTAGGTGTAATACATGTAACATCTGGTTGAATAGACCTCCAATCTCTAAAAATGGCACCTGAGGAACACCTAAATCTTCTTGCATTGCTTGAAATAACATTTCTAGTTGTTGTAGAACCACATAATGTCAATTTGTACTTTGTAATTATGTATTCGATTAGAATGCATTGAATTTGTATACCTCCTCATTGAAAGTAGAAGTGTTAGCTGCATTGGCCTTTCTCATTTCAAACAAGGTGTTATTTCCTTTTTTCAAAGAAACTTTAATCTCTTCATCTGTGGGCATACCACCAGATTCTGCGCACTACATATCGTAACATAATGCATTTTGGTAAGGAAATAGTTTTGAGCACAATTGAAAATGCAACAATGACAATTTTTAAATATTAGTACTTACGTATTCCCCCTTCACCTTAACATATCCCCTTGGCCCAAGTTTGTGTTGGCCAATCTTCTTAAGTCTCGCTTGTGTAGCCTTTGTGGTTTCTTTGAGCCTACAAAAATTGTCAAGTACATGTTTATGCGATTTAAAAATCATGCTCAAATGCAATATACAATATATGATTTCATTGTTCGTTACACTATTATATCTACTTTGGTGTTTCTCCTGTACTTGGAGTCAAGGATCACTCTTTTGTCATCTTCTTCTCCTTGGCATCATCTATTAGTGCATACCATTGCCATTCTAGAATTACTCCAAGATGCTCATAATTGGGGTATCGATTGATATTAGTGCAGTAATTTCCCCACACTGTTTTCATGTACTTTCCCGCCATGGTTAGAACCAACTATTAGTTGAATACAGTACTAAACAACGTGGTCATGTGTTTCATCAACTCCTTATTCAATTCATTTCTATGATAATTATAACGTGTTCTAATTGTTGGTGTAAATAGTGAAAATGCATTTTCATGCATCTATTGGTGGAACAAGTTATTTACTGTATTGCAATAAAATATTTTGATTATATAGATAGAATCAATATAAAAATATTCATCATTGTATAAAATCAAAATATTCCAATGGATTAGATGTAATTACCTTGGAGTTTTAATCCCTTCGTCGGCACCAGTTCATGGTTCATTTATACAGAAATTGATAATTTCTCGGTGATCTTGATGAGTAAGGTTGGCATCTTGGGATTCGTATCAACCTATGATGAATTAGGCACATGACTATTAGAACTAGGGGTTGTATGTATAGATAGGGCCTTGGAATGCTCCACACCAACACTAGGTGTAGAATTAGGGGAAAACACGGCAAAACCAAGAGTTGAGGAAACAGTAGCATGTGCAACAGGAGTAGAGGGTGAACCATAGATGCATGTCTACTACTCCCAACACACGATTCTTCCTCTCTCAAGAATTCCTCTGAAAAAAGAATTCATCGAGTCAGATCTTAGATTCCTTTAAAAAAATGTCATATTCTTTAATGGATTATAATTTTAAAAAACATACATTGTGTTTCCTGATGCGTTCCATCAAGAATTGGATTCTTCTTTCAGTCTTGGGAGTATCTTCAATGCCAACCAATTCTTCTTGTTTGTCGGCTAAATTTATTAACTTTTTTTCAAAATAGATGTAAGAGGGTCATAAGGTCATGAGATCTCTATGTCATCCTAATCAAGATCATGAATTGACATGGGATCCTACAAAGAATCATATCATATAAGTTCGATAAATTGTGTAACAATAATCATTGCACTAGGATTAAAGAGAACAATATGGAATATAATAATGAGCATATAAATGACCATATATTATTTCACCTTCCCATGGTCGATTCCTTTGTCCTAGTGAACCTGTAACATAAACGATGATTTGTTAACCATATATCCAAAGATGGTTAGAGGTTCTCAATTCCCTTCATCAACATTACGACATAAAGCTTATGTAATAACAAATATTGAATATACAATATACATGTTTTTTAGTAAATGATGGACATGAGTGTTAAACCATAGTTACCTGATTCTTAGATCATACTCAAATGATGATTGACCAACAACACCTTTCCTATGGGTATTGATTTTATTGCAATAACCACAAATTTGTTTCCATCACACTCCTCAAACACACAATTGGGTAGTATTTTTGTGCTTCCAGGATGAGTACTATTTATAAAACTGACAACATTTCCATGAGCTTTGGTCCTTCCATCGATATATATGGAATATCCTTTATCTTGATTGTTCTCTTTCATTTTATTATAATTTACACAAACTCTGTATATGTGCATACTAATTAGATATCTTGTTAGCCTACCCCAATGTGGATAATCATATGTTGGGCCAACATAATATTCCAGTTCCACTTCATAGTTCTAAGGAACGTTCACATGATCCATTATAAATATCCCTAAACCATGTAAACTAGATGGTGCAATTCGATATGTTCTTCCATCAATACAGAAATCATTGTTTATTTTAGGAAGTGGGTTTGGCTCCCAATTCTTCAAATAATGACTATATCTTAATAGAACTTCCTTGTATTGGGAAGTCTCATTGTCATAGGAGCATGACCCCGGTTCATCCAGAAAGAAATCCATAATTTTTTAAAATATTCTTCTAACATTACTTCCTCTAGTTGATATTGACATACTACATGATGGTTCCCCTTCTCCAATCTATTCAGGGGAACCATCAATATACAAAGATAGATTTGATAGATATATAATTTTCTGTGCCTGTAATTAACATCAAACAACAACATTCATGTTTCAATCATATAATTCAGATAGAAAAAGTAGCAATTAAAAATGGTTGGTCTTCAATAAAATAATGTATATAGATGATGCAATGATTTTTTTGTTGTTACGGAGAAAAAATTCCTATGGCTCGTGGTAGACCACAACAGACAGATGACTACCAGAAATCAACTCAATTCCCAATGTATGCTATATAAATGAAAATGCTAATATGTGGAATAAAAGACCAACCTTCAACCGGACGTTTGATGTAGATCCCCGTTGAGATTTCAAATCTCTACACTTGAACCTGCAACTTAGTCTCAACAATAAACACAAGCAAGTGCATATAATATATGAAAGATGTTAGCATAAACAATAGCATGGTCCATGATATAATAAGAAAATGTAACCTAATGTTAATAAACAACCATTCACAAGATCAATTGGATGAAAACATGAGTATTTATATTAATATGAACAAGAAGTACATGATACAACCTCTTGCCGACAACTCATCTGAACCAAGAACTAGGTCCCTCCACTTGTGCCTCCACCACTTCAATCCCCATGCAATGGAAAACTCACGAGTAAAGGATAGGGTCCTTCACAAGATATGGAAGAGTTTGGTAGGTGAACATAAAAGGTTCACAACAACTAGGATCAATGGATGTAGACTCAAGTTATGGAAAAAATCCAATAGAGTTTCGATGCTCTCTCTTTCTCCTCCTTCCATGCACCATAAGAGATCAATATATAACCCTCCAAAAGGTAGGAGAAAGGTCAAATTGAGTCATTTTGAGATGCATGGAGGGCCAAAGGTCACAATGGCCACTCTTTGGAAGTGAGAAATAGAGTTGTTACTATTATTTACCAAAAAGTCCATGTACGCAGGCTATAGTGGAGCAACATGCGTATACGCGAGGTGTAGTGAAATAGCTCGCATACAGGAGGAAAAATAGGGAAAAATAGGGTTCAATGGGAACCACAAGTTTGGTTTTGAGTCTATAAATAGGTAAGGGAAGCCAAAGAGTATAAATGCTCACCGGGTGGAAAAATATGTTGTAACATATGCCCCCTAATGTGTGAGGTCAGAGAAGGTACTACGATGGCCAAAATACATTATGAATATGATAAGTGGAGTGATGGAGACACAAATGGAAGGAGACCACTTGTCATAATACAATGATATCTCTGAATACATGTTGGACAATACAACAATTTGATACAATGGCCATGAATAGGCAGTATAGAGTGAATACATGTCATAAGTGGTCATAGCCATGACCCATGTACAGTAAGATATGGTCTCTTGCTGAAAGGAAACAACTGGCGCAAACTGAAGGTACAAACTGCTGATGTATGAGAATAACATACCATAAGTACAATCACAATCACAAGTAGAATAATGAATGCCACTGAAGTCTAGGGTATTCTACACAGATCATCTACGGTGCAAGTCCCATTAAGTGAATAAATGTGTTGAAGTCGAACCTGATGTGACATTGTTTGATTACCGGTCATTGATGTATACTGTTAGCAGACGCGAGATAACCCACCAATAATGAAAATTGGCTTCAAGGCACAGAGTACATTCACCAAGTGTGAATAAAGGTGTTGAGGTCGAACACTATGATGAATCCATCGATCAGGGGACATTGATGAATTCCCAAATCTGTATATGGCGAGAAAACCTACCACTAATGACTCTAAGACTCAAGGTACTCAACGGACTCTAAGTCTAAATTCTGGAATAACTGAGTTAAAGTCGACGGAATGAAACTCGCTAGAAGGAGGGCATTAATTAATCCCCCATCAACCAGCACAAGGTAACAGCTACGCTAAAAGATTTGGAAGAACTCGGACTAACATAATGGATTGTAAGGGATGGCCGACATGCAATAGTCAAGAGATATGAGGAGTGGCCGACTCTGGTTTCAAGACTTCCTTTGAACAAGAGCATGAGTAGATGGATAAACTCAGGTAACATGGACTTAAGTACTAGATAATAATTAAACTTTGTGACGCAGGAGGCATTGACAAAGGCTTAATAATGACTGGAAGCTTAACCAGACGGTGGAGTAAGATATGAGAAATGAATACAGCTCCTAAGGTCCTACTAAAGTCCCGACTCATGATGAATGGAGTGGAGATGAATGCTCTGTTCAAAGGTGACATAACAGCTGCCAATAAGAGGTAGTAAATATTTTCCCGTACGGCTTTTTCAGTTATTTGATTTTTTTGTCTTTTTCATATTCTAAATCTTGAAAAAGAATAAAATTGCTTATGGTACAAAAGTGAGGGAATGAGTGTCAAATGAAAAGAAAACTAGTTCCGAGCAGTGGAACGTACCTATGATCAATGCAAGGAAACATGTGCAAGATGTGGACACTCGGGGGGGTGTTCCCTCAAGGTAAAGGGTCATCAAGTTGTGAAATATAAATTAAGGCTCTTCTTGGCTCAGAAGGGAAAGTGCTCAGGAACATGGATAATAATTGAGTAAGCGGGAGCCGGCACAAGGCTCATGCGAAAAGCAAGATAATGCAATGCAATCATAACTCGACATAAATGGGAGAGTCCTCATGGGAGATGGCCAGAATAAGATAAAGTAGAGTATGAATCTTCATTGCAATGTCATGGTGTGACTACAAAGGACTCCCAATCCTAAGGAGAAACAATGGCATGGGTGCCAAAAGACATAAAAAAGGCTCTAACTAGGGCACCCATGGTCGGACAAGCCCTACCGCCAAATAACGACACTTCTAAAGCAGCATGAAGGTTCCGTGGCAGTTAAAAAGCGGGGTTGCACCTAGGGTTAATGAAGTTGGTCATAAGGTCAAATGAAAGATGTAGGAGGAATGACATCCTAACCTATATGATGGGGTAGAATATACCTGCCAAAGGCGGCAATAGGTCCAAAAATCCACTCTCGTCGAAAACAACTATTTGAAAAGGGCACTGCATGACGACATATTAGTCCAAAAGGCTAAAAAAATGGCAAAAACTATATAAAATGTTAATTTTTCAGAATTTTCAATTTGATCTAAGATCTTAACTGAGAGAATAACATGTACAGCATATCTACAACACATCTACAACATATCTACAACATATCAATCATGGACACAATAATGCAAGCACACAAGAGACACAGAGTTTCATCGGGGAAAACCAAGAAGGTGAAAAACCCCACAACTTCCTCAGAGATAGAAAGAGCAATGATACAACCAAAGTACAAGAGATAGTCTTCTCCTAGTAGATGATCCTCCTCCTCACAAGTGCGCCACTTTATGAGAGAGATAGAAGTGAGTAATGAGTGATCAAATAGAGATCTCCCGATCTCTATTTATACTTGTCCTGTCCTGCCCAATAAACCAGTGGGTCCGACTTGTCTAACTTAGCCTAATAACCCATGGTTATATTATTCTGGGCCGACCCCACACTTAGTGGTCTAATAACCCATTTACCCACATGACTCATACAGGGCCGACCCCATCAAGGTGGTCTAATAACCCATCGACAAGTTACAACACTTGTTAATACAAATGATGACACTTCCGTATAGAGGAATAATAACATCTCTATAGGAGTACAATATACATAGATGAAATACATAGGTGAAATACATTCCAAAGTTACATATACATCAACATAAAAGTGGGTTAGAAAATTGATAAATAGTTAAAAAGAAATTTTTTACCACATTGTTTTTACTTTTCACTCCACATAGTGCATTTGGTTAGTTTTTACCTCCGATCTTCAGTCGACGATTCCAGGAGATGTGGGCCACGAAATCTTGAGCCGTCTGGTTCAGGTAGGAACTCTCAACCTCCTCTTCAATTTCAATGGTTTCAAATTTGTTTTTAGTGGTCAATTTTTATTTTTGGAAAAGTTTTAAACCGAATCTACGTTGTACATGGGCTACTTCTTCATGGGTTGCGTGGAGGGATTCTTGTATGTGGTCAAAGTAAATTTTGACTGCGTATACGCGCGAATGTATACACATTTTCTCGTGTACAGAGACAAGGATAGTGTTTTTTACAAAGAAGGGCACTAAAAACTCTTTGGTTTTCTTCTAGGATGGTTCTGGAATGGAGAGAAAGAGAGCATGACATCACAGATCAACAAGTTCGCAAATATTTAGCTGCCCAACAAGCATTGCAAGCTTGTGGCCTATACAAATTTTGGAGCATCGGGGATTTGAGGGCCCAAAACTGATTGCTCAGCACATTGATCAACTACTAGGATGCAGAGGCACGACACTTTGATCTAGATGGGAAACCACTTCCATTGGAGGTGGAAGATATATACTTCATCACTGGTTTGTCCTGCCGAGGGGGGGTGGCGAGTCTTAGGTCTCACAATGTGGGGGGTGGAATCACTATTAGTGATTACATAGACAGGTATTGCATTCCTGGAACCCAGAAGGTGGGCATCCAAATCCCCATAGAGGCCATAGCGAGCCTAAGTATGAAAATTATAGTCCTCACTCTCGAGAGGATTGCAGGATCAACTTCTCTACATCAGGATTCAAGGCCATTGTTATTTTATGCATCCGAGAGCATGAGACCGACGATGTATGATTGGTGCATAATGTTGCTGGGTACTATGAAGAGTTAGCTAACGGAGTGCAAACTAGGGCGGGCCAAAAGGTTCGGTTTTAGTAGCATACTGTGCAGCTAATTATTTGAGAGAGTACCAGGCTTGAGTCCGAGGGTTGAAGTCCCTCCACGTGGTCTCCGAGGCCAGACCCGATGGGATGAGATATTGACACGATAGGGGGGTGGCCGGCAGGCTTCCCCATACACTAATGATTTTTTCCATTGGTGGCGGCGACAGGTGATCGCCATAGGCGACTATCCCTATGAGGGGATAGACTTCAGAGGGGACCATGACATGCCGCTACCGCCAGGGTCCGCATTTGGGGATGTTGGTAAGACTACTCTTTTTAAGTTTTTGAATATTTAATTTTTTGGATTTTTGTTATAAGTGAAAGAAAAAATCTTTTTGGTGTGGTATCATATATTCATGTTTAGCTGTTTGCTCACAGATTTGGGTTCGCGAAGACCTCAGGTATTCCCACGACACCGCCACAGAGGCAGGGGTGTGCAGGTAGTGGGTGTGGCGGCAGAGCGCACACTAAAGAATGTGTGGGTCAACCTGACTCGTATGACTAACTGGGTACCCGTGTTCGAGGTAGAACATCTCCTAGAGGATATGCAGAGACATGTGGTTGGGGTACCAGGGACATGGGTTTGGCTACTCAAGCGCATAGCCAACGCCGTCCACTATTACATGCAGACTCATCCAGCCCAGGAGGCTAGAGCTCCCTACAGGGATTAGATGCCATGGGGCCCTATTTTTTGCATCGGATGTATATTTGAGAGCTACGAGCTCCATTTTTGTATTATGACACCACTTTTTGATTAATTAAAAAACTATGATTCTCTGACTCTACTATTATGCATGTAAAAATATGTGAATGTTTATTTGTGTGATTCAATGCTTCTTTTAGTTATGTGACAAATGCCAATCTAGGACATAATTAGCATATGCATCAACAGTTTGATTAAAACGTCTTGGAACATGAACATAAGTAATACAATTAAAATGGTATTCCAAGAGTCTCACCTTTAAGAACCTCCTTAGTAATGTAGGATCCCTAACATAGTACCGACCATTCAATTGATACACAATCAGTTTAAAATCCAGGAGGACCTCTAAAGACTGAATACCATGTGAAATGGAATCATGAAGTAACTCAATAACGACACTATACTTAGCCACATTGTTAGATGTAGGACCAAGACAAGTGCCTCTTGAAGACATGATCTGACTGTCAGGTGAGTAAATAACCCACACAGTAGAATCTAGTCTCTGCATATGATGACTAGCACCATCTGCGAATCCTAGGAACATCAGATATTCCACTGACATCTGTCAACCAAAAGGAAGCGAATCAACAGACTCGAAAAGTCAAGGAAAAGCTAAACTATGTACATAATACTATACAATAGTATACAAAAGTATCAGCTCAAGCTAGAAACTCAAGCATAATACCACTTGAGGTAGAGCCCATTTTTAGGATTTTTCAAGGCGTTCCCCTCATAATCCCATAACTTGTAGGATCCTTTCTCAAGGACAAGACTCACAATGTAAGGATAGTGCCACATGGGGTTAAACTTGCTTGCCCCCACGGGTTCCTTAGTTTGGTCATAAAGGAGGACCAAGTCACCTTCAACATATTGCTGGGGATGGACAGACCTATCATATTGAACCTTAACACGACGTTTGTTGGCATCTATAGCCACAGTGGCATCTCGACGTTGCTCGTCAAGCTGCTCAAGGTGGATCAAATGTTGCTCAACATATGAAGTGTCAGGAAGGAGCTCTATAGCTAGTTTCAAAGAAGGGATTTCACATTCAATCGGTAAGATGGACTCCACACCATGTACTAATTGAAAAGGTGAGAAACTGGTGGAAGTCTTTACGATGGTTCGATATGCCCACAAAGCAGGATATAACATAATATGCCAATTTCTCTTGATTTGTCAGATGGTTCGTTGGAGAATGGACTTTAAGGACTTATTTACTACCTCAACCTGGCCATTCGCTTGGGGATAGTATGAATATGAATGATCTTGTCGAAACCCAAGCTTAAGTGATAAATCTGCCATCATCTTGTTCTGGAAGTGACTGCCGTGGTCAGTGACAATCTCCTTTGGGATACCGAATCAAGCTATAATTTGATTGAATACGAAGTGGGCTGCTGTAGCACCATCGACTTTTACAGTCGGCATGGCCTTAGCCCATTTGGAAAAGTAATCAATGGCCATGATAATATGGTGATGTCCTCCAGTTGAAGCTAGTTTGCAGTCCATGAAATCAACCCCCCACTTGGTGAAGGGACCGATGGTGACGACCGGATGAATGGGTGCAGGATGAGAGTGTACATTTCGAGAAAACACCTAGCAAGGGTAACATCTCTTCACGGCATTAAAACAATATTTAAAGATTGTGGGCCAGAAGTAACCTACTCGCAAGATATGTTGGGTTGTCTCAAGCCCAGATAAGTGATCACCACACGCCCCGCCGTGGCAGTCATTAAGCATTAGCTCCTCTTCTTCATGAGTTAAACAATGACGTAGGATAGAGTCTTTTCCCCAGCGATACAAAGTGTCACCGTCGATGACATAGTCTTTGGAGTGATGTCTCACACGTCATCGTTCATCTCGTGAATAATGCATAGGGAAATTCATATTTTTGAGATATATGATAATGTCTCCATACCAAGGGTCCATCGATGAGATAAGAAATAAAAGTTCATCCACAAATGAGTCTTCATGGACTACATCCTCATCAGGTCTCAGGAAATCCGACATAAGCTCTGTGAAAACCAAGGACTTCACCGACTTCGCCGAAGAAAAATCAAGATCAAACTCCTGAAGAATAACAATCCATTTATTATATTCCCCCCCAATTAAGCATCGTGAGAGCACGAAATGAAATGGATTAACGTGTGCTATTGATGGGGCCGATAGGATTCCTATGTTATCATTATATTAATGAATGTATTAATTAAGGATGTAAAGCATGAGAAGTTGGAGCGGGTGTAACTACTCCAACTTCTCTCTCTTCATGTATAAATATTACCATCAAGATGAATAATAACTGGTTGAATGCATTCGATCCAAAACTTTGTCTTGATTGTCACTCTGCGTGTATGTGCTTACTATCTGCTTGAATACAACATTGGCGCCACTGCCTCCTCTGTCCGGTCTGGGTGACAGCAGTAGCAGATGGAGGTGGTCGAACCTGAAGGAGATCCTGAAGCTTGAAATACTATTCGTGCTTGTAAAAAGAAGACACACCATCCAAGAAGGTGATAACAGCAAGAGCGAATGGATGTGGCTCAAACCTATAAAATGGCATGAAGATGCTCGTGGAAGAAAAACCTGCAAAAAAGACTGCTCATGTGTTGCAAAAAGAAAGATAATATGGTTGTTTTATTTTATATTCTCGTAATATTTTCATTGTTTTATATCATATGACTGCTTGCACGCGGATGGAGGTTGTGGCTCAGACCTGGCTGAAAGGAGAAGGATGTTAATAAAATTGCAAAAGAAAATAAAGATTGTTGGTTGAGCGCCAGCATATCAAATTGAACAGTATGTGGAGCTCGTTTGCGGGAGATAAATACTGACTGTAGTTAAAAAGACACCGACTGACCCATCGATTAAAGAAAATGCAAGTCGACCGCAAACCTTTTTTGGCTATTATAAAGACTGCGAATCAAATGGTTTCAAAGATTTAATAAATGGAGAGTGGAATGAGCCTGGGCTGGATGAAAATTCTAGAAGAAGATCGAAGGCTGCTCAGCACGGATAAAGAAAACATCTGCAAAAAGAAAGATACTCTTGATTCCTTCGCTTGAGTCTCTTAAGATTATTACTGCAAAATATTTTCTTCCTATAGAAGGCGTGTAAAGTTATCGAATAGGGAGTTCAGTTAACCGACCAGATCATCTATCCACTACAATAAATTTCATATGGAGTTTTTTTCACTTGTGTCATTCATCAACCAGCCTTTCCATGCGACCAATATGAGAGGATATAAAAAATTGTGGACTTCGATAACACTGAGAATGATTCATTGATTCATCTGCGGATTTATTGTGGAAATGGAAGACCATAGTTTTAGACGATAATATAATATTGTCGAGATCTGTTTATGGCCTTTGAAAGAATTGGTGCTAGCTGTCGTTGATTGATTGCATGCGTATCAATTTCTTATTGGGTTTACGGATATTACAGCAATGTTTCACATCATTAGCAAACAAAACAAGTCACATCCACTGTCACCTATGTTGATTAACATTCTGCCGACCATCAATCTATAAAAAATTTAAGCTAATTGTTGAACAACTTGGGTAGACCGACCACATATATTCTAACTGAGCATCATTATTCTCGAGAATCGAATCTATCGACTACCAATTGATGGGGATTTATGAGTGAAAGCATCATTTACCAGTTTCAAGTCTATCCGGAAGTAGTATTCGTTGACCAGAGTTCTTCATACAAAGGAGCTTGAGTCGAAGCAGAAGTCGGCTTGGCTCATCGACCATTAGAAGTATGTCAACCTCGTCGACAAAAGGTATGTCTGCAAGAACAATGACATTAGCCGCACGTGTAAAGAAGCAATGGAGTAGCGACTTATACTTCCATACTCCAACCTCAATGGAGTCATCCATTGACCATAACATATCTAACTCTGACTGATATAGTGTTGACTTGCTTGAAAATTACTGAGGGGGTAAATCATTTTGAAAAATTTCATCGTATGGGCTACCAATTGTATAAGCTAGGATACCAATCCTAAAGACACCAAGATGTTCTCCCATCAAAAGAAGTTGTCCATTAAATGCATAGAAATTTATTATTGAAACTGTCAACCACCGACAAGGAAGACAACTAGTCGATTGTTGACTTGGAATTTTTGTAAATATGGAGATACTTGATGTCTCAATTAAGTCGATGATATGGTCGTCATTAAGTAAATTGGTCAACATTGTTCTTTGGTTGATTGGAAAATGCAGGTGAGCCCTTATTTATTTATTATGGTCGACATTGATGTTTGGATTGGTGTTCGATGTTACATGGTTGTTTTGGTTAATAGTTAGTCATTTCACCTCCATATGGTCGATGTTAGACTCGGTTGGGCACTTAAAATTGGTCAGTTGATCAACATTTTCTAAATGGTCAACCATTACAATACGGTCGATGATTGAGTCGTCGAATCTAATTTTATTATCGTCGACCTTTAGTTTTGGTCGAAAATTCATTATTGATATGTATGGTGGGTCCTCATTAATGTAAATAGAGTCATTTTTCAATTTAAATTTGTGAACTTATGAGGGGGTGAAGCATGAGTCTTGTCTAGGAAGGCGATCCCCTCAACTTTGTAACCCAGTAGATCTCTAGCCGACTTTTATGAGTCGAGTCAAGTCATTTGAAATACAAGTCGTCAGTCTCTTGCCGACCATTGTCAAATAGAGTCATCTAAAAATTGTTGGACATGACCAAGATCACGCACACTGAAGCAGAAAGTTCAATAACACTTGTAGGAAAGTTAAAATCCTCACAAGCACGCAAAGGAATCACTGAACATTCAAGCAGAAGCCACCAACACATAGAAGAAGAGCTTAACGCTAGATGATGACATTAGAACAATTGATTTGATTGAACCCCTCGGTGTATATTGCAAAGATATTCCTAGATTGTGACCTCGAAAAGCCAGAAGACAGAGAATGGCATAGAAAGTCGAAGATCCCAAAGGCCCCGCATGCCTGAGCCAAGGGAAATGCCGACCAGATGGAGATGCCTGGTTAGATGGATATGTCGGCCAAATGATCCAGGATGAGGATTTAAACCAAAATACCTCGTTGCGGAAGAGGATAGTCGACCGCTGTTGTGAGAGGGTGAGACTTCGATGAATTACTACCATATTGAAGATGGAGGCTGAGGAGTAACCGGTCACAGTAGAGCCTTGTACACATGTGTTTTCCTATCAAGCCGACTGTTGTTGTGGCCGAGCACCTATCTAGACTGGTATGCATGGTTGATGCACAATGAGGACTACTTCAGCAAGAGCAGAAATCCAGGATGTGGATGCATCTTTCTTTGTTTTCTTCGGGATGAAGAAAGGCTTTGTTGGTGGGGGAGATATTGAGGGGCCCGATAGGATTCCTATGTTATCATTATCTTAATGAATGTATTAATTAAGGATGTAAAGCATGAGAAGTTGGAGCGGGTGTAACTACTCCAACTTCTCTCTCTTCATGTATAAATATTACCATCAAGATGAATAATAACTGGTTGAATGCATTCGATCCAAACCTTTGTCTTGATTTTCACTTTGCGTGCATGTGCTTACTATCTGCTTGAATACAACATGTGCTATAACAGTGGTTTTTCTAAGCAAAATATAATGTCGTAATCGTTGGAATGCATGAAAAATCGCAAGGGCCAATTTCTCAATGTGAGAGTATCTCAGCTCAACGTCTACTAAATTTCTACTAAGGTAATAGACGACATGCTCTTGAAGCACAACATCCACTTGAACTAAGACCATACCAATCGTCTCTTGAGACATGGCCACATAAAGCAAACAATCTCTTGCAAAGTCGGGTTGACTAAGAAGAGGGGTCGATACCAAGGCTTTGTTTAAAGCATCGAAAGACTCTTGGGCTCGCTCATCCTAGATAAATGGAGTGTCCTTATTCAATAAACACGTGAAACCCTTAGTAAGATTGGCATAATTCACAATAAAACGGTGCAAGAGAGTGGCTCTCCCTTGGAGGCTCTGAAGTTGAATCAAGTTACGCGAGGAGGAAACCGAAGTATTGCCTCAACCTTTAGAGGATTGACTATAATACCCTCTTTTGAAACTACAAACCCTAGAAGGAGACCCGTTTTAATGACAAAGATGCACTTGTTGGGGTTCAAATGAATATTGTAACACCAGCATCTTTCAAAAATGAGGTGGAGGTGACTAAGGTGATCTACTCTCTTGCGAGAGTGACTAGAAAGGTCATCCAAGTAAGCCTCCACTATGCGCTTAAGGTTATGAAAAGTGTACGTCATAGCCCGCTAAAAAGCAGCTCCAACATTTTTAAGGCCGAAGGGCATATTTCGGTATGCCAAAGTACCCCAAGGACATATAAAAATGGTCTTATGTTGATCCTTGGGTTTAATATGGATCTGATTGTAGCCTGAAAAACCGTCCATAAATGAAAACACCTTGCTTCGTGCACATGCATCCAAGATTTGGTCTATGAATGGAGTGGGAAAGTTATCTTTAGGACATGCTCGGTTCAGATCTCTAAAATCGGTACACACATGGATGGTTACCTGCTTCTTATCCATAGGAATGGGGTTGGATACCCATTCGGTAAGGGGAACCAGGTAGATGAAACCAACTTTGAGTAGTTTCTCCACCTCTGCCTTAATAGCGGCTGCCCTCCTAGGATTCATAGCATGAAGACATTGTCGAACAGGATTAACATTAGGATAAGTCTTAATATCATGCTTGACAATGCTAGGGTCTATTCCTGGGATCTCCTCATATGACCAGGCGAAAACATCTCGAAATTCTTTGAATAGCTTGGTGTAAATGAGGATCTCCTCGGGAGAACAATTGACATCGATATAAACGTTTTCAATCTTTCTGGGAGTGCAAGAAATTTTGATCGGAATGGTAGGGGAAATATTAGCCATATTCCCCTCTACGTAAATACCATGCGAATCCAAAGGAGCCACAAGGTGACCAACTTTCTCTACAAGAGTCGACCGAAACTCCTCCTGCTCAATAAGGTCAAGATTGGGAAGAAAATAAGGTCGATGATGTAGATCTTCCCAAGGCTTATCACTACCGTTCATGGCCTCAATAATAGCTTCATCCGAAGGCAAAGTGCCATCAAGGCAATCATGTGAGCAAGATGAGTCGACTTCCCACGCGAGCAGCATAATGGGATCTTCTTCCTCTATCCATGAAGAAGAAAGATCTAGCTCTGCAGTGGCTTGTTGAATATCACGGTATGCAATCTTGGCTATAGATAAGGGAATAGCCATTCCAACAAGTGAAACATCTCCAGACGGGGAACTCATGGAAGGTAAAGTGCATGGATCGCTAAAGTATGATGTCTAGAATGATACATTATTCAATGAGGAAGGCGCACTATCGGAAATGGTTCCAATGAAGGAGATTGGTGCAACAAAGTCGAGAGATCCCATCAAAGAGGAATACAATCCTACACCAATATTCCTAGTTGCCGACTGGGAATTTTTGATTTGAGGAACAATAGTTCCTAGAGATGCTATCATATTGGAACTAGTAAAATCTAGTTGGTATATTGTCACAATCTTGCCTTCGTAAGGAAAGCAAATAACGCTAAAAACAGAGGACACGATCGCTCTCATTGCGTAGATCCAATTCTGACCCAGTAAAAGGTTGAATTCGATGGGCGCATCAACCACCTCAACTTCAATAGGAACGGATTTCCCACCCAAGTGGACCTTAAGGGAAGGGAGAATACCATGCGGCCTAAATGACCGACCATCGAATGCAGTGAGCATGGTCATAGACTTCGACAATGAAGGAGATCCAAGATCTTTCCAACAAGCTAACGGCATTACTGAAGTGGAATCACCTTCGTCAACCATAGTACGTTTAACAACCATTTGTAAGCACCTAACAGGGACTTGGAAAGCCACATGATAAGGAAAGCGAGGCTAGACATCAGTAGTGTAGAACTTGATAACATTAGAGCTACCCTGATCCTGGACTCCCAAAGCACATAAAATGGCGTTCCTTTGTGAAGGACATGCCTGGAAAACCTCAAGAGCCGACATGGCACACAGAGTTTGGCCCAAATCTTCTACAATTGAGTAGGTTTGGGTTTCTCAGAAATTGGGATTATGCACCGAGCGCTTAAGAACACCTTTCGGTATCCGTGGAATAGAATTAGGATTCTCAATATGCAATGGAGAATCAAGAGGAGGGGGATCTTTCCCCATATTAGGTTGTGGTGCTCCATATTCACGTGAGCGAGTAGCAATATTAACCTTAGATTGAACCATGTTAACGCATCTAAAGCCACCGGCATGGGTAGAGGACGTTGAAGTTTCATTAGTCCCATTACCGGCGATGGAAGCACTCAAAGCCATATTTTGGTGATGTTGAAGGGGATCTTTCAACATAGCTGGGCTCTGTGCAAGATGCTTCTAGGATTCCTCGATACAAGGACACAAATGTGTAAGGTGATCTTCCGAACAAAGTTTGAAAGGAAATTACACTTTACGTCTAGGTTTGCGATCCCCACCAACATTTTTGCCATCCCGAGGAGGGTTAGTGTTCTCTTTCTTAGGGTTATTCCGATTGTTCCCATTATTTCCACCCCTACGGTTATTTCTCCCCTTCTTCTTCCCACCAGGTTGTTGGTTACCAGATGGGTTCATCGATTGTATAGAGTGAACATCGGATGATTGGGTGGAAATGAACGAGGCGTGAGCTTGTCCGGTGGTAGATTGGTTAATAGATAAATTGTGCATTTTATTTGTAACCAAATCTAATGGATGAGTACTAGTGGAACCAACGATGCCATTGGCATGCGGTCCAGGAACATGGTTGGGCTCATGATGTGTTCTTGCTGCATCAGGTATAATGTTGTACAAGATTCCAGATTGAGCATAGACTAGGTCTAGCTGCTGGGCTTTAAAAATGGCTTGTTCCTCAATCATAATACTAGACAATGAAATGTCCTTTGAAATGTAAGGGAGTAAAGACTTAAGGAACCATTCCAACATAAATTCTGGAGGAATGTTGGCTTTCACTAGCCTCTTCCGTCGGCACCACTCTTGAATATGATCATATATGTGTGTGGCTTTGTCCTGACAGAAGGTAGATAAAAGTTTTGTGCCAGTATAATAACAAAACAACAATTGAAAGTGATCTAGGAAAACTAAGGCAAAATCATTGAAACTCCTATATGTGTCCCCAGGAAACTCGACATACCATTTTGCTGCTTCCCCTATGAGGGTGCATTGAAATAGCCTCAAACGAATATAATCGTGGTTCAAGGAATTTGAGGAGCACCATAAATGAAATGTGGTGACATGATCACCTGGATCCTCACCATTCTTCCCCTCAAACTTTGGAACGTCAGAAGGGAGCTTGGTAGGGACTGGAGGCCATGTATATTCGTGACACACCAGATCATTTGTGAGCTTCAAAAGATTGGGTAAATTTAACCTAGCAAGAAATGGGAGTTGCGGCTGTGAATCTTGATTATAAGCTCCCAAAATAGATTGACCTTGTGAACATGAAGGTGGGACCGTGTACATCAAATTCGACACCTGAGGCGACGTTGAACTCTGGTAGTAACCATGACCATGACCATAAGGATGATAACCTCCTCCAAACTGACCCATGTGAGGATACAAAGACATATGCGTGGAATAGGATCCATAGGGGGGATTGGAATAAGGGACAAAACCGACTGGATAATTATAAAAATTACTCCCATAAGTATGGGGTATATAGCCACTTGTCGTGGAAGGAGTAGTCGAGTGATAGCCATAAGAAAATGGTATGTTCCCAACCCCGGGAACTGTAATATTAGGAGGAGGATGATTCAGAAGCATAAAAGCATTCGTGGGCACAAGAATATGTATAGACGCATACTGGTTAATAGATGGGATATAAGTCGTGGTACCAATGCCTACAGTGAAACCTCTAGTAGGGAAAAGATTCGTACTAACACTAGGGGCTGTCATAGGAGGTGGCCCTCCCCCAACATACAGAGTAGATGGAGGGATGTGACCACTCCCAAACTGATATGTAGTAAAAGGGGGTTTAGTGCCCCCAATCCCAACGCTAGAGCTAGCATGACTACTGGACATAGTGAAGGTAATAGTTGGAAAAACACCGGGCATACCTAATGAGAAAGGGTTTGTGGTCATAGGGACGGTCGTAGAGTCAAAACCTGGCATACCATATCTGAAAGCTAGTGTATGAATATCATCAAAAGGATTCGTACTCGTGGTCAGGGATTCCCCAAACCTAGGAGGAGTGTTGTGTGATGGAACCCCCCTTGTCCAGTCCTAGGAGTGTATGAACAGGGAGGGGAGTTTCTCTTTGTGCCACTGGACAGAGTCCCGAGGACTCCCGTCGTGTCAGATGTGGAACCCATAATATAAGATCTTTGAAGCTCGTGAGATGTAAATAAAGGACCAGCGGTAGTCCTCCTATGTCTCTTATGAAGAGACTGTGATGGATCGCTAGCTGGTAAACCAACCAACCAATGAGAATCGATGGAGAGGTGGATCTCGATCCACGATGACTCCAAAAAGTCAACAAATAATAACATCTCCTAATGGACAACTAGAATGTCACAGAGCACACACCTAAAGAAACTACAGCCAAATGCACACAATAGGACTGGCTCAAGGGACCTCCCGACACTACAACCAGTATGTCTCTCTTAGGAGAGGCTTGAGATTCCCAAATTATAACCGAAGGTAACAGAATCAATTATAAGGGACCTCAATCTTCACTGTGTGAACACAACTGTGCTGTCTGACCCCTATCTGACTCAGGACAATCGCAAAATAACCGCTGCAAGTGCCCTATGTGATACCTAGGTAAAGCAACTATGGCTACCACGTATAACCAATGCTTAGGCGAACAATCGCAGGTGGGATCCGTCGTATGGGCAGGGTATCTAAGCCCGAAACTCAAGAGGGTCAAATCCCCCAAGAATCCCTATATACGGACATATCCTAGATATATCTCCCATGTTCAACAAGTATTGGAGGGCTATCTCTGCAACTGACCTCCCGTGACCTTGTGCTTAAATATGGCTTGAGTAGAGTATCCTGAGAAAACTGATGTATACCATGGGTTTCACCACTACCTGGTCAAGCACATAATGTTTGTTTAATAGTCTTGGATAGTTTACTCACATTGATCTATTCCAAGACTCTAAACCTATACTAGTTGGTGCACCCTATAAAAGAGAAAATCGTTTCTAATCAATTTTCGATTAAGCGTTAATTTTAATGGCCGTGATTACTCAAAAGGATATGGTCGTGAAACTAGTGACGTGAATAGACTCAATGAAATGCACACCCGAAAAACACTAGACTCATCTACCAATGAAAAAGTATGCCACTACAATGATAGTCAAACCAATGTTTCGTTTTTGAAATAAAAATGCAATCTCTTTATAATTTCACGCACAAGCAAGTCCTAATGAAAACACAAGCACTCTAATGCAAAATGCAATAACATAAAGCAATTTTATTTTATTTTGTAGTTTCACTATAAATGAAATGAAAATGCAAACAATTTTTTGTATTTTTCAATATAAATGAATGAAAAATGCAAGCAAAATCAGAACTTTTTAGAAAAAATGCAGAGCATACGAAGCAAACAACACATCAAATCCCAAAAATTAAGACTCAGCTATGTCAATGAGCTATAAAAAACAAAAAATGGTTGAAAACCAAAGGCTCAAAAACTAAAGAAATAGGAGTTTCTAGTCAGTAAAAGGGCATGGAACAGTTAGGAAATAGGCCTACTAAGACTCAAGAACACCCATAACTCACAAAGCAACAACCAAAGATTAAAAAAAAGGTAAAACTGAACCTATACGCAATTGTTCAAAGAACATCAGCATATATACGCGGGCTATTGTACTAACAGTAGCGGGTACACGCGAGTAACACAAGGTAGACTTGCATACATGGCAGAGTAGGTGGACCAAAAATGAATCAAACAACCAAGAAAAATCAAGATTTTCTATGCAGATCCTAACATCCAATCAACGACACAGAAACTCGATAGAACAGAGACTAAAAATAAGGAAAAATGCCCAAAATCCCCAAAATGGAGGTTCCTCCCTAGCGGAGTCGCCATTTCTGTTACGGAGAAAAACTTCATATGGCTCGGGGAAGACCACAATAGGCAGATGACTACCAGAAATCAACTCAATTCCCAATGTATGCTATATAAATGAAAATGCTAAGATGTGGAATAAAATACCAACCTTCAACTGAACGTTTGATGTAGATCCCCATTGAGATTTCAAATCTCTACACTTGAAGCTGCAGCTTAGTCTCAACAATAAACACAAGCAAGTGCATATAATATATGAAAGATGTTAGCATAAACAATAGCATGGTCCATGATATAATAAGCAAATATAACCCAATGTTAATAAACAACCATTCACAAAATCAATTGGATGAAAAAATGATTATTTCTATTAATATGAACAAGAAGTACATGATACAACCTCTTGTCGGGAACTCATCTAAACCAAGAACTAGGTCCCTCCACTTGTGCCTCCACCACTTCAATCCCCCATGCAATGGAAAACTCACGAGTAAAGCATAGGGTTCTTCACAAGATATGGAAGAGTTTGGTAGGTGAACATAAAAGGTTCACAACAACTAGGATCAATGGATGTAGACTCAAGTTATGGAAAAAATCCAATAGAGTTTCGATGCTCTCTCTTTCTCCTCCTTCCATGCACCATAAGAGATCAATATATAACCATGCAAAAGGTAGGTGAAAGGTCAAATTGAGTCGTTTCAAGATGCATGGAGGGCCAAAGGTCACAATGGTCGCTTTTTGGAAGTGAAAAATAGAGTTTTTACTATTATTTACCAAAAAGTCGATATACGCAGGCTATAGTGGAGCAACATGCATATACACGAGGTGTAGTGAAGTAGCTAATGTATAGGAGGAAAAATAGGGGAAAATAGGGTTCAATGGGAACCACAAGTTTGGCTTTGAGTCTATAAATAGGTAAGGGAAGCCAAAGAGTATAAATGCTCACAGGGTGGCAAAATACGCTGTAACATTTGCATAATTGTGCTAAAGAAATTGATTATTAATATATGCATTGTTCTTAGAATTTTAGATAAAATCCATGTGTTCCTCTCTAGAACAATCATATATTAAGGCTACCAAGAAAGGTGCATAAGCCATGCCTAAAATGTCTTTATCATCTTAATAAGAACTCTTACATCAAACTTGTTTTAGAATACGATTAACTAATTCATCTCAATGATTACCTAGAGTCTCTTACATCCCTTTGTATTCATGAGTGCCAAACACTTTGATGAAGACACTAGTAGAGGGGAAGTTCAAGACGTTGAGGTAATATCTTGTTGTGATGGAAAACTCTTTCCTCAAAAATATGGAGAGTTGGTTACCTGTTGTTTGGATAATTTAACTAGCCAACTCTCTCGTGTTAAATGTTTTATACAAGAAGGGGGGAATGCTCAAAGAAGAGATCCCAACATTTCCTAATGCTACTTTCACACTGGTCTATGACTATAATTTGCCCAAAAGTAAAAAATATATCCTTTATGTCATCCAAAGTACTAAGGTCTAAACCACATGGATTCTTGTTGCATTTGCAAGAACACCCATCCAAAATGAGGGTAACACATTGCCTCTAAAGTAATAAGAGTATACACTAGCTTGCAATCTCCCATCCCAAAGCGATGATAGAGTTCTAGGGTGTGTTGATGCTGAGAAAGTGAAGTACTGACAAAGGTTTGATAAATCCGAAGTCATAGAGAAGAACAAGGCATCCCTAAATCATTCATGTCAAAAGATTACTTAAGTTGCTACTTCATATCATTGATCCTAGATGTGGAAAGAACAATAAAAAATAGATCATCTACATATAGCAAGATGATGGGAATTTTTCCATCGTGATGGTGAATATAGATATCATGCTTAACCTTGCAATGACTAAAGCCACAACTAAAAACAAATTTTGGATCATGCTCATTTCCCATGGTTTGGAAAAGAAATCGTCCTGCCCATAAATCCCTCTATGTACCTAGATGTTGGTCATGTCGATTTTTGAAATCAAGCACTCATGACCTTAATAAAAATGTACTCTTAATTCAAGAAAAATAAATAAGACTAACACACTAGGGTAACATTCGACCTAAAACATTATCTCTAAAGCAATAAGAGCATACACTAGCTTGAAATCTCCCATCCCAAAGCAATGCAAGAGTTCTAGGGTGTGATGATGATGAGAAAGTGAAGTCCCAACAAAGGTTTGAGAAATATGAAGTCCTAGAGAAGAAGAAAGCATCCCTAAATCAATCATATCAAAAGAGTACTTAAGCTGCTTCTTCATATCGAAAATGATCATCGATGTGGAACGAACAATAAAAAATTGATCATCTACATATCGCACAATGATGGGCATTTTTCCATCATGATGGTGAATATAGATATCATGATTAACCTTGCAATGACTTAAGCCATAATTGAAAAATAAATTTTGGATCAATTGCTCATTTGCCCTGATTTGGAAAAATAAAATTGTCGTGCCAACCATCAACCCCTCTATGTACCTTGATGTTGGTTGTGGTTATTTTTGAACTCCACCATTCATGACCTTAATAAAAATACAATACTCTTCACTGAAGCAAAATCACTTACTAAGCATGGGAATTTGTTTCTACCTAATTATTTTAACGATTGGATTAGGAAGTTTCATCAAAATGGTTTATTTACTTGATATCATTGTATATGAGATACTTTGATTGTATTTTTTGTTGATTCACGATTCGAGGACTCGAGATTCAAGAAACGATTCATTTTTTATGTGTGATGTATCAGTAGACATCTTATACATCTTATATATCATTTTTCTTTCCATATTCATGTTGCAATGTGTTTATTTGATGTTCTTGTTGTTTATATATTTACCGACAAAATATTTCTAACTTTGCTCAAGTCATATAATATCAACTCTATAAATGGTATTAAATCAAATAACTAGTGCAATGTGGGTGCAGTAGGTTATCTACCCTAGCAAAGAGAAGAAAAATGAAAAGAACACCCTACGAAAAGAAAAGACCCATTAGCCCCAAAAGAGATATACAATAAGCAAAGTAAAATAAAAAGAAAATATCTCTCAAATATTTTCAACAATGGGGGCATCAAGTCCCATCTGAAGAAAATAATTATAAAAATGAGTCAAGTCTCCCAAACACTAGACATGAATAGGGGCCTCAATCCTATCTGGTCTAATGAGTGAAGATGGAAAGGAACAATTATAGACAAAGTCTCTCCTCACTGCCATTTGCTCCAGGTGTCCATCCACCTAAGGGGATGACCTCTTAGTAATATGCCTAATAGAATGAGTACTAAACTACCTCATCCATAAACATGTCATATGAATTTCTTGCAGCTTCATCTTGAAAGCAACGATTTGGACGATCTTTAGTACTAAATGGGGAAGGTGCACCGCTCAGCCATTTGGTTCCAATCTAGCCACATACCACCCTGAAAGGATGGACCTACCCACAAATTGGCATAAACCATGTCTGACAGTACTTAAGTATTTTGGCTCCCTAAAAATTTAACCACTATGTCTGATATCTATAGTGACTGGGGGGTTGTTTGGATGCATATCACCAAAGTCCCAACCTAACTACAAAATTCTTTTTCGCCCTTAAGTGAGGAAATTAGTGTGTTTAGATTAGGATTTATTTTTGGGTTCCACTTGGGGTCATGAACCAAGTGATGTATAAATTAAGGTGTGAAACATGTGTGCATAAGTGTTGTGTACAAAAACTAAATGTAAATGACAAGGAAATGAAAATGAATTAAAATAATTTGAACACTTTGCAAAAGAATTTGAACACTTTGCAATCCTATATGACAATCACTTCCATTAATTTTCTTATTGACCATAAAAGCCACATGTACATTCACTTTTGTGGATTTTGAGTTTGTCCACAATGAGCAAATATTTTCTTCATTCCAAAGCAATCATTTACATAATATCACCAATGAGTCAAATGCATGCAATATCTAATTTAGAGTTTATAGCTTTAGTGTAATTACACTATTCATGTGATTATGCTTTCAGCCATGTAATTATTCTATTCAGGCGATGTACCTACATTTTCGTCATGAAAATTTGTGTTTTCTAGTTTAATAATGATATGTGAAGAATGCTAATTTTTCCTCAATACAAAAAACCATTAAAAAAAATTAAACCCTTCCTCTTCATTTCTATGACAAAGTGTAGATTGACAAAAATATACATAAACAAGCCTCCAACATAATGGGATAAGGATTTGAGGGGTATGGGACACATGAATTCCCTTGAATGAATCTAAAAGGATGACTAGCTTGGGTAGTGGCCAAGAACCCTAATGAGATAACTCAACCAAATGTGAATGTGGACACTAAATAGTATGTAATGGTAATCCTGTACTAGAGACCATAAAGATTAAGCCAATTTAAAGGTTAAATGGATAAGTAAGCATACTATTCAGTCCAACTAAATTACAAGCATGGGCTTAGCCAACCAAATATCTACTCACATAATGGTGATATGTGTTTAATTGATAGGAGTCAAACTTCTCCCAAAATTATGATATATAGAAACTAGTGGCAGAGGAATATTCAAACTACATCATGTTTTTTTAACAAATGCAAAATTTCCATAGGGAATAAGGCTCCAAGTTATGGGACAAAGTCTAATTTAGTTTGGAAGGACAATATATATGAAGGGCTACATTGTAGATAACATCCCTTCCATTAAAGAATACATGGACAAGGAAAATCCTAATGATTTTACTATAAACAACAAGAAGAATATTTGTGGCATATTGTCACTAGAGTGAAGGCCCACAAATAGAAAATCAATGGCAATAAAATTGATGTCATATATTGACAAAATGCAATCCCTCTTATGAATAGAACAAAAGAAGAAGAAATCCTAGAGATAATTTTCACACCTGAGCAACATAGAGTATCATTACATGTTCATGTGGATTTTATGTCTTATAGGCCATAGTTAGTTTAGAAAGACTTTTGGGAGTAAACTCCTATATTAGTATGAAAGCAGAAGAAGAGAAGGAACTAGAAGAATGGAAAATATAGTTTCAACGAGTCATTAGAGTGCAATAAGAGGGATAGTTGTCCCATAGGAAAAAATAAGGAAACTAGTAAAGAAAGTGGATGGCCACAACCTAACACAAAATTGATTAAGTAATAACACAAAATAGTTTGCAAGATACTAATATAGCACTTCTTGGCTCTTCTCTAATTTATTTAAAAATGTTTACTAACAAAATTGAGATGATTTGTAGTGATATCTCATGAAAGGTAGACCATGTATAATATAATGTAAATACTTTATATTTTGAATATAATATTTTGTACATCAACATGATCAAAGGAATCCAAATGTCTAATGCTTCCAACCAAGTAAACCTAGATGAATTGACCAAAAAACTAAAAGGAATTAGAGTAATAAAGAAACAAAGACATATCCTACAAACAATACCTAAGGTAGAAAAAGTTCCTATATTATATAAGGTAAAATAATCATCTATAGAAAGCCATACTCAACAACCAATGAATATCCAACTAAAATAATCACTCAGTCTATCTCCTGATTTTGATGGTAAAGTTACAAGAATGGTTGAACTTGTGTCATCTAGTACAAGCAGACAACATAATTGACGATGAAAAAATTGTACCATGGTGAATGAACAACTTAAAGAATTTTTGATGTTTCATATGTCAAAACCTCCTACTAATGCAAAAGATGAATTTGGTCAAATGCCAAATGCATGGAAGAAATCGTAGATATGACTACTTTAAATAAATTCATAGTAGAATCATTTGTACTTTGGAATATTGTCATGAATGAAAATGAATTAAGGATGTTGATGGGAATGAAATTTGTAAGTTCAAAAGGATTCAATAAACTTATGACAGATTATGAGAATAGAGATATCTTATGACTGACTTCATTTGTCTATTTCTAGATTGGTGAATGGTCATACCAATTTTAGATTATATTTTTTGCATTCACCTAGAGATGGTGAACTATTAGTCTATTTGGTTTGATTCTAGATAGACTTAACTACCAAGTTAAAAGGTCTTGGGGTGGATTTGATGTTTGTATAAATTTTCTTTGATGGTACTCCTTCCATATTCCATTTGTGATTCCTTCATTCTTGTCACATTTTGTTAGGGTTCCAAAGTTTGATGTCAGTTTTTCCAACTTTGATATTTGCAACATCTAGCTTAATAGAGAAGACTGGATTGAATCCATAAAAGACTCTGTTGCAACCTTGTGTGATATGAGCATGTTTTCCATGATTTGAGTTTCTCTTTTTTGTTTTCATATTAGACTAGGTGATCTCTTTGTTATCAAAATTTGATTGGATGTTCATAGCCTTAGAAAGGTATTTATATGAAATTGATATAAATATTGTATCTTTGTCACTTAAAAATGATAATGGCTAGGGAACAATTAGAAAAATACATGTTTCACATAGAAGAAAAGTTATATATTTGGTAGCCTCTTTTTATGTTATTGTAAGATTGATCCATCCTACTGCAACAACTCTACCAACCATTTTTTTCATAGCATGTTACAGTCCACAAACTTTAGATAAATCAATCCCAGGCATGGTCAAACAATTAATCTTTAGTCTAAGTTGAAACATTCATGCAAATCAATCATAACCTTCACACATATTTGATGCCAATGACTATGTAGATTGATCATCGACCATAGCCTTATAAATGAATTAAATTAAATTGCATTGAACCATATCTCATTTTTTCCTCCACCTAGAAGATTTGTTTTATATTACATTGAGTCTCTACCCAAAAAAATTCGAACTGTTATACAACTTGATTCAAAGCACCATTCAATCTATTTGATGGCCTTCATGCAATTGAGGGTTTCACATATCTCTATAGTTCTAATGAAAACCAAATGGAGAGTGGATCCTCATCACCATGTCAATCGCAACACTTTGGCATATTGGTCCTGTCCTAGTGAACTAATGAAATAGGGGATGACTCTATCCTTTGATCACTAGTTTGATTGACTCACTACTATAGGATACAAAGTTGGAGTGAAGTCATAATCATCACTAGAACTAATCCCTCATGAACCAACTCGTCCCTCATCCCTCTTTAGTTTCATAATTTTGATCCACAAAAGGGCAGGGGTTTGAGAACTCGTTGATTTTGGAGGCATGTTGGCCTTGAAATATTTGCTTGCTTGTGTGTATTTTCCTTGAAATATCTACTTGCTTATGTTTATGGATTCTCTACTTGCTCATGGTTATGGATTCTGGGTATGGAGTCTTGCTTGATCATGAGTATGGAGTCTCCATTGCTTGTAGTTATGGAGTGTCGAGCGTGTGTATGGAGTGTTGACAGGTATGGAGTGATAAGCACAAAAGAGGATGTAAATGAGGTTTGGTTTTTGTGTATTTGTTTTTATTTTGTAGTTATTTTAAAAATTGTTATATATATATATATATATATATATATATATATTTGGTGTGTATCTATAATAAAAAAAATTAAAATAAAAAATATGAATTTAACAAATATAATAATTAGTAGCATCATAATCATCATCCTGATCATCAACATCATCATCATCAACAACGTCATCATCATCATCGGCTTGATCATTATCATCATTCCCATCCTCATCCTCATCCTCATCATCATTGTCAACATGATGATGATCACCATTTGCATCATCAATGGAATAATCATCATCGTCATCATTAGCATGATGATGATGATGATCATCATCATCATCATCATGACGATCACCATTATAATCATCACCACAATCCTCTTCACCATCATCATCAACATGCTGATGATCATCATTATCATCATCATCATCAACATCATCATCATCATCAACATGATCATCATCATTTCCATCCTTATCCTCATTATCATCATGACGAACATCATTGCTACCATCATTGCCACCCTCTTCATCATCGTCGTTGACATGATGATGATCATTATGATTTTCATCATCATGACATCATCATCTCTGTTGTCGTCATCATCATCATCATCATCATCATCATCATCATCATCATCATCATCCTCATCCTCATCTCCATCCTCATCATCCTCATCATCATCGTCATCATGACAATCATCATTTCGATCATCATCGCCATCCTCTTCATCATCATTTCCAACACGATGATGATAATCATGATTTTCATCACCATCGAAATCATCATCATCAACAACATCATCATTACCCACGTCATCACCAACCTCATCTTCATCATCATTGTCATCATGACTATCATCATTGGCCGCATCATTGCCATCCTATTTATCATCATCATTGACATGATGATGATTAATGTTTTCATCATTATCATCAACAACAACATCATCCTCATCATCAGCATGATTATGATCATCATTTCCGTCCTCATCCTCATCATAATTATCATCATGATGTTCATCATTGTCATCATCATCGTCGACATGATGATAATCATCATTGTCGATATGTTGATAATCATCATTGTCATCATCATCAACAACATCATCGTCATCATCAACATGATCATCATAATCATAGACATCCTTGTCCTCCTCCTCGTCCTCATTATTGTCATCATGGCGATCGTCATTGTCATCATCATTGCCATCCTCTTCATCATTATCATAATTGAGATGATGATGATGATCATCAACAACATCGTCGTCATCATCATCATTGCCATCTTCATCATCATGATCATCATTGTCATCAACATCACCATCCTTTTCATCATTATTGTCGACATGATGATGATCATCGTGATTTTCATCATCATTGTCATCATAAGAATGATCATTATCATCATCACTATCCTCATCATCATCATCATGATTTTCATTGCCATCATCATTTCCATCCTATTCATCATCATCATTGACATGATGATGATCATCAATGTCATCATCATCGACATCATCATTGTCAACAACATTCATCATCATTTCCATCCTCGTCATCATCGTCATCGTCAACATGATGATCATCATTTTCGTCATCATTTCCTTCCTCTTCATCATCATCGTCGACATGATGATGATCATCATTGTCATCATCATTGTAAACATCATCATCATCATCATCATCACAATCCTCATCATCACCATCATCATCATCACTACGATCATCATTGCCATTATCATCGCCATCCTCTTCATTATCATCATCGACATGATGACGATTATCATTGTCAATTCTTGAATATGCATTTCAAAGCTATAAATAGCAATCATCATTGTTGATTCTTGAATGTTCCTACAAGGGGTCCTTTGTTATTTATAGCAAGAGATTCTTGAATAGGAATTTCAAATCTATACATAGCAATCAAGAGGAATCACATATCCCATCATCATATAGACACATAATCCCATTATGCATCCCATTGCAAACACACATGCTCATAATATCATACAATAGACTCATAGTATCACAAGTCAATAAAAAAATCTCTATTAAGGCAATGGAAATTCCCGTTGTGGTAAGAAACTAGCGCCTAAGCAAGCACACCATTTTCAAATAGTAGGAACTCTTTTGTGATAGTGCTAGAAAGAAAAATTGTCTTCCTTTTCCAATGTAACTATAGTGGAACTTATTTATCCTATCTATCCATAGCATGATCAAATCAAGCTACTTATCCCAAAACAAACATGACCATATTAAATGCCTTCAAAAATTTATGCATGCAATGCAAAAGATAAATTGGTAAGGGTGTTTGTTTAATGGAAAATTTTGTGCATCAAATATACGGATAATGTATGTAAATTTAAGTGAGGACAAGAAAGAAATAGGTGTGGAAGAAGACCATGTTGGCAAGCATTTTCAATCTATATCTTCATCAACATAGACAATATAAACAACATAAATGATATCCTTCAATATTCATCATAGTGAACTCCTTCAGTGGTGAACATACTCAACTCTATCAACATATTGAAGATATATAAATATAATAGATATCATAGTCAATATCGTCAACCATAATAAACATAGTCAATTCCTTCAATAATTGTCATATGGAACAAAATCATTTCATATCGGGATCCACTTCTTTACAGTAGATTCATGGGTTTTTATCCCTATGGCTTCTTTTGATATTGAAAATAATAAACAATAATAAACAACATAACCAATATAGCCATTCATAATAATTAACATAGTCAAATCCATATATAGACATCATATATGACATACTTAGTTCTATCAACATAGCCATCATCGACTACTTTAATAGTCAATAGAGTCAACTCCTTGAATATTCAACATAATCATTGTAATTATCTACTTCAATAATAATAACAATGAACTCCTTCAATAGTTAACATACTCAACTCTATCAACATATTCAAGATTAATAAATACAATAAATAGCATAATCAATATAGTCAACCATAATAAACATATTCAATTCCTTCACTAATCATCATATGAAACAAAGTCTTTATTATAAAATGGTCAACATAGTCAATTTTTCAACACATTTAAAGTAAAACTCCTTTAAGAATGAACAAAGTCAACTCTTTGAATCATAAAAAAAAATCAACACCTTCACTATTCAACATAATCAATGTAAGTGAACTCCTTCAACAATGGATGTACTCAACAATTAACATAATAAGTGTCTCTTTTTTGAATGAGTGAAGTCCTTTAATATTTAACATATTCAACATAACTCAACTCTATCAATATTTAACATATTCAACATAACTCAACTCTATCAATAGTAAAAATATTCCACATATTCAACATAATCAAAAGTTAACAAATTATTGACATAATTAGCATTGTCAAAATACTACAACATAAGTTAAAATCTTTAACAGTGAACACAATAAATGTATGTTAGATCCTTAAAAAGTCAACATAATAAAAAAATCAAATTAGTCAACATAATGAACATGTATAGTATTCACTTGTTTAATAATAATAATGAACATAGTTTGACATTGTCAACATATTGGACTCCTATGTAAATCTCGTGAAATATTGTAAGTGCTAGCAATACTGATCCTAAAGTTAAAGTTAGCTCATAGGATTATATTTTAGAAAATAAATTATTATTCAAGATTTATCGTAAGTGGGCACTTATCGTACTCATGATTATGTGATTAGCTATCCATATTAGGGTTTTAAAAATCACCTTTATGATTTGAAGAATTTGAGTTATTTATACTCACCTATACTAAATGCGAGGTGGTCTTTTATTTTTTCACATTCTCTTTAATCAAGCACATAGAACCAAAAATTATGGGAAGAGTCTATTTAGAACTTTTCAAGCTTCCATCCAAACCATCTAAATCTTGAATATGCTCTATATGGAGTTGATAAGTTCATGATTTCCCTCGCATTCACGATTTAAAGTTCTATTAATTTGTGGGTGAAAAATATATAGATGAATATTTGGGTGTTATCATTAAGAAGTTAGTTAAATTTTGTTGATCATGCAATTGAATATGGTGCTTCCTCAGGTTCAAAGGATCTAGTCCCTTCCTGTGCCTAAGTTTAACCCCATCATTGGATTTAAGACTATTGCAGAATAAGAGAATTTGTGTTTAATACTTATCTAGCTACCTTTGTGGCCATGTTCTTTCATCTCTAGTACTACCACACTCCTATCCATGTTACAAGTACACTCCTACCCTCTTTCATCCTTCCCCTTGGTTAGAGTAAGGATACCTCTAGACGTGGAACCCTTGAACCTCCATATTGGGCACAATGGAGTAATGAACACACTAGTCAAGAACAAAAAATAAAAGAAACGAGAAGGGGAATAAATCCTTGCTTCTCATTGATCTAGCTTTAGATATGATATTTTTTTAGAATCACTTTCTTTCATATTTCATTAGAGGAATTTTCATCATTGTTGTTACCAAGAGAACAAGATAAATATTCATGGAAGCATCTTGAAAGAAGAATATATATTGGAAAATTCATGGAAGTCAACAACATTGAATGCTTCAGAGATTAAAGGTATAGGACTATAAAAAGAAAGGTTTATATGTGATAGGTTAGTTTTCATGGAGGTTAAGGGTTAGTATAAGTTATAGGGATAATTTGTTGGTTACACATTATGTGGATTAAGGTTGTCGATACCTATTCATTTGTGGGTTGGAATTTATAAGCATTAAGATTTATGTGTTAAAAGAGTTAGGAGTTAAAGGTTATTGAAGTTAGAGATTATATGTGTTTGTGTTTCAATATTAGGGGTTATAGGACCAGGATACTTCCAAATATAGATCTATGTGACTATGGACCTCCTCTCTCTCTCTCTCTCTCTGGATAGAAAATCAGTCCGTACAAGCTATAAGGCTCTTGAGGAGTTCTAACTCCCAATCTAAGAACATGTCTTGTCTTAACTCTAAGCATAGTCTAGTGACTCACCACCCCCAAAATTTGGGGCACACATCTATCATCACCAAGTTCACCTTGGGTACATTGAGTGTTAGGATAATATCTACAAATTGTTCCAGACTTCTTCCCCTAGTTTTGCAGTCCAACCCTCTTATACATGGACCTCCCATCGAGGACATATTTAGTTATTATATTGGCACCTTCTCAACAGTCGATTATCACAGAAGGACATCTCCATCATATTCATGTCTTTGATATGGGTTTTGAGGCCTCCAGATCCATCCCCTCTTATTATGCACCTACTTCTAATGATATGTGCCATTTATTTAAGTACTTATTGGGTATTATTTATGTTTACATTGTTTTTTCTCATTATGCAGTTTAGCTTCTTTTATCCTATGCTTACCTTTTAGCATTTAAATTTTAGGATTTTCCTCAACATTCTTACAATTTGTCACTACTGATTATACTTATGGTTATTTATGGACATTAATAAAGTTATCTTATCTTTATCTATCTAATCCTTAGTTTATGACATCAAGAGTAGGGAAATTATTGCAATAATTGATGAGGTCATGGGCCTGCAAATTTCCTCCTGGAATGAAATCGAGTTCTGGTCTCCTACTCATGGACGTTATCCATGAGGTATGATTTCTTCTTTAGGGATTGAATGTAAATATTTGTATGCAAATATTTGAATGTAAATCTTGAGGGTCTATATTGCTCCCCCTATCATGTCTATTTGTAGTGCATAAGCCTTGTAATAGCACTAGTATTCAACTTAGATATCAAACATCACCTCCATAGGGCATGTGTTATGTTTCAAAACCAAGGGCATTTTTATCCTCCCTTGACCATAGTCATGATCCCAAGACCATTTTTGGAGTGTAGAACTTCTTAATTTTTCCCTTATCCCACTTGGAGACTTAATATCCCCTTTGGAGGGTCTATGTGATAGTTTGAGGCTTTGTACATAGCTTATTAGAAAAAACAATCTTCATTCAGGGTCTGATTCCTTGGATTTCTCCATCAACAATTGTTAAGGCATATGTCATGGATTAAGACCTTATTTAGGGTCCAAAAGGCATACTAGCTTTTTTTTATATAGATAAATTATACATCGCTTTTAAGCGATGCTGCTCCAATGCTAATACTATGGTATCGATGTTATATTAAGCGTCGATACCATATCTTTAGCATTGGAGTGGCATCCCTTAAGCGACATTTAATTTATCTAGATTTAAATTAGTCTAATCCTCCAAAAGATATCCATACTTGTGGCATACAATTTGTTTTTAAGTAATGAAGGAACTTGTCTAGCTATCCAAAATCCACTGATAATTCAAGGAAAATAAAAAGTCTTCAAAGTTGATTTATTGTTGACTTCTTAGGGGCTATAAGTGATGGCTCATTGGGGTACCTTGAGAGACAAGTTTGAAATTTGAAGATTGCCAATGACTATAATGTGCATTAATATATGTATATGTATACCTTATAGGGGTTTTATTCACCATAACACAACTCTTTTAGTGAAGGTGTAGGTAACTCATTCAATTGCAAACTTCTCCAACTTGCACATTCCTTTATGTAATGAACTAACCTTTATTTTTTCCTTTGTAAATGTGTTTGTCTACACACAAGCTTTGTAAATAGATGTTGGCTTGAAAAACATTACTTGTCTTCAAATATGAGAAAATAAGTCTCCCAAGTATTTAATAACATCATGATAGATGGTAGATATACCCAATTGAATACTTATTTTGAAAGCTAGTGGTATATTGTTAAACATTATATCCTTGTATTAATTGAAAGAAGTGTCATTGTATATTTTATTCTTCCTCATATCCAATTAGAAAGAACCGTGACTTGTGATATTCTTAAAGATTTTATATTCACTCAATGTTGGTTCTTGCTACAACATATGATAATTCACATAAATTTCACACCATGTCAATGCATGGCCTTCTATTTTTAGTTGAGGAAACTATACGCTCTAATCCCCACCAATTTCATGCCCACTAAAAAATACTTCTAGTTTTTGCTTGAAACCATTGATTTAGCTTAGGGGCATTAATCTCACTCACATAGGGCTTGTTGTCAATCTTTGATTTAATCTTGAAGGGTGTTAGGACTTTATTGGAACTTCCCTTGTCTATACTTGGATTCTCTTTTCATTCCTCTTCTAAAATAGAATTCAACACACGAGGTAGATTATATGTTTCCTTCTTAGGAATGACTACTACAAGTAACAAGGTGGCGTTCTTTTTCATATCTAGAATGCTTGCAAAATTTTGTAAGATAATAAAAAACTAGTATTATTTTTGGGAGTTGATGTAGAATCATGAAGGTTTCACTTATTGTGGTAATGAATCATTATTTACCTAGTAATCATTCCAATCCATGGTGGCTAGACAATTGGTATAGTTTCTTGTCTAATGAAGGTAGAGTGATGGATCCAACACACAAATGGAAACCACGTTATGATAATAATTTAGCATAGTAGCAATTATGAGCTCATCACAAGTTAATCTTCAACTGTACCTTGTACTTCACCATCCAATTTTAGTATTCGGAAGAAACCATAAGAGTTTATTTTCATTGATTCCCAATGGCCATTGAACTTGATCTTGGGTTCCCCCAACCTCGATCAGTTATCGCACTTTTTTGCACCAAATATCATAAGCTTAGTATGGAAAAGTAATCAAAGGATGACTCAAACTGTAATATCCCCAATTTTGACTTGGAATGTGTTTAACCAAAATTATGTAAATGATGTAAATAAGGCTAGTATAGAATCCTAGTGCGAAGCTCAAGGCCAAGGCCCGGCTAGTGAATGGCCAGGCATGTATGGTGTAAATATTGTTATTTGGACTATATGGTTGGCTTGTCATGCTAACTTAAAATATATGTAAATATAATGTTGCATAAATAATAAAATGGTCCAAGATGGATCTATAAGGAGAACTAGAGGGGATATGATTCCACCAGAGGAGAAGAGGAAAGGGGGCCTATGGGAGACCGAATCCCTTGCTTCCAAGTGCTAACCTTATAACTCATCCAAATTCTTCCATGTGATTTAAATGATCCAATTACCTTTTTGACTATTTCTAATAATTGATTGCATGTGTGAGGTTGGTGGGAAAAGTCAACTCATGTAGCTATTGAAGTATGGGGATGAATGAAATTTTGTGACAGTTATGTCAAATGTCAGAATCCGGTTCTGTTGTAGTCAAAAGTCCTTTCTTCATAATCTATGTTAGTTGTATTTTCACCATCATCTCATATCCATTGGATTTAACAATCATTCTATCAATCTCTCATGCATATCTTCACTATGTAGAGCTCCCCATTGATGTTCACGACCCTTACCAGACTGTGTATAACCCAAAAATTCAAATTTAGAGACAGGGATGCATATTTCAAGGGAAAGTAGATGGTTGTAGGTGAGCATAAAAGTTTGGAAATATAGGAACCTTTACCCATTGATTTTTGATACTCACAGATGCTTGAGTAGTCGTGATTTATGATATAGGAGGTTCTCCAACAACACACAGTAGGTTGGAATCTTATTGCACACATTGGTAAGCATTTTAAGGGTTGGATTTCCTAAGGGAACTATGGATCAATGAAGCAGAATTCCTTCCTTGTGTTGTGTGGGGTAGTTGTAAGGAGTTTAAGGTTGAGTAAGATCCCTATAGAGCTCTGGATGAGCATTTGACTAAGAATAGAGAGAAAAACAGGTTGTGGGCTAAGAGAGAGAATCCTATAGGTGTTTAATTCTCCCTATTGGCCTCATAGCCAACCTTGGGGGTGGCCTCTCAATAAAAAGAGTATATGTTGGATAGAGTGCCTACGGTTGGGTGAAAAATCGCTCTTATATAGCTAGTTACTTGGATATTCTTGTTTAAAGATAAGTATTCTCTTGTATTTGAATAAGTAATGTTTTTATTGATGCATGCAATGATTATGTTGGTATATGCATGCTAGATGTGTGTGGATAGAGTTTATTTCCATTGTGTATTTTTATTTATGCATTTGCACACATATTTTAAATGTTATGAATTCATAGTATGAATATGGGGAAAAATTTAGAATCCCGTAATTCATTCATGTCCCCCTATGTTGGTTGGATTGATGGATGGGGATTTTACACAAACCCTACTTAAGATCATATTGGGCTTGTAGAACCAAAAGAGTTCCATTCAAAAAGACAATACTATGGCCAAATGATAACATACCTCAAATTATTTCTCTAATAGAAAGGTGTCAGGTCCCTTCCCAACCATGAACCATCAATTTATATGAGTGTAAGGTGATTCTATATGTTGGGGAGAGAAATCCAATGTACAAGTGTATGTGATTTGTACTATCTTCTTGAGGCCCATGCATTATGCATGTATTTTATTTTATTTTTCCATTTTTAGGATGCTCACATGTTTCTAACCAATAGGCTGCCAATGCTTTCGAGTTACACTTTCAAAATTTGTAAGAACAATGCAAATGGATTGAGAAATATGTCACAATGATATATAATTATTGAGATGAGGGAATGCGGTGACCTAACTCAACTCAGGGATCAAAGGTGACAAATTATTAGTATAATGTGGCTCACCTTCAACATGCTATATCTTATCTAGTGGTTGATGATTTTGGGGGAATCACAAGGAATCCTACCCATGACAAGAAACTTTATCCCTTGGTACAATTAGTTGCAACATTTTTAACACCACCCTTAGCCATGAATGAAATCCAATTCAAAATTTCTTCTTCATTTTCCAATAAGATAACCTAGTTTGAACCATAAGTTGGTCTATAAGAGAAACACTTAGATTTCATATACAAAACAAAAAATGGAATTGGCATTTGATAGAAAACATTAATAAGAGAAACCCATATAAATTCATAAGAATGCTTATATATAAAATAATCATAACTAAATTATTTTATGAAATTGATGAATTAAAGAATAAATATATGAAATATAATTAACAACACACAATAGAGAATAATACTCCATGAGATTCCATTTGCACATAAAATAACACATATTTCCATTCAATATAATTATTCCATTAATAATTGTTAAGGAGAGATTCATTGAATAATATCTATTACAATCCCATATTAGATTGATCTTGAACTTCATCCAAGTCAACATTTGAGTTATAGAGATCAAAATATGTATACATCCCTATTAAATCATAGTAAGGATTGTCCAAAACAACATCTACAACATCTAATGCTAAGTCATCATCGATATAGTCATCATCATCGAGATGTGAGTCAATGATCTTCTGGTCAACTTGATTCCCCTCTTCATATAAGTACACTTCTTACTCCATCTCTCCAACTACATATTCTTCTTCTTGATCATGAACATCTTCTTTAGGAAAAGTGTACTTTACGGGCTATCCTATTGGATCAAATCTAACAACAAATGACCAACCTTCTCTACTTGGTACCTCTAAAAAAATACCTTCACACATTGACTTGGAAGTATATAAGGATCTGTATTTGGCTCATACCTATTAATATTAATAATGGTAAATCCATTTTCATGATCAATGACTTTCCTTTCATCACCTCGCAGCAACAATATATACCACCTCATAATAAAGAGAACCACTTTGAACAATTTAAATTCTATATCCAATATGTCTTCCAAATATCCATAGTACCTCAAATCCGATGTGAGTGGATGTCCATCATCCCTATGGGAAATATTAGTAACCTAGAAAATTGCAGCTATCCCACGATCACATGTTTTTCTCTTTCCATCCAACTGTTTGGTGCAGTATTTTATACCATTACACTACATAGACTTATGGTATTTCACCTGCATGCTCAACATGTTATAAATGGATTGTCTGGAATTGGTAACTTTATGTATAAGATATTTTGGGGGAAAAACAATGGGTTTTGAAATGTAAAAATGAAAGTTAGATATTGCTTACATTTATATCTTTTGCACCATATTCTATATCAATTTCCTGCTGGGTCAAATTTGTATCATGATCCAAATATTCTTTTCTTATCAACTCTACCACTCTATTCCATGATAAGGCACCCTAAACTTCTTGACATCATTCTATCCATAGCTTCATCCAATCAAAGATTATTTTCAATGTATAAATGAATTGCATCCCACTCTATACTACCTAGAACAATGAAAACAAAAATTTAGTTAATCAACCAAGCTACTAACCAATATACCACAAGCATGTATGGAGATATTATATATAATACAAGCTTTTACCTTTCACTTTTCTCCAACTACCTTTCGCAAGAAATATCTCCCTTTAAATTTGTTTATGGAATTGTCATCCCAAAGGAGAGACACATTCATATCACCCACTACTTAGGGTAAGTACTCACTAAAATATACAGTGGATTGATATAGCATGTAGCCTTGAACCATTCAGCCTTTTGGACATGATATTTTTCTAACAAAGGCCTTCAATGTTTTCAAGTGCCTCTCCTCCAACCACATTGACCTTGTGTGTACGGGTCCACATATTTCAATCTCTTCCACAAGGTGCATGAGGTAGTGTTCCCGTGCATTGAAAAAGGTTGGACTCAAAATAATTTTGCATCTCACACATTAGTTGGGGAATTATCTTTTACAATACCTGATATCTTCTTTATCATGTATTTCTGTACATGAAAACCACCTACAAGTGCAAATAAATTTGATGTGTAAACATCAAAATATATAAGGAAAACAATGCAAGTATTGATGATGTATACAATCAATAAGTCAACTATAACTTTTTACATACCTCATGTATTTGCTGAGATCATAAATAACTTTATTTATGTTGTTGTCAAAGTTATTAGGAAAATCTAGAGGTAGAACATACTCCAACAAGGATGCAACATGTATTACTAACAAATAAGTTATATATCATTACATATAATTGGAATACAGACAAACATGAATTACTAACAAATGATGCGTATATCATAAGATAATCAAGATTGCAAAACATTGAGCCTTGATAAATGAATGCCAATAATGACTTTTAGCCTCATCAAAATCACCAAGCTTGCTTTGTTAATATATTAGTTATGCTTGAAGCAAAACCGGTGGGAAATTTTATCTTTCGTACAACTTATTTTACAGTAGTGCCCTCTTGCACTGTTAATAACCATGGAAGATTGGTGGAATTTCCACTACCATAGCAGTGAGTCAAATGTTGCAACGAGTTGGATTCCTTAATGTCACTATTAGATTTAGAATTTTTATCCTTATCATTCCTCCCATCTATAATTTCCCACAAGCACTCTGTGACATTCTTTCCAATATGTATTGTGTCAAAGAAATGAGCTACTTGTAGGTGGTCATAGTATGGAAATAGATTGAATTGGGAAGAGTATTGTTTCAAATCCCATGGAAGATGAACATCAAAACCTTTGAGAAGTATCAATCAAATATTATTTTTTATTAATCAAGTTAAGTATGGAAATCTAAAAATAAATACAAGTGACAAAGAACCAAGAAACTCCAAACAATTGATTACCATGGATCTTCTCAAATGACTTTTTCCATAGTTGAGGTGTCATTCTTCATGGTTTTTTTTCCACTCTCTTACTTTCCATTAAAGTCATTTTTTTGGTAATTCAATACCTATGGTACTTATGGAGAAAATGCCTAAACTCATTATACACCTCCTTTCCTAAACTTCTTGAACATCTAAATATTTTTCTTGAACCACATATTGGACATGCGTATTTTCCCTTTGTTTGAATCTCTGCAAGTTATGGAATAGTGTTAATCTATAGATTTCCAAAAATTATAAAAAGAGGTTCAATGATAAATGATACATATAGATACATGGGAAAATTACATACCACAAAAATGTGTAAGACCAGGTGCATTGTGAATTGTCCATGTAAGTATTCCATGGAACTGAATTTTTTTTTGGTCTATAGGTTTAGAGATGTCGTACATATTGATTTTGACCCATAATTTTAAAATTTCATCTATAAGAGTCTCAAGATACACATCCATATATTTAATGTGGTTCTTACCTAGTAGTTATTTGAACATTAATATACATAATCAATAAGTTCTTGTACATGCAATAATAATAAAAAAAAATCGCTTATATTGCGTTAACATTCTTAGAAATAAGTACTTGGAATAATTAATTCCAACATGATGTGCTCCCTTTTTATTTTCATTCACGTAGGAAGGTTATTGGTTATAACAAAAATTGGACAAATTGAGTAATTGGTTCCAACCTCTCCAAATGGATTGACACCATCAAATTCCATTGAAAGTCTAACATTACGTGGTTCTTCTTTAAAAATTGGAAATCTTTTATCAATGTATCTGAATGCAGAACGATCCCCAGGCATTTGCATGACACCATATTCACTTCTTTGTTGTGCATGGTAATCCAAAAATTATGCAATATTTTTACACGTGAACAATTGTTGAAAACATGGAAATATCAGGCTATGGAGAATAAATTTGTGGGGAATCTACTAATTCCACATTCAAGGCACTCTTTTTTTTAAGCATATTGTCCGTAATATATAATATGATCATTAGGACATGCATCAATTGAGCTATAATATATTCCTAAATCTTTCTTAATGACACACATTTCTCTATATGTGTGAGGTAAAGTATTTGGCCGTGGTAGAAGAGTATCACCTAACAATCTACAAAAAAATAATAATTATTGGCCTATATACTACAATAATAAATAAAAAACAAACAATTGCAATTACATATAGATAAATCTTGCATACCTTAACAACTGCGTCATTCATGTGTTTGAAATAACTTTCATTACCTTCAAGTTGACTAGAAACAAAATAGCATATAAAATACTTGTCTTTGAGTCTTTGTATAAGTTTTTGTTTCCTTATCAATAAGAGGTACATTATGAATATTTTTGTATATCTTTTCTGCATGTACATTCTCATATGTGGCAACAAATGTGTCATGGATCAACCTATTTATCCTTTCATTCTCAATAATATGTGGTCATTTTCTTCCCTTGTATCAACCTTAATGTCATCACCGTCACCATCTCTAGTATGAATGATAGCATTGGATTTCCAAGCATTGGTGGTCCTGTCTATGCAATAATTATGGAAAAATATATTCAATTAGTATAGAAATAGACATAAATATTAATATTATTGAAAAATGAGAAAAAAACATGTTTTTGATATCTTACCAAGGGATGATATTCTTTTCCACCTTCCAATTGCCCATGCTCTAAGTAATGTTTCCTGGTTGTTTCTTTAACAACTCTTCTTCTTTTTATCCCTTTGCATTGCATACAAGGGCAATGACATTTTCCATCACCGATTATATATTCAACATTAATGGATTGATTATGATCATATGCTTTACCATGTTTTCTTCTGTCACCGAATATAAAATTGATAACCACCTGCATAACAACATCTCGTTTGGATCCACTAGCATATCAACAAACAGGGTTGTCTGACATTGTTCTCAATATCAATAAAATACATTATCAAACCATTAATACAGTACGAAGAAAGATAGAGAAATCATTGATCCAATCAAAATAAATTAATTCAAGGGATAATCTCATTATTCCACAAGAAAATTTACCTCTAATCAGAGTTCTCGTCCCTCCAAAATCCTTTCAAAAAGTATTCTTTTGTTTCATCCGAATTTGTTTTTAATCTTGCATAATTGAGAAAAACAAAACCTAAATACATTTGACAACACGCCACTTAAGAGACGACCTCCCAAAAATTTTGTTTTTTTATCGACGTGTTCAATCCTACATCGCTTAAGTGACTCCATGGGGGGTCTCTTAAGCAACATTACAGGGAGTCTCTTAAGCAACTCCCTGGGGAGTCGCTTAAGCAACATATGGTTGAACACGTCGATTAAGCGACTCCACATTGGATTTAAAAAAAAAAAACTTCCCAGTTGACATCTTTGTGACGCTAAGAATTGATTTTTAACTTTAAACGTCCATACAATGTGAAGAAATGATTTTTAACACTCTCTATTATGGTTTGTAGGTACCCCACCTATTATAAGGAAATGCACTCCATTTTGCAAGCCTATCACCAATGGAAGCATTATATCCTATGGAAGTACATGATCATCCACATTGATCACAAGTGTGTATAATTCATTGAGATTATGTGGGGAAATTACATAATGACCACCATCAAAAGTGGTCCATGTACCTACAACATTTCCACTTGAACATCAAGTACAAGAAGGGTAATATAAATTGCATTACAGATTGTCTCAATCAACTTCTAGTTGTAGTGATGAATACATTTCTAAACTCTTATGGACTTGATACTTTTTAGTGGCCCCAATTGTATGACAATGACTCTAACTTCATTGATTCTTATTAGACATTGGGAACATAAAAACTAGTCTCATATTTTCATCTCCGGGATGAACTTTTATGCCATCTAGGCCATCTCTATGTTCCTTCAAGTGAGCATGAGAAGTTGATTTGGGAGGCACATTATAACAATTAGGTGGCAGGGTAGTTCGACATGGATAATATAATGGTAATTCCACAAAAATACTTCGACTGAGTGAAATCTCTAACAAGATGTTGATAAGTATATTAGATCGTGCACTACTTGTGCCATCACCAAGCCTTCCATCAAGAAGCATGGTTTTTACTCTCTTATTCCTACTATAAATTGACCTTGGTAGTCCATCTCCATAAACAACATTTCTAGCCTACCTTCAACCAGGAATGTAAATGACTGTGTGTTTTTTGTAATTGATCAATTCCCTAAAATGGTCATTTTGATGCCCTCTAAGAAGAGAAAAACAATAAAGGCCATTGCTAAGATCTTCTTCGAGCATGTTTGGGTTCATTTTTCTCTCCCATAGATTATTATTTTAGATCAATATAGTATTTTCTTGAGTACTTTAAGGTCTAGTACATGGTCGCTGATGGAGACCAAGATAACCAAATCGAATTCTTTCCACCCTAGATCGATGGACATATAGAGGTAATCAACAAAATGATTGTTCATATCCTAATAATGTATAAATCCAAACATGCATGCACATGGGATGAGAACCTTCCTTATGTTCAAAATAGCTACATTAGAGCCCTTCATAGGTCTATTTTCCACAACCCTTTCTAGGTGTTCTTGAGATTTCATCCATTGGCCCCAATTGACACAACTCTTCCAATTGATATACATAAGAATAATCCTCCCATGCTTAAAATGTGGTTGATCAAGGAGTGAAATTTGTCAAATAGATCAAGCACGCATAACAAAATTTTCATTCTATTTTGAAAAACATAAGGGAAAGTACACGTAGTTCCATGATGAGTATTAGGTACCACACAAGTTTCATGTGGGAGAGCATTTATGGTTTCATTTGTAGAAAGAGAATCATATAGGACCCCATTAGAAGCTCCAACCACTATAATAAGAGACTTATACCATAACCAAAGATGTGAATGAGATTTTTTTAAAATTAAGTATTCCCCTTCTCCTTGGCTTGCACACTGTATTTAATGTGGAGCTGATTCGACCATATTTTCCACCTCTCTTGGACACCTCAAAGTTGATTGAGCACTTGGCCGTTATAGGAATCAATCTTAAATCCATTGAGAAGGTAACAATATTTCAATCATGGACACCAATATGAAGGTCATCAACAAGTAAAAAATCCAACTTTATCAGGTTGTCAAAGTAGGGTAACTTATTCACTAGGGTAAGTATCTCACAATGAATCAAATTTAGCAAAAGTTTCCCCATCTCATTTAGGAGCTTGAAACAATGGAGATCATTATGTTCCGGGGATTATGAATAATCTAGATGGATACTAGTGGCCACCCACCTATTCCATTCATTCTAAATCGTTCAACATATTGGCAGTTTTACTATGCCTTTTTCTTTTACTAGGGGAATTGACAACTCGGTGGGGATCATATATTCATGACACAGGGCCGAGTCTCATCCGCTACCACTATATCCTTAGGTGCACCCACACATCACCCTATCATGGGGCACATGCTAGCTGAGGTTTGAACCCGTGATGTCGCAAGGAGTGCCTTAATAGTACACTCTATCACCACTTGGTGTACATCTATGAGGGCTTGTTTTACTACGCCTTTTTAAGTCTCAAACTTTAGGAATTATTTCAAGAATTTCCCTTGCATTTTTGGAGTTGACATAATCCATGGAATATTCTATTAAACAGCTTGCCAAACTCATAGAGCATGAATTAAGCTTTGTAATAATCCAAGAAACACCCTAAATAGAGTAAGTATGCAAAAGTTGGCTCCTTAAATAGTTGATATTTCAACTAACTTCTATGGGTCCCACATCCTTTTTGCGACATCATTTATTAGGGTTAGGGTTTGGATATTTAGGGGGTTTTTCATCCTAGGGAATCATACTCTATGTTAAAAGACAATTTTTGCCTCTAGTAATGTCTTCTTGCAAATGAGCATAGTTGGCACATCACCAAGGAAAGTTTTCGGGGAAAAATTTATCCAATGGGATAATTTTCCATGTTTGCCCCCCAAAAAGATCACCAATTTCTATTTTTTTAAATGATTCACCCAAATTCTATAGGGTAAAAATATTTTACTCTAAACATTACCAAAATTGTCTAGAAGCTATATTTAAAATCCTTAGAAATTTGAATATTTTTACAAAAATATCACCAAATTTTTTATGGTTGGAAATTTAAGAATTAGTAAGATTCGCCAAGGTTTCTACGCTTTAATAAATTATGGATCCTTAATGTTTTTTCTGGCACCTCTTAAGAGATAACCTATCTCCTTTCTAGATAGTTTGTATTTTTTATAGTCTTTTTCCATTTCATTTGTTAATAGATTTTGAGTTTTACTAAACTACTGTGCTCTATGCTCTCTATACATGTTTCCATTTATATTTTTACCTTTATTTCATTCTCCATATAATCTATATCAATGTGGATGGGGTCGAGTGAAATGATAAAATGAGAGTTTGGTGGAGAAGTTGATGAAGCTCCAAGAGCATTGGAAAATGGTGAGTGTGATGGTTATTAACATCACAAAGGGCACAAGGGAAGGAAACTTGGGTGCAAAGGTTTGTTTCTTATATGGGAAGAGCTAAATAAAAAATAATCATAGTGGTGCCCCCAACCTTAGGTTATGGGCATCTTGTTATCACACCAATCTCATCAATTTGAGACATTTAGACGATTTCAGCCAAAAAAATCCTAAACCATCATTAGCCACACTTATTACACCCACCACATAATTTATAATACCATTGTGTTACTCGTTTTGCACATAGTGCTTGTAGCATCAATCTTATCATCTATGGGATGGAAAGCTCATATGGTTCTTCTTTACTCTCCATTTAAGTATTCACGTCTCCTCTTACATAAAGGATACCCAACTATTTTCTATTAAAATTCCCTCTAGTCATTCTATAATAACCTTCTCTATGATCTTCTCCAATACCCACTCTCTCTTAAAAAAAAATCTATGGGTCTAACCAAATCTTATTCACTCAACTCATGCAACCCCTTGATCATCTCACACTTCTAATGCACCTTATAATTGTGCTTTCTCATGAGGGAGTCTTTCTAGGTATGCATGCTTCTCATATAATCTCGCTACCATGATCTTGTTGGTGCTAGTCATCTTTAAGCATTGCAATTGGATCCACTATGTATGTTTTGTGCATTTTCCATTAGCTAAACCTTAGGCCCATTGGCACATGAACTTCACCTTCACTATTTCCCCACATTTGGTTCTTATAATTCAATCTTGATGTGGATGATCAATGGTCCTCGTTCCATGAACAATATCTTATCGATATGGGAATTTTATTGATTGAAAGCTTACGTGAGCCCCTTTCTTGAGTTATTCCAATGCTTTTGTTAAAGATGTATGATAGGCCACAACAAATTCCATTGCATATCCTTCAAACAACACCTTTAAACTTGAGATATATTGTACATATGAGCTCATCGTCCAAGGTTTTCAACTTTAACAAATTTGTAACATTCTAATCAACATAATTGTATGGCCTCTAACGACGTAATTCTAATCAACATCAGTGCATGGCCTCTAATGACGAGCCTACTATGCTAATTATCTGGTTATCCATTTGTATTTGTATAAGATTGTTCATGTTCATCTTAAAAATAAGGTAAATATGCTTACATATTTCCACATCCAAATACATAGATTATTGACATGCAAACATGTGGATCTACACGTCAAACTAATGTTGCAGCATAACTTGGACCAGCTTCCGTCGTATTGCCCCCATTATAAATCATTTGAGGTCCTCACACCGACCATTTATTGGCTTTAATTTTAGACCTAGATTTCACAAAGTTGTCTAACAAAGAGAGTTGGTGTCTAGCATTTTCAACCTTCAAGAAAAAGGAAGTCTGACCTAATCGGATGCATATATGATGTCATCTTTAACTATAGTTTTGTGTAATGATGCAAAGTCCATTCATTGTATCACATTTTCGAGACATATCGACTAAAATAAATAAATAAATATAAATAAATATATAATGTATATTTACAATTAAAAAAAATGATATGTATTAAATTTGTATGTCACGAACACATTGATTGAATAGTTTTCCACGAATCATATCATTTTTTTAAACTACATATCCCTTTTTTTAATTGTAAATATACATTAGACTATTTTAATTGACTACAGGGAGGAATTGAGACAAGTCCTTTAATATCCTACGTCCTATGAGGCATTGGTTGTTGAAATTTGCTGGGTTCTTTATTGGGTCTGAGTCAATATTCATAAATTTGGAGTGATACGTACGAAACATTTGGCAGCATTCCCTGTAGACAAGTCCTTATGTTTTCCACCATTGATTGAATAGCCTTATCTCAACGGCGACAAATTTGTCAGCAACGTCGCACTGAAGGTGATGGCGCGATGCGTGTTATTCTAATTCTAAACCTGACATAAAATGGACAGCCCAATGTCGCATAAATTTAACGAAGACGCCCTAAAAATAGTGGACTCGACGACGCCGGCCGCTAAAAATCCCGTGAATGAAGCGATCTGCCACCTCTCCCTCGATTTGGTATTTGATTGACGTAGATAAGAATCTGGTTATGGAGAATTTGTGGGGACCAGGGACTCGAACGCAGAGCTCAATTCTATCAAATCGGTCATTCTATCGTGTCAAATTGAAGAGACATATGTGATTAAATTCAACCATGGTTTGCCAATGGTTATTGCTCCGACGCCCATAATCGATAAAATCTGATTTTAAATTAATTTATGACTGCCAACTTTAAAAGGAAATAATGAATATGAAATACTTTGCAGTTTTTTTTTTATATGATAGTTAAATCGGTGCTCAATGGAAGGCGAGAACGCCGAATAAGACGGAGTCTCGGGGTCGATCCTGGGTGGGGACAGCCACAGCCGACCGCCCCAGGCACCCGGCCACACCGGCGGCCCCATAAATACTTTGCAGTTTATATGTGCTTTTGCTGGTATAAGGTGTAGCATACCTGTTCAATGGTGAATATGGGTTGTTTTAATGTTAAGATGCAATGGAGTAATGAGTGAGTGATATAAAGTTACGGTGATTTATTATTATTATTATTTTTGATATTTATATTGATAAAAATATAGTAATGTTTAAAAGAAAAACGATTTATTCGTATTAATATAATTTATATTTTTTATTTATACATTGATGATAGCATGGTAATATTAATTCATATTCTTTATTATACATTGATGATAGCATGGTAATACTAACTGACATTCTTCACTTATACATTGATGATATTGTTTTTTTTTTAATATTATTAAAGATTTTCAAAAAACCTTAAAACTTTCAAGTAATTTAAATAATATTTAATTTACTAAAAATAATTAAAAAGTCAATCTTATGATAATTAAATAACTCCGATTTTTTTATGGCAATAACATGTTCAAAGAGATGCAATATTTAAGTATATATATCTAATGATTTGGATCACTATTTGAAATAGAATTACAATGTGGATAAAAGACTCATTGATCAGTGGAAAGCTTAATATGGTCCTCAAAACAAATGTAGAAACCATAGAATTACAATGTCCATAAAAGAATCATTCGTGGTCGGAAAGCATATTATGGTCATGAATGTAATTGTAACATGGAGATAAGAAAAGTATCCTTTCTAAGAATTTAGTTATCCTAGAGATAAGAAAAATATCCTTTTAAAGAATTTAGTTATCTCAATAGTAAAAACTTATTATGGCTGGAAACTTATTATGAAAATCTCCTTTTAATTTCATTATATGTAGAACTTTATGAAATGATTGTCACCAGCAATATGCATCTTATTCAAAGCATATATATAGTATCCACAATATAAATACAAATATTTTGTAATAAGAAAAAGTAATAGTTATAGTACTCACACAAATGAAGAAGCTAAATAAATGTACATCTACAACCACTCTTCCAGCCATAACATAAAATTTAGTTTGTTCATACAAACAATAAGGTTAAATCACTTGTTTAGAGCTTCATCTCTACGACGAAGCACAAAATAAAACAGTTTGTTGATCTATAGAAACATACTTTGTAAACTCAATAATATTGCTAGAATTGACCTTCTTTAAGTAAACTCTACACTGCCAAAGAATTTTAGTCCAAAGCAATTTTATAGAATGGTGAACCAACCAGCATAGATCCATCTTAAAGGGGATCTATCAAGCGCTGAGAGGTATCAAATCTCTTGAAGTGCAAACCTCTTGTTAGAGTGAAAATGTTGAGGAAGTGTTTTAATTTATCTAATTTTTGTAGTTTTATATATGTCCAGTTGTAAATGTTTTAAATAGCCGACATGTTATTTTTTTATAATATGTTAATATTTTTAAAAAAAGACACATGTAAGCTCTAGGATGAGCATAGAAGAGTTACACATCTCCTCCTACTGGGATGTAGAATGCACCTTTTCGGCACAATAAGGAGCAAGCACATATTTGTAGAGCTTAAGATTCTTAACTAAGGAAATTTTGGTGTGACTGATTGCTTGGCATTAAGCTCCGATTAGAGAAATTTTGGCATTGACTCATGGATCTTATGTTGCAGTAGAGAACTTGGATTTTTACTATTTAGAGTTATGTTAAGGGATTGGTTTGCAAGCATAGTTCTTGTAATTTGTATTGAACCATACAAGGTCAATTTGAGATCATAAAGCCATATATCTTGGTATGGAAGGATGAGAAAACTATTTTAATCTTTCATATGAGTACATGAACTATTTTAATCCCTATGGGTACATGCAAAGAAAAGAATCTACTCTTGTAATTTGTGTTGATGTCCATTTTTGTCATAAGTTTTTGTCATTAAACGTGCTCTGGTGGCACTACTTTTGTCAGTTTTGGCATATTAATCCATACTTCTTTCCATTCAGTCCATCAATCAGACCCAGGTATGAACTTATTCACATATCACATGAATCTTGATTAAATCTCATCATTTTATGGTTTATTGACAATTATCTCACATTTCTAGACGTGCTTGGCATATAGTTTTGTTCCACAGGTTCTGGTCGTCATTTGGACCTTCATTCAGACCCACGTTCACACTGAAGACGTCCAACCGCATTTGAGCCGTCGTTCAGCCCTCCGTTCACACCTGCGAAATCGTTGGTTGGAATATTCCAGGGCATTAAAGACAAAAACGGTGACATGGGTTCTGTTGGTAACGTGTCCCTCATGGTTCATGATCCTTCATTATAGAAGATCTGCATCCCTGTTCGCCTAGCTTGACATCGCATCTCTGCCCATGTCAAGGATAACCAATGCACAACTTCCCGCGTGAAGTGAACCAACGCCCGTGGAATCAGGCAGACGGCCTGTGTGCCGTGCTGAGCCGTTTCTATAGCCATTAAAACCTCCTATTTTTAGAGAGTTCGACCACTGAAACGATCGACCTTCTCTCTTATTGTAGAAATTATATAAAGACGCCTCTTGAGGAGAAATGCAGCATATATGATAGCATGTAATAGAAGTAGCAACAAGTAGAGAAATACGCAGAGCTAGTAAACGACTGTGTAACTCTTTCAGTTAATAGAAGTTTATGATTCAGATGTTGATGTTTTGTTGGTCAATATTTGAGTTAGCTTCAATCCCTGATTGTTGAGAAGGGCCCCTCAACAACCAGATGTTTTTATTGTGTATATTTTGTTATTTCTTTTCTGCAAGTAAATAGTTTTCATTTTCAGTATATGCATTTAACTTGGTTTCCTGTAGATGCTACTTTATTTCCTGTAATTTATTTCTTGTTGCTAATATAATTTACATTTTTAGAATCTAGAACGACTGGTCATGCATAGTTCCTTTTATCTTACCTTTCAGTTTTTCCATTGCAAATAGACAAAGTTTAATTATTTCAGTAGTTCAAGTTTAGTTTGTAATTAGATACAGTTTTGTTAATTTTCCTATAGCTGTAGATTAGCTTCACTTATGTTTCATCCTTGCTTCATCATGCAATGGAAATAGTTTATTTCCTTAGATAGTGATTAGTATAAATGGCTTCTTGTTATTTCAACTTTAACAGTTCATTTACTGCTTTTATTGCAATGTAGGTTCATATGCATAAACCAGCTGGCATTAGAATCATTCAGTATGTTCATTCTTATAGTTTATATCGTTTTCTGTCATCCAGATTGTCTTTCAGACTGTCATCCGGACTATCATATGAACTTTAATATTTTCTGCATTGTTTTTATTTTTGTTTAAAATTCAATTTCTTAGATTTTCGAATTGTAATATTTCTTGTAATTGATCAACATTTATACATGTAATTAGGACCTTGTTCTGAACTACATAGAGTTTCAATTAAGCTTCATATTCATTCTTAGTTTTCATTCCATTTCCTTAACTTTGCTTTAGTTTGCTTTTCAAATCATGTTTATTTTATCTCTGATTTCTTAATTTACTTTACTGTTCTAGAACTTATTAGGGCTGGTGCAAGGTAATGATACCCAATTATGACACGTTAGTTGCAATGACATTCTAGAAAAACATAAATATTATCATGAAAATCAATTATTAGAGGTACCTACAAAACGTTTTCCGATTAGGTGTAAAAGATGAAACGTAGAAAAACGGATGACCTTCCGGAATATATAATTTTTATTTATGGAAAAGTGGTATAACCACCCCAAGATGTCATTATTCGAAGATTGGTATGTAATTTTTTTCTAAAACATAATGCACGTGTTTTTGTTGACCAACCTGTTTGCTATGTAAATTTTCAATTTACGAGAAAAAAATATGTAGAGGCGTAGGCAACAGAAAGATCTTGTGAGGGGCTATTATTCCAAAATTTTAAAAGTCAATTTTATATTTTTTTTAAATTACCGAAGTCAGTGAAGCCCTAAAATGACA